>JAUTDX010000096.1:600000-941869 GCA_030844895.1 Ambrosia x helenae
ATAAAGGTTTTAAAGTAAATTTTTGGCCTAACAAATATGAAGTAATCGGGATTCTAGATAATGTGGTATGCTTGACAGGTGAAAGAATTAGAAAATCCATTTATTACTTTGATTTCAATGAAAAACTGGGAAAAAAACCACTATGTTTGTTTTCTCAAACTTCCAAATGATAGCTTGATATGGCATAGGAAACTTGCTCATGAAAATTTCAAAACTTTAAACATACTAGCTAACAAAAAGTTAGTAAAAGGCGTCCCTGTCATTAAGTTTAAAAAAAGGAATATTTATTTGAAGCCTGTCAAATGGGAAAATCAAGAAGAAGCTCATATAAATCATTATCTGGATCCTCAACAACAAAACTTTTGGAACTACTTCATATGGATCTGTGTGGACTAATCAGCAGGGAAAGCATGTCAGGTAAGAAATATATACTCGTCATTGTCGATGATTATTCAAGGTAAACATGGGTTGAATTTTTGAGAAACAAAATAAAACTCCAGAATTAATAATAAATTTTATAAGAAAAATCCAGAATCATTTGAAACTGAAAGTCAGAAGAATAAGAAGTGATAATGGAACTGAGTTTAAAAATTCCAGATTAGAAACATTTCTGATAAGAAAAGAATTTCACATGATTTCTCAGCTCCTAGAACTCCTCAACAAAATGGAGTTGTATAGAGAAGGAACAAAACTCTTGTAGAAGTAGCAGGGACTATGCTGACATTCTCAAATCTACCAATATATTTCTAGGCTGAGGTAATTGCCAATGCTTGCTTCACTCAAAACAGAACCCTAATCAACAAAAAACTTCCTAAAATACCTCTTCAAATACTTTTCAAAAGACTTCCAAGTGTCAAATTTTTACATGTTTTTGGATGTACATGTTACATCTTCAATGAGTTTGAAAGTTTAGAGAAATTTGACAGAAAAGAGTATTCATGGGATACTCTTTGGCATCAAAATCTTACAGAGTTTATATTTAAGCCCTAAAACAGTCAGAGAAAATATCTATGTGTCCTTTACTGATTCATCATTAACACTCAGTCCAGAAAACTCAAAATTTGAAAACATAAAACTTTTCAAAGTTCCAAAAAATGCAAAACAAATGTTAAGTGAACTATAAGTCAGTGAGAAAGTAAATTTAAAGGCCTAAATGAGTTCAGCTTAAATTCAGAAAACAACCTCGGTAGTAATGAGTTAAGTGAAACATCTGGAATAAATGCTGAAAATCTAAATCAGGAAACACTAATTCTAGAACTCAGGTGGAACAACAGAATTAACCAACAGACATTAACAATATTAACCCTTTTCACAACATGAGGTGGACCAAAGATCATTTACCTAAAAAATATAATAGGTGATCCACAAAAGGTGTACAAATCAGGGCGGCAACTGCTAATGAATGTCTGTGTGCATTTTTTCTAAGCTTAACCGAACCAAAATCTATATCTTTGCAGGATCCAAACTGGATACATGCTATGCAAGAAGAGTTGGATCAATTTGAAAAGAGCAAAGTCTGGACCTTGGTTCCAAAACCAAAGGACAAATATGTCATTGGTACAAATTGAGTTTTCTGGAACAAATCATATGAATAAGGTGTTATCACAAGAAACAAAGCCAAATTGGTAGTGAAAGGTTACAGTCAAAAGGAAGGCATTGACTTTGATGAAACTATTGCTCCAGTGGCCAGATTAGAGGTTGTGAGAATCTTTCGTGCTTATACTGCTCACAAAGAATTCAAAGTTTACCAAATGGATGTGAAGTCAACATTTCTCAATGGAAATATTGAACAATAAGTTTGTTCAACAACCACAATGGTTTATTGATCCAAGTTTTCCAAAACATGTCTACAAACTGGACAAAGCCTTATATGGCTTGAAACAAGCTCCTAGAGCTTGGTAGGAGACATTGTCTAAATTCTTCTTGAAATCAGGTTTCATCAAGGGAACTATTGATACAACACTTTTCACAAAAACTCATAAAGGTCACATAATTTTGGTACAAATCTATGTAGATGACATAATTTTTGGGGCAACAAATCCAGATTGTTGTAAGAAGTTGGAAAAGCTTCTTTTTCTTGGGCTTGCAAGTCAAACAAACTCCAGAAGAAATATTTCTTTGTCAATCTAAGTATGTAAAAACAATTTTAAAGAAATACCTTCCAGAAAAATGTACTTCATCCAATACCTATGGCAACTTGTTTTGCACTAGGATCTGATCCACATGGAATTCCAGTGGACATTCAGAAATAGACAGGGATGATTGGATTTCTTCTATAACTCACTGCAAGCAGACCAGATATTATGTTTGCAACACGCTTTCTTGCAAGATATCAATGTAACCTAAAGGAATCTCATCTAATTATTGTAAAGAGAGTGTTCAAGTATTTGAAAGGAACTCCAGATCTTATATTATGGTACCTAAAAGGTACAACTTTAGATCTTATAGCTTACACTGATGTAGATCATGCAGACTATAAACTGGACAGGAAAAGTACATCTGGAAGTTGTTAAATGCTGTGAGAAAAACTGGTGTGTTGGGCTTCAAAGAAACATAATTATGTATCAACATCCATAGCTGAAGCAGAGTATGTGGCAGCAACAAGTTGTTGTTCACAAGTAATATAGATGTGGATTCAACTGAAAGACTATGGATTAAACATTGTAAAAACACAAACTCTTGGTGATTTCAAAAGTGCAATAGCTATAACACCAAATCTAGTTCAACACTCAAAGACCAAGCACATAGATGTCAGGTTTCATTTCATAAAAGACCATGTAGAGAAAAGTGATATAGAAATGTATTTTATTCTCACAGCTGAACAACTTGCTTATATTTTCAACAAACTTTTGGATGAAAAATATCACAGCTATATCATAAGCAAGTTGGGCATGCTAAACATGGATTTAAGTCAAGAATCTGGTATGAAAATATCAGAATATGGACTTGAAACCTATGAGTCAACTTTAGATGACATACAAATTGAAAAATCTAGAGAAAACATCTTCTGTGATCATCTGAAAACTGAAACAGTTATCTTAAATGAAAAGCTAGAATCTGGAACAAACATTTCAGATGAAAATAAGACTTCTGGTGAACTGTTGGACAAATCCCAGAAATCTGGAATGGAAACTTCTGAACCATCCCAGATATCTAGGACAGAGAAACATGACTGATAAACCATGTAAGTGTGTGTGTGTGTGTGTGTGTATATATATATATAAGTTTAATTTCTTTTATGTTTATATTCGTTCGTTTCTTTTTAGGAATTAGTATAATTTTAACATTTTCAAGGGATAATGATTAGCTTTAATTTATTTTTTATATTCGTATACACTAAATCTATTCTAAAAGAATAGTAGCATAGCCATCTGGAAAAAAAGAAAATATAGAGCAAAAGTAATTAATACAGGGTCTCTTACAGGGATTTCCATATACCGAAGAGTCTCCTGACATAACTTCTTGGTTACAGAGATAAACTCAAGAAAGGGGTGGAAGTGGATCTTCCTTATATACCATTAATGGGTAGATTGGATTATGCTAAAATAAACCCACACTTTACTTTACTTTCGATGCACATTTTTTGTACTTCTTCTTCTCCAAAAACAAAACCCTAACCCTTTTACCAAAAATGGCACTAGAAATTGCTACTTATCACAATCTCAGAGTGAGGACCAGTCTGGACAGAGAGTTCAGATTGTGCGCTCCAATGATTGCTTTCCTCATGAGGAGCCCCATTGGATTCCCCATCAGTGTATACATTGATGTATATGTTGAGATCCTCCAGAAGTTCTGGAACACATAAGTGGTGGTGGTGGTTTATGACCTCCGAAACACTGTCCTCGAGGCTATTGTCCTAGGAGTCAGGATAGTACTGAATGAGTACACCATCAGGAATGCTTTTCACCTCAATAATGATTGTGACATCCTGAGAGTCCACAGAAACCAGGTCGCACAAACATTCAAGCTGATGGGGTACAATAAGTCCCTAAAAAGCTCAGCAAGTGAAGAAGACTGCCTTGACCTTGCCTTGGCAGTTCTTGATGACTCAGGTGGGTGTCTGCTTTAGCAGAAAGACCTCCAACTTCAACCTGATTTCTCTAAGAATTCAGTATGTCATTCATTCCATAGTATGGGGAGAATCGTACTACTCATACTATCTTTTGAAGGACATGAAGGAGAACATCTACAGCAGGACCATGTTCCTGATGTATTTCAGATTTGTGACTAAGATCATCACAAGTCAATTGAACTTTGGCGGTATACCAAGTGGATTCACTAGAGTACCATTAGTAAACCATGCCAATATCACATCTGGGACCCTGATGTTAAGCCTGACTCACAGAGGTCTTGAGAGCATCATGTATGAGATGCTCATTGTGGATGTAGACTAGATTATGTGGTTGTTTGTTTAAGTTGTTTGTATTTTCTATTTTAGTAAGTAATATATTTCTGCTTTATATAAATATGTTTTTATTAAAAAATGGGAAGAAAAACAGGGGAAAGTGAAATTACATTTTAAGTTAGAAGAGCTAATTTTGAGGGAGAACGAACAACTGATCACAAAAATATGAAAAAAAGGATAAATCCCACTTAATCTGGACAAATCTTAGTAACTATAGTCAAAATCTGGGAAATAGTGGGAAAATGTGGACCTAAGAAGACAACAAAATGAAAATCTATCTATGTTTAGTGACAATCTTTGACTTTTGGAAGTCAATTTGACTTTTCGATGGTCAAATCTGGGAAAAAGGGAAGTCAATAAGAGAAATGGCATTTTGATCAAAGAAGGTCATTTTCTTTCAAAAATGAAAAATGTTCAAGTCAATTGAAACTCTAGAAAATGATTAAATGTTCATTCAAAATTGACAAAGTCTAAACAAGAAGCTTAAACCAAGAACAAATTTCTTTTAGACTTAATTCTCAAAAATGTTCTTAAAATACACCATTAAAGGTTGAGAACTAAAAGATTTATAACTACTTTACAGAATGTAAAAATTTTATAAATCAAAAACATTTTTCAAAAGGAATAATGGAAATAAATAATCCCAACTATTGACTATTGGCCAATAACAGTCACAACTACGAAAATTACTAATAGTGGTCCAAACTTTCGACATATCGGAATATAATGGACCCAAACTAACGGAGGTCTAATTCCGTTAGTGTGATGCTGACGTGGCATCCTAGGTGGCAAAATGATCTTACATGGCATCCGACGTGGCATCCTACGTGGCATGCCACATCAGCACCACACTAATGGAGTTAGACCTCCGTTAGTCTGGGTCCATTATATTCCAATGTGTCGAAAGTTGGGACCACTATTGGTAATTTTCGTAGTTGGGACTGTTATTGGCCAATAGTCAATAGTTGAGATTATTTATTTCCATTATTCCTTTTCAAAAACCGATTGGATTGTCAACATGTTTGTGCTCTCTTAATCTCTCTTTCTCTCCCTCTCTCTCAACAAAAAGTTGTTATACTTTGGGATGAAACTAAATAGTGATAATGATTGTCAAAAATGGTTCGTCCGAATTCGTAACCAGATTCGAACCTTGACACACTCATTTATCATTTGGTGTCATGTTAATTTTAATGGCCACTTTTACTATGTGCCACTTTGAGTTTCATTCTCATCCATTTAATATATACAGACATATTCAGAAAAAATAGTTGAGAACAAAATCCCAGAAAACTAGTTAACACTTAGAAAAATCACATCTAAATCCCAAAAATCTAGAATTCTGTTCCAAAACTGGAGTCTCAGATTTCACTCTAGAAATCAGGATTTATAGTTTACTTTCAAAACTCGTTGCAAAGAGTAGTGGCATAAATGGTGGGACTAGTTTATTTACGTGTAATATCAGGATTGCTTCAAGACCAAAAAGTCTCTTTTTGCCCTTGAATGGGGGAAGATCCTGGACACTATGCATAATATAGTAAAAACGGCAGAATAAAAAGTAACCGTTACACCATCAAGTGGGCTAAATCAATTGAAGGCAGCATTAACATCTTATTAAATCAGGTATTCAAAAAGTTGTCATCTTCAAGAAACCTCAGATATATAAACACTCACTTGATAATTATAAAGAGTCCATATCCAAAACCCTAATCAGCCAAAATCTTTCAACTTTTTCTATTCCTACAACTCTCAAGATGTCTACTTCAACCATAAACCCTACATCCGAAACCATAGTTCAACTGTAAGACCCGCAAAACCGGTGTCAAATAGTTGGCAACCAAAGGATAAAAACCCTATTGATAACTCAAAGAAGTCTTAATTTATTTCAGAAAATGCACAGCAGAAAATTATTTAGAATAAAAATTACAAAACACATGTAGAATACTTTTTCAAATGTAACTCGATTCTAAAATTTATCACGAGTAAACAAAAAAGAATCGTCTTCCACTAGAAATGCCTTCAATTGTCAGGTAGCTTCTTGCATCGCCAAGCAGTCATCCATCCATCTCTCTATTAACCTGAAATCAATCTAACGTGTATGCAAAAAGTCAGCTACACTGAGTGAGTTCAGGTTTTATAAATTTATATAAACAAGTATTTGGTCAAAATAAGAATTAACAAAATACCTCAACCTCAGAGTTAACAATAAGCGCAATCCGCTAATTTGTTTTTCCCCAAGCAAAACAAAAATTAAAGTCTAGGATAAGGCCCTATGCAAAACACAAAATCACGTGATCATCATCCTAACAATTTTACCATCTTACCATGAACCCACACTACCACCATCTCCATCGCATACCACACCATCACCTCCCAACACCGTAATCGACCACAAAAAAGAAAACCACTGGTGTCGTCGCGTCCTCGTAGCAAAACACCACAAAGTTGCGACCACTTCTCAAGGTCTTTATCATAGTCGGCCATTGCGTAAGCCACCATCTGCCACCATAAACACCCGTCTGTTTCCCATCCATCACCGCGCCACCATCAAAGTTGACTTCGTACACCACCACGGTACATCACTATTCACCATCTTCATCATAAATCACCGAACTCCATCACCATTATCAAACATCATTACCGTTCATGCAACAACCAAACCGTTCACCTTCGCGGTTCCACCGTCTTCGCCGAACCGAACCAAACCAAAGAAAACAATGCAAGAACAAAACATGGAGGAATCAATTAAACGAACGCAAATGGAGCGTGGAGGATATTACCTTGTCATGAATCTGAAATCGTACAACCAAAAACCACCTCGAACCACCACTTCGCCTTCTTTCCTCCCCGGATCTCTCTGTCTTCGGTTTGTTAACAACCGCAAGAAGTATATGGCATCTAGGGCTGGCATGGACATAGGTTTTTTTTGTATTTAAGAGTTTACAAAGAATTGGTACAGAAGCTTCTATTGGTATTGTTCTATTAGTTGGTAAACTTGTGCTACAAGGTAACAAAGAATGCGATGGCCAATTAAATATATGTAGGACACCGCGGATGATTAGCTCAAGACCAGGAATAGGCTCCTAAAATAGCTCCATTACAATTATTTCAGTTTTAAATGATATTTGACCAATTGCCATTGATAAACCATCTAGTCAAATGGTCAAATTTGTTTGACTCCTTTATTATTTGCACAAGTGTCCATAGATTTCCACAAAACGAAAATTTGCTCTCAAAGTTATTAAAATAACTTTAATAAATGCAAAATGACCCTCCGTAGATCCGTCTTGCATTTTAACTCGAAGTTTAACTTAAACCTACTCATCGAGTCTCCTAGGTTCACTACATAAGCTTATGCAACTAGTCCCATTAACCGCTCCATTTGATTAAAAGAAAATGGGTAGTGGTTTCATATAAATAAACATTGGTGGATTTTTTAGGATGTTACAAGTCTACCCTCCTTATAATAGGATTCGTCCTCGAATCCTCTTGGATATGGAACTCGAAAAATGACATTTTAAGGATAACCTGTTAAGAAAATAATAACTACAGGTACGGATTAATAGCCTACTGCTGCTATTCCAATCAACTTACTTCTACACAAGACAGAACATTCGTATGATCATTTTAGGTTACAACTCAAAACAGAAAAGTAACAATAGACCACCAATAACGTTGATCAAGTGCAATCGGTTGTCTACGCTACCACAATGTTCTAAACGTTTCCCAACACGGTCATACTAGGGTTCTACCTTCCACGTAATAAAAATAAAAATTCAAAGAATAACATCCGCACGTACTTCAAAGAATAAAGACAATATGATGCATTGAGGCAACAACCCCACCTACATATTGTGCATTTATTCCCTAAACTTCAAATGCTACCTTCAAATGTAAAGGCATTAACCTCCTACATATCATCTCATGCCATTTAGCATTTAGAAGGGAAAAATATATAGACATTTCAAAATTAAATGATTACCTCTTGGCGTGCAGCTACCCGTAGTGGCATTTCTAGTTTCGGTCCCATTCTCAGTTTAAGTCGAAGCATTGATGATGCCCAAATCTCTTAAACTATTGCTCTGATACCAACTTGTAAGACCCGCAAAACCGGTGTCAAATAGTTGGCAACCAAAGGATAAAAACCCTATTGATAACTCAAAGAAGTCTTAATTTATTTCAGAAAATGCGCAACGGAAAATTATTTAGAATAAAAATTACAAAACACATGAAGAATACTTTTTCAAATGTAACTCGATTCTAAAATTTATCACGAGTAAACAAAAAAAATCGTCTTCCACTAGAAATGCCTTCAATTGTCAGGTAGCTTCATGCATCGCCAAGCAGTCATCCATCCATCTCTCTATTAACCTGAAATCAATCTAACGTGTATGCAAAATGTCAGCTACACTGAGTGAGTTCAGGTTTTATAAATTTATATAAACAAGTATTTTGTCAAAATAAGAATTAACAAAATACCTCAACCTCAGAGTTAACAATAAGCGCAATCCGCTAATTTGTTTTTCCCAAGCAAAACAAAAATTAAAGTCTAGGATAGGCATAATATGCCTATTTACCTCAAGACTTCACTTACCAATTTTATATAATAAGCATATCCCGCTTATCAACACAAAGTACAGTCCAGTGTATGTAAGCCAAACCAAAGCTAGAGATTTAAAGGAGGCACATCCCACTTCTGTCATAGCTCAATTTATAAAAATGCACATAATATAATTCAAACCAAAGCTAGAGATCAAAGCA
Source organism: Ambrosia x helenae (assembly GCA_030844895.1). Taxonomy (NCBI): domain Eukaryota; kingdom Viridiplantae; phylum Streptophyta; class Magnoliopsida; order Asterales; family Asteraceae; genus Ambrosia; species Ambrosia x helenae. The sequence goes on from JAUTDX010000096.1 coordinate 609,164, forward strand.
AGCATATCCCACCTCTGTCATAGCTTAGTTTATAAAAATACATATAATTTGAACAATGTTACAATCCTGACTCAAAACCAAGACCAGAGATCAGAGCAGGCATATCCCACTTCTGTCATAGCTCAGTTCGACATATCAGGTAGCCATCAAACATAGTCTATTATATTTAATAACAATTATAACATAAACTAAGCAACAACCATGACACAAAACCAATACCTTAGATCAGAGCAAGCATATCCCACTTCTATCATAGCTCAGTTTATAAGAGCAGGTGTAGTCGTCGAACATAGTTTATATATTTATAGAAACACATATAACTTATACCTATATATACGCCTATATATAGGTACATTCATTTTCATATACGTATAAACATATACAGCTATCCGAATATATATTTTATTCTAGTTGCCTTCAAACATGTAGGTATAAGAACATAATAAGCTACTTGCATTTTAAGCCTAGAAAAAATATATTTAAATTAGTATGGATTTCGTTCGTACGTAAAAATATTTATAACTTCACATTAGGCGCATTCCACCTTCTTACGTTTCATGCCAACATAATATATTTATTACTAATGTATGCGCTTAGGATCGTCAAATCTACAAAGAGATTGATCAAACAAGTTTGATTCAGGTGCGGAATCCCTGAATCAATCACAATTATGATAATCAAACAATCAAAACACAAAAATCATCTTTCAAAGGTTTTTCTCATTCATAATCAACTCAAATTACACGTTTTAATAAAGATTACAATCAGATATGACGTGAAAATAAGTTGACAAAACACTAGGGAGAGACACAAAACAGGAGGGAATAAAAATGACCAACAACTAACTTTCAAAAATTGCTTAACCTATTTATAGGCCTGCACATTCGCCCATATTGAATGGTCGAATGTGCAGGTTCGCCCAAACACTTCGTGCGAACCAAGCATTACAAAACAATAAATCTACATTCGCACTCCTTGTCTCTCCTTCGTATATCTTCTCTCCTTCGCACCCACCAAAACCTTCATTCGCCCACAGTTTTTCTCCTTCGCCCGTTCGATAATCACCATTAACACATGTTTATTGTAATCCAAAGCATTAGTCGCACTATAATGCATCTACAAACTCCCCCTCGACTATTGCTTGGATTGTTTAAGCCTTCGTTCTTCATCCATTCTCTTGTTCATCAGCTTTATTCGCAACAGTTTCTTCTCTTCCAATGTCATCACCTTCTCAAATACTTGCTTTGACTTTTTCTTCTTCGCTTCAGGAACCTCTTGAGCTTTAACAAACTTGCCAAGCTTCTTATCATAGTCGCATCCGGCATAAATATCATGAGCAAAGCATAGAAATACCACACGCTGGTATTTACTTGCTTGTTCAGCATCCTTCACATCGCTGAAAATGGGATTGTAATACAATATAATAATATCCTCATGTGAACAATTCACCAACCACATGCGATCAAATATGTGTATCTTTTTGAAATTCTTGTCTCCATCTTTCAACACTATCACAGCTTCTGCAATCTTCCAATCGTAGTACCACCAGATAAAGTCTTTTGCAAAATGTTGAGGAATCTGCAACAATGGAATATGCCTCAACACTTTTGGTGGTTTGTACTTTAGAGTCACCTTGGGCAAACCAGTAATATCATCAATGGTTTTCTTGTGAACAATCCGCTTTGGATACTGAGGTTCAAAGAGATTCCACTTCGTCCTGCTTTCTCTTGCCATTTTATCAGCAAAGTAGGCAATCTGATCATTTGACGTTCCAGTTAACTTGTGACGACAAATGTCACGAATAGCCCAGTATGGGAGAGTCTTCAAATCATGAAATCTATCAAAGTAGAGTATCCCCTTCTCCCATTTCACTGCAACACACTTCAACTGCTTTATAAACTTCCAACCCAATGCTTTTCCTTTAAACATTTCGTTGTGGAATTTATAAAAGCTCCCTTGAATTTCTGCTTTCGGACGATTAGCCTCTTTCTCTTTTAGTTCCCTCAATAACTCTTTCAAGCTATCGGATTGTTTGATATGCGGTTTATCATGCCCTTTGAACAGTTCATCAACAAACTTATCACTCTTCTCTTTTGCAAGTCTCTCGGCTTCTTTCAATAACTCATCAATGAAAACAGTAAATCCAGAATCCTTGTATTTCTTAAAATATTCTGGATACTCTTCACTAGTCACATCCTCAACTTCTATATCCTCGAACACAGGTACGTCACGATCATCAGAATGATTTCCAGCTTCCTTTTCAGGTAGATCAGGAATCTGGTTATCAGCCAACAGTTCTTCTAACGTTTTCCCAACCTGCTTCGCTAAACCTTCAAAAATCTCTTTTGTAATCGCCGCTGAAACTTCACCATCTTCCAAATATGGATCATTATACACTAATTCAAGCACCCTGTCACAAGATTCAAAGATCTCTAAAATTCTGCTGGTCATGTCAATCGTCCAGACTCGATCAGTAAGCATCTGGCGATACATCTGTTTATCATCTTCAGACATAGACTTCAGCTTTTCATTCCAGAAGATCGTATCATCATCCACTGATCCTCCAGGAGCTTTTGAACTAGATTCTCCTCCTTTTCCAGATTCCCTTTTCTCATACTTGTATTTGTCTGTATCATTATCATCATTATCATCATCATCAAATGCAGAGCTGCTCTCATCACCAGATCCATCATTCGAACCATCATCCTTCTTCTTTTTAGGAGCTTTACCAGCATCTTCATCAAGATCCTCATCATCCTCCTCATCATCATTAGATAGTTCAAAATCAACCTGCTCCTCGTCTAGCTCTTTATCCTCTTCACCTTCTTTCAACTGAGGAGCTCGAGAGTATAACTCTTTAATCAGATTATCCATGTTTTTATTACTCTCTTTCAGCTTCTTATTTTCTCCCTTCAAAGCTATAATCCTTCTGGTGTTCCTTTGCTCATGTTTCAACAGTTTCTTATTATCCTTCTGCAACCGTTTAATCTTCTTTTTCAGTTCCTCATTATTCTCATGTGATGTAACCACTACATCCAACATCTTTGAGTCGTTCTGTCTCAATTGGTCAATCTCTGTCTGCTGCTTGTTTATGATGTTCATCATTTCAGTAAGTTTCCGGTTAACAGTGTTCATCACATCACTATCCACTGTAACCTTTCGAGTGGAAACTTCAGCAACCTCTGGCAGTTTACCCTTCTTCATCTTCTTCAGTACATTATCTAATGCTTCATTAAAGGCATCAACAGGTATATCAGCTCCCTGTTCAGTACTTGAAGTAGTTGTGGTTTTCTGCTTCTTTGAGGCTGGAGCAGCAACTGGTGATTTCGAGCTAGAAGCAGATGGCAACTTCTTTCTTGCTATCAACGATTCAATCTCTCTAGCTCATTTCTCTGCGGGCTTTACCACCTTTTCTTTCTTTTTGAATTGGGGCTTCTTTGGTTTCTCCACTTGAACTGGTGAACCAGGAAAGTCTCCTGCTCCCAGACCTAAACCCTCATCCTCTTCATCCAAGTGAATAGGGCTATTCATTCTTTGTTCCTCCACAGATCTATTCAAACTGGCAGACTCACCAGCCATAGTGGCCTTGGGCGTGGTAGTCTTTACCGTCTCAGCATCTGAATCCCAATGTTCATCTTCCTGCGTCTCTTCAGAATCGACTGACGCTTCATCAACAAGATGTAACCCTTTCTTAGCCACAGTCTTATGTCTTCTCGACACTTTCTTCTTCTTTGCAGGCTCAGTTTCAGGAACAACTTCAATCCTGATCTCTTTCTCTTTCCCTTTCCCACTCTTTGCACCTACATTCACAACCTGTCGCTTTCGCTTTGCATCTGGATCAACATGATGTAATGGATTGTTTTCGTCTGATGCACTATCAGCATGCCTTACCTCACCTTTACCCAGATCCTCATAATCAATCCTCGCCAAATGTCCAAATAAACGTCTAACAGGTGGACGTTCATTCACCGACAAACCTTTATACGCTTTCATTCTTGCCAATGTATTGATGGACATATGTTCTTGAACTATAATCTGCTTTGGATCCCTCTTCAACTCTTTATACTTGTGATCAAATATCATCTGAAGGAATCGAGGATACAACAAAAACTTCAAATTCCTTGTGCCTCTGACAGGTTCCAACAGATGTTCCATAAGCATCCCTGATACGTTGAACGGTTTGTTCAATATCAGTGCAACCATCATTGAGCTAATACTCTTTCTCATCAGATCATAACCTCCTGCAGCTGAACCGAAGACGTGAATCATAACATGCGCCAAATACTTGAATTGCGGACAAAGCTTTCCCTTGTGTAACGAACCATCAGTAATCGGCCCGTTATATTTCATCCTTAGGAAGCATTTCCTCTGTTAAGTAAAACTAAGCTCTCTGGGATCAGTCTTTTCATCTTGAAGCTTCAAAGCTTCCCTGATATCATTCTCCGAAACTATAACCAATTTTCCTTGTATCTTGCTCACCAGAGACGATTCACACTCCCAAAAATCCATCTTCGCTTCCGTCCAAAACTCTTGTATCATGTCTCGATAGATAATGGCAGGTGTAGCAATTGCATCTATCACCCGACTTCTCTTAAGAAACTGAATAATCTCTGTAAACTCAGTATGCTTCTTTACGTCCCCAAGATATGCACAACAGTTATGCGCATTCTCGAACGGCAACAATTCTTCATTTCCTTTCTCAGCAGCTTGTGCAGATGATCCAGCTTGTTCAGTAGGTTTTTCCTGTTCAGACATGGTTTAAACTGCAAAATAAAACAAGTAAACATGTTAAAAATCGACAAAATAATCAAAGTTTGAAAATTTGGTAATTGAACTCTTCATTCGCCCAAACGGAGATGCGAATGAGAGTTTATGGGTACGAATGTGAAGTTTCATAGGTGCGAATGTAAAAGTTTTTGAATAAAAGTTTCATTCGACCATTTGTCTTCATTCGCCCAAAAAGAACATCTCCTTCGCCCGTTCGAAAGGTGCGAAGGGACTGTTCTTCAAATTCAAATTTTTAATTTTGAAAATCAGTGAATTTCAACTTGTTATTTTGATACATTTTGCACCTAAAACCTCCGAATAACATTTCCAAACAATCAATTTTATTAATCAATCATTATTTCAATGTTTTCTTATCAAAACTAGGGTTCGTATGAACAGAATGATCAATTGATCAATCTGATGAATTAGAAATCTTAGTTTTTGGATTATCTCCCCCTAAAACATTGACATAATGAATCCTAATTAAAAATAGAAACAATTATCATGTGTTAATCATAGTTTAAGGACAGTTAGGGTTTGAACAGAAATGCATCGATTAATCCTTCAATACTTGATGTTAACCTGTAAAAATGATTGGAAAATGATGAGAATCAACAGACGAACACAATGGAAAGGTCTAAAAGGCACGAGCAACAAGTGGACTTTAACTCAGAATTTTTGAAAATTTTTTGTAAAGGGTTCGAATGAGCAGAAATGATATATATAGACTTCTCATTCGCCCGTTTACCTCGGTCGAATGTGAAGCTTATGTCTCCTTCGCCCCTAATGAAAGGTACGAATGAGACATAAGGGTTCGAAAGAGAAAACAAACTAAAGAACTCTCACATTCGCCCAAAATGAAACGTACGAAAGAAGAAGAAATTCCTCCTTCGACCTAAACGAATGGGCGAAAGTAAAACAGGAATTTTGAAAATTTTACCAAATCTCAAAATCGAGTCCCGTTCAAAATATTTTTCAACTTTTAAGCATCCGACAATCATATTTTCTCAATTAAAGATGACAAAGCTCAAATGGTTCATCAAGGTTTAGAAAATCGTCATCAACCACCATCAGCTATCAAAAATAAGATAGAAATGTAAAATCTTTTTGGATTTTCTAAAGTTTATGTTAAAACACACCTAAAATCTTTTTGAGTTTTGTAATTTTTTACGAGAAAATAACATGCCGAAATGAAAAAAAAACAGTAAATGTAATTTCAGGTAAAGGGATCATATCAGTTATTAAGAAATCTGATCACACCGTTGATCTTTTGATTATTATCATTAAAGACAATGTGTGATCTCGCAACTGCTGATATTGTGATCCACATAAACTCACATGCAGACTTTTGTGCAGTGCTTTAAACTGATACTATTATGTATAGTAAATGCACAATGACTCATTGTAAAGCGTGATTAGGCTTTCGTCGTCTGTAATTTACAAGGTATAATGCACAGAGGTATACAGGTCAGCAAATTAATGCAACAAAGTAACATGTGCACTTTACCAGGTTGAGGACTGATATCAATCATGATTTGCATCAGTGATTAATACGATGTAATAGATAATCTTTGATCATCATAAAACATGGAAAGTTCCTCAATTCGGTAACTTTAGGATTTGGCATAAAGCTCTTTTATAAAGACACCCTATCTGATCTAGGTCCGTAATGACTTACAGCAGAAGATCAGAGAGGCTATCCCCAGACAACTAATAACATAACGACCCAAAACCTCCGAGTTTTGTACAAATACCCTGTCAAACGAAATTACGGTACTAAGACCATATGCCAATGAGGAGTTCATCCACACATCAATTCGTTTGATATGTATGTATCAGGCACACAGTATTAGGTCTACGAAGCCTATCAGCACGTCGCACAGACTTAGACACACGCCCTATATTATTACATTTCTTAGAATGTGTCAGATCCCCACTGATGTACTATCATTTCCCCTTTTTCTCCATGAAATCATTTTTGGTTTTTCTTATTTTTATAAATTTTTGAATTTACTGTTCCCAAGGATAAGCTTGAGCATTTCAAATATGTGACTGCCCAGATATCGTTTGTTCACAGAAATCTGACGGCGTTAATCTAAGGGAAGAAGATATAGCAGCCAGCAAAGAACTTTTCTAATTTTTATGGATTTTGAAATTTTACAATGTTTTTGGATTTTCGAAATTTTTCTGAAAAACAGTAAAAATTAAACTAAAAATAGATAAACTGAGGTGGTGATCAGTCTTGTTTTTCTTTAATACCATTAGCTTTCAAAAGATATTCAAATCTCGATTTATCAAAAGCTTTGGTAAAAAGATCGGCGCGTTGGTAATTAGTGTGGATTTTGACCATATCGATCTACTCTTTAGCATAACAATCGCGGATAAAATGATATTTAATCCGGATATGTTTAGCCTTTGAGTGATTAACTAAGTCTTTTGTTAATGCGATTGCGGCTTCATTATCACAGTAAATAGGGGTTTTAAGAAATTGCAAACCGTAGTCCACCATCTGTTGTTGGATCCAAAGAACCTGTGAGCAGCAGCTCGATGCTGAAACGTATTCTGCTTCACATGTGGGTAATGCAACTGCGGTCTGTTTCTTGCATTGCCAGGTCACGAGCCTGCTCCCCATAAACTGGCATCCAGCCGTTGTGGATTTGTTGTCTTTGTCACAGCCGCCCTAATCTGCATCACTAAAAGCGATTAGGTCAAAATTATCATCATTAGGGTACCATAGTCCTCTCGACGGACAACCCTTCAGATATCTAAGGATACGTTTGACAGCTGCAAGATGACTCTGTTTCGGCTTCGATTGATAATGTGCACAGAGACATGTGGAAAACATTATATCAGGTCTGGAGGCAGTGAGATACATCAGAGATCCGACGATTGCTGTGTATGTAAATGGATCAGTTAGCTCCCCCTTAGCGTCAACTCCAATCCCGTGATTAGGTTGTATTGGGGTGTCCATTGGCTTCGAATCATCCATCTGGAATCGGCTCAAGACTTCAGAAACGTATTTTGTCTGGTGAATAAAGATCCCCGTTGGTCTTTGTTCCACCTGCAAGCCTAGGAAAAACTGCATTTCTCCCATTGCTCTTATCTCGAACTTTTCCTGCATAACACGTTCAAATTCTCTGCACAGAAGTTCGTTAGTAGACCGAAATATAATATCGTCAACATAAATCTGGACTAGAAGCAAGTCATCGCCTGTTCGTTTAGTGAACATTGTGCAGTCTACCAAACCTCACTTGAATCCTTTCAAAAGAAGATACGTGCTCAGCTCCTCATGCCATTGCCTTGGAGCTTGGTGCACCCCGTAGAGAGCTTTGTTCAGTACGTAGACCTTATCCCGGTAAATAGGGTCTTCAAAGCCTAGTGGTTGACCTACGTATACTTCCTCCTTGACCACACCATAAAGGAATGCGCTCTTGACATCCATTTGATACACCTTAAATTTCTTGTATGATGCAAATGCCAGAAACATTCGGATTGCCTCTAAGCGTGCAACTGGTGCATAGGTTTCGTTGTAATCGATTCCCTCAACCTGATGAAATCCTTGTACAACCAAACGAGCTTTGTTCCTTACAATCACGCCTCTATCATCCTTTTTGCACTTAAACACCCACTTCGTTCCAATCTTCTTTCTTCCCAGGGGTAGATCTGTCAGTGTCCAGACGCCAAGTTTCTGAAACTGCAACAACTCCTCTTGCATTGCTTCCACCCAAGCGTCGTCCAAAAGAGCATCCTTGTAAGTTCGCGGTTCCACCTGCGAAACATAACAAGCAAAAGACCAGTCATTTTGAAAACCAGATTTTTGTATTTTGGCATATAAAGCAAGATTGCCAAGGTTTTCTGGTGAGTTCGCATTCCTCAATTGTCCTCTTGTCATTACACTGCTACCAGGATCACCAATAACTTGCTCGATCGGTGAATTCGATGTATCCGAGATTCCGGATAATCGCGTACTTGGACTCCCGTCTGAGTAGTTAAGTTCTCTGCTGAAACCAGATCATTACCCACATTCGATGTTGAAGCACCATTTGTAGTTGGGTTCACTGGTGGTGTCACTGTAGCCTGGTCTAAGATAGCTTCACTTGTAACATCATCGTCGTCATCTTCTGATTCTGATGAATTCAACGTTGTGGAAGCTTCTTGAAATACTTCTTCTTCAATGACAGGAACATTGGTATCATTAGAAGCTGTTTGAGGATTCACTGTAATTGGACGCACTAACGGTGAAGTCACTGCGTTTTCGACCTCGTAATATAAACGTAGTACAGCCTCTTCAACCAAGCTATCTAGATTGAATGATTCAAAGAAATCTTTGTAATCAAACATCCAGTCTGGACCGCTTCCCTGTAAATTCTGAGTGTACCGTTGTACTTCAACGTTAGCCCACTCCTCAACCTGACGAGTCCTTTTGTTGAATACCCGTTTGAGCGGGGTTGCATATCCAACAAAATATCCTTCGTCAGCCTTCGGTGCGCACTTCTCAGATGGATTAAGCATAGTACAAGGAGCTCCAAACGGTTCTAGATACTCTAAATTCGGCTTGTGACAATTCAACAGCTCATAAGAAGTTTTGCCAAACTTCTTCACCGTTAAAACGCGATTAAGAGTATAACAAGCTGCGTAAATTGCTTCGTTCCAGAACATTACTGGAAGATTTGAATCCGCAAGCATTGTCCTCGCCGTTTCAATTAGAGTCTTGTTTTTACGTTCTGCGACACCGTTCTGTTGTGGGGTATACGGAGCACTATATTCATGATGAATTCTTTTGTTTTCACAAAGATCGTCCATCTGTGCATTTTTAAAATCCGTCCCATTGTCACTCCTAATCCTCTTGATCTTGAGACCATAGATATTTTCCAGACGAGTGAACAGAACATTCAAGTTGTCAAATGTGTCGCTCTTCCTGTGTAAGCACATCACCCATGAAAATCTTGAATAATCATCAGTCACCACAAGACAGTATAACTCCCCAGCATGACTCTTACGCTTGACCGGTCCAAACAGATCCATGTGCAAACGTTCAAGTGGCAGTTCAACGGAATTAACTTTCTTTGGTCTATGGGATTGTTTGTGTTGCTTACCCTTTTTACAACTCACACACTTGTCATTTAGGTGAAAATGTTTGACGTTTACGCCTGTGACAAGTTCATTCTTCACCAATTGATTCATCTTTCTGAGGTGAATGTGTCCCATCCTCCTGTGCCACATAATGGATTCTTTTTCTGTAGCCTTGGAGAGGAAACACGTGACTTGGCCTTGGGTGGTCATAGCTTTTGACATATCGAGAATGTACAGGTTGTTCACTCTCGGCGCCTTTAGCATCACCCACTCTTTCGGTAATTCAAACCCCGGCTTGAGTATGTAGCAAGATTTGTCGTCAAAGTACACAGAAAATTGCTTGTCGCATATCTGACTGACACTCAACAGATTGTAATCTATCTGTTTCACATAAGAAATTCTCTCGAAGCTCACAATCCCATTACTCACACTACCTTCCATGGTAATATAGCCTCCTTTGTTCCCGGCAAACGCTACATAGCCTCCATTGATATTTCGAATATCGAACAGTAGCGAAAGATCCCCAGTCATATGGCCAGAAGCTCCACTGTCAACAATCCAAAGACTGCTAACAGGGCCAGCTGAAGCTCCCTACACATATCAAGTAGAAAAGTTAGATTTTTCGGGGGACCCAAGCCTGTTTGGTCTTGGGTCTTTGAACTGATTGTTTCAAAGAGTCAGTTGTCTCACAAACATCTTGGGTTTTATCAACCTCTTTCTTTTCACACAAAACTTTTTCTTTCTCAGATTTCACATTTTGTGAAGTTGAAGCACCCTCAAAACCCTTTGATGACCAAGATTGTTCAGTCCGTTTCAAGATCCGGATCTGAGATTTTGAGGTCTCAGCCGGTTTCTTTACTTCTTCCTTGAACGATACCTTCTTGGTTACCTTCTCTGATTTAACAGAGACAGGTCCAACTGCTGGTTTGACATTAGGTTTAGCAGGAACCTTTTTGTTTTCAGCAGTTGCGTTCACCAATGGTTTCTTCAATGGTTTCTCAGTGGCTATCCGGTTGCGTCTGTCATAAGTCATCGGACGATTTTCCCTCCTTTTGAAATAGTTGTTTTGGTTATAAAAAGGTGCTTGTTGAGGGAAAAACCGTCTCTGTGGATAACTGTGATTATCAACCGGACAATCATATCTTTTCTTCATCTCCACCTCGTGCCTCTTGTGTCGTACATACGGGCAGGTGGCAAGTAAATGCCCCCTTTCCCCGCACTTAAAACACGCACGGTACTCTTCATAGTTTTCCTTGATGTTCGACTTAGAATAACTAGCAATGGGATATTGATCAACCATACACTGTCTTCTTAAACTCTCAGGAGCTGGGTCCTTTGAGTAAGCCGGCTCAATAAAACTATTTGACTTGTCTGTTGGTTTAACAAATTGTGTGACATTGACCTTTGGGTCTTTAGAATTATCCGAATGAATTTTCTTTAAAATAGCTGGAGGAATATCATTGGTTCGTTCATGTTTCGGAAACCAAATGGTACTTTCCTGCCAGATCTTTTCAATTTTAGAATAATTTGCAAATTGAATCGGATATTCTTCATCAGACATAATCTTATCGGAGCCTTGCATCCGATAGAAAACTTTCACAGGTTTATCACACGATTCATTTTTCTCATCATTTGGTTTTCAACAGACTTAACAACATTCTTTTCAACATTCTTAACCACTTTCTTTTCGGCATTCTTAACAACAGACTTCTCAACTTTCTTATCAACATTCTTTGCTGATTGATTCTTTCTGTGAGCATTAGCCATGGGATGGACAATATGAGATGGTGAAACCGGTTCAGTAGTGATGATATGATTTTCATCAGGAATATCACTCACTTTTTCAACAACCGTCTCAGACTGTTCATCCTCAGAATCATCAGCAGCAACCACACCTTCATTGTTTCCCAGAACAGGTCTAACATCAGAATACGGGTCTCCGACACTGGATGTGTTGGACTCGTTATCTGATGTAGAGTCAGATTTGACTAAGCTCTCCGGTGCTATCGCATGCAAATTATGGTTTTCGAACAACACCGGAGATGGGACAGCTTTGTAGTTTGCACTACTCGACTGTGAAGGTTCTTCTATGATGTGGTCAACTACATAAGCAATGTGCTTATAGCTTTCAAGCTTTTTGTTTACTTTCTGGCAAAGCACTTGATGGTGGCCATTTCCAATTTTGTGTTTTCTAAATCATTGATATAATTTTTTATGGCCATTTGCTTTAACGACAAAGTCTTTTTCAATTCAGAAATATCTTTCTTATACCCATCAAGTACTTTGTTAAACTCTTTTGATTCTTTCTGATACAATTGACAATTGATTTTTGCACTCTCAAGTTGAACCTTGAGTTGCTTATTTTCATCTGTCAATTTATCACAAATTTTGCAATTTTTAACACAAGTTGAATTAACAGTAGATTCGGTACTTACCTGCTTAGGAGGTTCTGTCATTGCCATTAGAGCAAAATGAGCTTCCTTCCCAGCGAAAAACTTGGAGTAGTCAATTCTGGTGCAAGCATCATCCACCATGCATGACTTCCGAGTCATCAAGAAATCAGCTTCAGCAAGCAACTGGTCAATGTCGTCATCCAGTGAGTTAACACTAGATTCAGAATCAGAATCACTTTCCTCATCAGAATAAGTGGAATCAAACTGTTCTGGAATATCAGCAACAGTATCCATAACCATTCCAGTCTTCTTCTCAGCACAATCAACATCAATATTCATCTCATCATTCACCTCTTCAATCTTTAACTCACTCATCTTCTCAGACACAATCTCTTCTTCAACCTCCACCGGTTCATCCAAGTTCATCTTCTGTGCCACACAAGCCACATTACCAGCTGTAATTTCTTCCACACCCAACTGCATACCGGTCCAATCGAAACCCTCATCCTTCTGTATCACCAAAGCTTGATTTGGGTTTTCATTTTGGGTTTGTGTGTTTGGTGTAGATATGGGGATGATTGTTCGGTTTGAGTTCTGTTGTGTTTGGTTTTGGTTTTGTGATGTGGATTGTCTAGCATTGTTATTTTGTTGGTTATTTTGGCGGTTTTGATAGTTTTTGTGAGGTTGAAAGCTTAAAATGTTGTTGGAACTTTGGTATGATACTTGGTTTTGGTTTTGAGTTTGACGGTTTTGGTATGTAGAGTTGAATGGATTTCGATTACCTTGTTGTGCTGGCTGTGTGCACTCTCTTTTAAAATGACCTTTTTCCCCACAGTTAAAACAAGTTACTTTGGCTTTGTTGAAGCCATAAGTGGTGTTAGGAGAAGTTGAAAGATCCGTTCTCCCGGTCTTCTGAATAAAGTCAGTGGCTCTTCTCATGATGCTTGCAAAAGCCCACTGTATATCCATCAATTCCATCTCTTCCTTGTCGATCTGTGCATAGTCCTCATTGGTCAAATTGTTGTTCCCAATTTGACTAGCAACCAGACTATTGTATGATGCTACCATCGCTGAAACTAATGCTACATGTTGTTGAGCAATCTCAACAGTAACATTATGCAGATTTGAAGTCTCCAACACAATCGGGCTTTGGTTTGGTTGATTTTGGTTAAGTTGAATTTGGTTCATTTGAGGGTTGTAAGGTTGTTGTTGTTGAGGTTGGCTAGCAGAGTAACACGCTGCTTGTTGCATGGGTGAAAATGGTGGAATATAGGAAGTTGTTGTAGGATATGATGGTGAGGTATATGAAGATGTTTGAGCAAGGTAGTTGATTGGTTGTTTGGGTGGTTCAACGATGTTAGAGACACATGCGATGTGTGGAGCAACATTGGTAGTGGAACTGGAAGTAGTATGGGAAGAAGATGTACCACCAAGATAAAGTTCCGGATTCTGAGGAATTTGAGCCCTCTTTGCTTTCCTCTTCTCCTCCATCTCTTTGTTCTCCAGTTTCTGTATAAACTCATTGATCGTCCAATACTGGTACGCATCCTTTTCTTTAAACACTTCAATATGCTGGTTCCAATACGGTGGCAACGCATCGGCAAACTTGTCCACCAGTTCAGACATAGGTATGCTAATCTCATAGCTTGACAGCTCTGTGAGTAAGTGGCAATACCTTGGAACCAACTCTTTCAAAGTTTCGTTACCCATGTAACTAAAATTCTCAAACTCTTTGCGAAGCTCCTCCATCCTTAGCTTCCTAGTCTTCTCATTCCCATCATGTCTGTTTCTCAACATGTCCCACAACTGCTTAGAAGTTGTGCACGAACCAAACTGATGCAGCAAATCTGTGTTGATAGCTTGGGACAATTGAGAAAACGCCTTTTTCTCAATAGCAAACCTTTTCTTCTCATCGTCTGCTAGATTCTCCAAAGGAATAGGCTCTCCCGTGTTCTCCAAGATCGGAGCAACATAGCCTTTCGCAATCATTTGCCATGCCTCAGTTCCCTCTAAACCCATACCCTCCAAATGGATCTTGAATTTAGTCTTCCACGTGTTGTAGTCGACCATCTCCATCAGCTTAGGTGGTCGGTTTCCACTTCCAGATGACAAGTCTTGAATAAGCGTTGATATAGCATTGGTCGTCTGTGTGTGAACCGCTGCTGCTGCTACTCCCCAATAGTCGCCAATCGGTTGCGGTTGTGGTTGCGCAACATGTTGAGGAATAGAACTAGTCATAGCCATATAGTTGATAGGTTGTGATGGTTGACTAGTCTTTTGGGCAGCAACCGACCAAGGATCCATGGTTGTCTGCTGTTGTGGTGTCGTGTTGGGTCGTGGTGTAGTCGGAAAGTTCCACATCTTTATCTGAAAATGTTTAAACACGAAAAGATTAGAAAAGTTTAAAACAGTTTTCTCCTTCGTATGAATCGAATGGTCGAATGAGAGAAAATGTTCTCCTTCGACCGTTTTCAAATATACGAATGAAAGATATAACAAACACAAATCTCTTTCGACCGTTTGACTCTCTTTCGACCGTATGAAAAACTCCTTCGACCGTTCGAATGGTCGAATGAAACAGATATGGTCGAATGAACACCAATACACTAACAAACTCTTAGTTCGACCACTTAAAGCACCACCTTCGACCAAAAATCCTTTGGTTTGACCGTTTAACACACACGTTCGCCCATATCTCCCTAGGTTCGACCATGCACTTTCAAAAACGGTTATTCTTTGAAAATCAGTTGATTTTGATCAAATTTTTCAAATGTTGAAAGAATTTGATGATTTTAATCAGGTTTTGATTCGGATTTGATTTGGAACAAGTTTATCAAAGAGAATTATGCATTTTATCCATGAAAACAAGCTCTAATCAATCAATTTATCACCAATTCAATGTTATCAATGAAAACAGAAAGTTATTGATCAAAATAGGGTCCAAATCTGCTGTAAAATTATCAAATTGTGGTTGTTTGATCCATAATGGCTCTGATACCACTTTGTATGCGCTTAGGATCATCAAATCTACAAAGAGATTGATCAAACAAGTTTGATTCAGGTGCGGAATCCCTGAATCAATCACAATTATGATAATCAAACAATCAAAACACAGAAATCATCTTTCAATGGTTTTTCTCATTCATAATCAATTCAAATTACACGTTTTAATAAAGATTACAATCAGATATGACGTGAAAATAAGTTGACAAAACACTAGGGAGAGACACAAAACAGGAGGGAATAAAAATGACCAATAACTAACTTTCAAAAATTGCTTAACCTATTTATAGGCCTGCACATTCGCCCATAACGAATGGTCGAATGTGTAGGTTCGCCCAAACACTTCGTGCGAACCAAGCATTACAAAACAATAAATCTACATTCGCACTCCTTGTCTCTCCTTCGTATATCTTCTCTCCTTCGCACCCACCAAAAACCTTCATTCGCCCACAGTTTTTCTCCTTCGCCCGTTCGATAATCACCATTAACACATGTTTAATGTAATCCAAAGCATTAGTCGCACAATAATGCATCTACAACTAACATGAATTTCATTTGTACACAAAAATATTTATAACTTCATAGAAAATATTTTTGCGACTTTATAAAAGAAAATGGGTAGTGGTTTCATATAAATAAATGGGTAGTGGTTTCATATAAATAAACATTGGTGGATTTTTTAGGATGTTACAAGTCTACCCTCCTTATAATAGGATTCGTCCTCGAATCCTCTTGGATATGGAACTCGAAAAATGACATTTTAAGGATAACCTGTTAAGAAAATAATAACTACAGGTATGGATTAATAGCCTACTGCTGCTATTCCAATCAACTTACTTCTACACAAGATAGAACATTCGTATGATCATTTTAGGTTACAACTCAGAACAGAAAAGTAACAATAGACCACCAATAACGTTGATCAAGTGCAATCGGTTGTCTACGCTACCACAATGTTCTAAACGTTTTCCAACACGGTCATACTAGGGTTCTACCTTCCACGTAATAAAAATAAAAATTCAAAGAATAACATCCGCACGTACTTCAAAGAATAAAGACAATATGATGCATTGAGGCAACAACCCCACCTACATATTGTGCATTTATTCCCTAAACTTCAAATGCTACCTTCAAATGTAAAGGCATTAACCTCCTACATATCATCTCATGCCATTTAGCATTTAGAAGGGAAAAAATATATAGATATTTCAAAATTAAATGATTACCTCTTGGCGTGCAGCTACCCGTAGTGGGATTTCTAGTTTCGGTCCCATTCTCAGTTTAAGTCGAAGCATTGATGATGCCCAAATCTCTTAAACTATTGCTCTGATACCAACTTGTAAGACCCGCAAAACCGGTGTCAAATAGTTGGCAACCAAAGGATAAAAACCCTATTGATAACTCAAAGAAGTCTTAATTTATTTCAGAAAATGCGCAACGGAAAATTATTTAGAATAAAAATTACAAAACACATGAAGAATACTTTTTCAAATGTAACTCGATTCTAAAAATTTATCACGAGTAAACAAAAAAAATCGTCTTCCACTAGAAATGCCTTCAATTGTCAGGTAGCTTCATGCATCGCCAAGCAGTCATCCATCCATCTCTCTATTAACCTGAAATCAATCTAACGTGTATGCAAAAAGTCAGCTACACTGAGTGAGTTCAGGTTTTATAAATTTATATAAACAAGTATTTTTTCAAAATAAGAATTAACAAAATACCTCAACCTTAGAGTTAACAATAAGCGCAATCCGCTAATTTGTTTTTCCCCAAGCAAACCAAAAATTAAAGTCTAGGATAGGCATAATAAGCCTATTTACCTCAAGACTTCACTTACAAATTATATATAATAAGCACATCCCGCTTATCAACACAAAGTACAATCCAGTGTATGTAAGTCAAACCAAAGCTAGAGATTTAAAGGGGGCACATCCCACTTCTGTCATAGCTCAATTTATAAAAATGCACATAATATAATTCAAACCAAAGCTAGAGATCAAAGCAAGCATATCCCACCTCTGTCATAGCTTAGTTTATAAAAATACATATAATATGAACAATGTAACAATCCTGACTCAAAACCAAGACCAGTGATCAGAGCAGGCATATCCCACTTCCGTCATAGCTCAGTTCGACATATCAGGTAGCCATCAAACATAGTCTATTATATTTAATAACAATTATAACATAAACTAAGCAACAACCATGACACAAAACCAATACCTTAGATCAGAGCAAGCATATCCCACTTCTATCATAGCCGAGTTTATAAGATCAGGTGTAGTCGCCAAACACAGTTTATATATTTATAGAAACACATATAACTTAAACCTATATATACGCCTATATGTAGGTACATTCATTTTCATATACGTATAAACATATACAGCTATCCGAATATATATTTTATTCTAGTTGCCTTCAAACATGTAGGTATAAAAACATAATAACCTACTTGCATTTTAAGCCTAGAAAAAATATATTTAAATTAGTATGGATTTCATTTGTACGTAAAAATATTTATAACTTCACATTAGGCGCATTGCGCCTACTTACGTTTCATGCCAAAATAATATATTTATTACTAACATGAATTTCATTTGTACACAAAAATATTTATAACTTCATAGAAAATATTTTTGCGACTTTATAAAAATCAGCATGCACGTTAGCCCAAAATATTAAGAAAAATAACTAAAAAAGTGGGCACAAGAACTCACCGGTTTCAAAGCTTCCAAATGCGCAAGCTAACCACCCCGCGAGCTTATTCTCCACCACAAATCGAATGCATGTACAACTCAAACGGGTCACCCATGACCCAATCACTTGAACTGGATCAAAACCAATATAACATCATGACCCTCGATGAAATAATTGATGAATATAACCTTAGGATCTATGCCATTGAAAATAATGCACCAACCTTTTATATAAAAGATATATCATGGTGATTACCCCCTAGAAATCATATTCTTCTTGGTTGACAAAAATTTCGTTAACTATGGTTAACTCCAATAGTTTTGTCATCCAATAAAGTCACTGCAGATGGCAATCCTCTCATTTGAATAAGGTAACTAAAAATCTTCACATATATTACAACTAAGTGCTTGAGTTCTTTGTTAATTCATTCAGTGTGTATTTGAATATAACAGTACAAACACCCAATCATAGAATAGAATGGATGCTCTACACTTGATCATATGGCGCTATGCAAAACACAAAATCACGTGATCATCATCCTAACAATTTTACCATCTTACCATGAACCCACACTACCACCATCTCCATCGCATACCACACCATCACCTCCCAACACCGTAATCGACCACAAAAAAGAAAACCACTGGTGTCGTCGCGTCCTCGTAGCAAAACACCACAAAGTTGCGACCACTTCTCAAGGTCTTTATCATAGTCGGCCATTGTGTAAGCCACCATCTGCCGCCATAAACACCCGTCTGTTTCCCAGCCATCACCGCGCCACCATCAAAGTTGACTTCGTACACCACCACGGTACATCACTATTCACCATCTTCATCATAAATCACCGAACTCCATCACCATTATCAAACATCATTACCGTTCCTGCAACAACCAAACCGTTCACCTTCACGGTTCCACCATCTTCGCCGAACCGAACCAGGCCCAAAGAAAACAATGCAAGAACAAAACGAGGAGGAATCGATTAAACGAACGCGAATGGAGCGTGGAGGATATTACCTTGTCATGAATCTGAAATCGTACAACCAAAAACCACCTCGAACCACCACTTCGCCTTCTTTCCTCCCCGGATCTCTCTGTCTTCGGTTTGTTAACAGCCGCAAGAAGTATATGGCATCTAGGGTTGGCATGGACATAGGTTTTTTTGTATTTAAGAGTTTACAAAGAATTGGTACAGAAGCTTCTATTGGTATTGTTCTATTAGTTGGTAAATTTGTGCTACAAGGTAACAAAGAATGCGATGGCCAATTAAATATATGTAGGACACCGCGGATGATTAGCTCAAGACCAGGAATAGACTCCTAAAATAGCTCCATTACAATTATTTCAATTTTAAATGATATTTGACCAATTGCCATTGATAAATCATCTAGTCAAATGGTCAAATATGTTTGACTCCTTTATTATTTGCACAAGTGTCCATAGATTTCCATAAAACGAAAATTTGCTCTCAAAGTTATTAAAATAACTTTAATAAATGCAAAATGACCCTCCGTAGATCCGTCTTGCATTTTAACTCGAAGTTTAACTTAAACCGACTCATCGAGTCTCCTAGGTTCACTACATAAGCTTATGCAACTAGTTCCATTAACCGCTCCATTTGAGTAAAAGAAAATGGGTAGTGGTTTCATATAAATAAACATTGGTGGATTTTTTAGGATGTTACATCAACCTTCGAATTATTCAAAAAAATAGAATGATAGCCTTCACTGATGGCAAATCAAACAACATAGTTGCTGAGCTAGATCACACAAAGTATGATGAAAGGCATCTCATCATAATAGAATACTTGAAGCACTGTCCACTTGGTGGAGCTCTGACAAACTCAAAATCGGTACCAGTAAAGGTTTTGCAATATGTATGGGGAACTATGTAGGTTTAAGAAACAGTGGATGGTATGGAAGAGGTATTAGTTACTCATTTCTAGGATAATAAAACATTGAAAATTTATCTACAAGACATAAGAGATGTACTGGGGTTACTGAGTGAAACAAATTATGATGATTTACCTGATGTAGATCAGGTAGGTCAAGCTTTAAGAGAACTGGGATACAAGACAAACTTCAACAAGTTAGGAGAGTTCAAGATTCGGAATTTATCAGATTTCTAGAGTCTGTTATTTATGATTATCAACAAGTGTATAATTTCAAATACAGGAGGAATGGATCAATGAATCCAATACTCATTAAACATTTTGTATGGATAAATCATAGGGGCAAAGCTTGATTATGCTGACCTGATATGGAACCAGATCAAGATGAGCTTGGACTCAAGGATGCCAAAGAAAGGAGACAAAGAAACTGAAAGACAAATCCACTATCCAAGATTCTTGGCACTTCTCTTTGAAAAGAAGATTGAAGAAACAGGAATGCAATTTGAAGAAGATGAGTTCATGTTCAACTCAACTAAGATGCCAGTATGGAAAGCAAAAATCTCAAAGAGGTTAAAGAATATCAACTGCCAATTCTAACAAGAGGTATGATTTCATTTGTACCTAAAAAATTCTCCACTTTTGAAGAATCATCTGAGACTTATGAACAAACAAGATAGTAACAGCCTTAACGGCTCAAACTAAGTCTCGAGAAAACTCCCAAAATACCTCTCCAGTCGACCAGTCTAGAACATCCAGCAGACTGAGGAATTCTGAAGAATCCTCATTTTCAGTCTGACCCTATTCCTCACCCTGACCCACATAATGTATCACCAACTCTCTCACTCAACCTACCAACCATTGAAGGAACCATAAATTTCACTCCTGAATCTGATCCAGAGGAGGGAAATGAAATCACAACTGACAGGTACCATGTAAGTGGTGCTATAAGTCAGGTTTATGGAAGAAGGCATGTGTTTCCTACTTCAGCAACTCATGGAGGACAAACCTCAGGGAATGTCCAAGGAAATGAGGAAAATCTATTAATGCCTAAGTTACAAAATTTTGATGATGGTAGGACTGCGACACCATCTTCGGACGATGTGCATTTTCATCAACAATAGAAGTGAATGAGTTTACTTCTAGTCAGTTAGCAGGAGCATTGGTTGTTCCAGATTTACCTCAAGTCCTGGCCCCACTAAAATTTAAATTTCAGAATTTCGCTGAGACCATCCAGGCTTCTCTCAAGAGCTTATAGGAAGTTGTAGAGAGAAAAGAAGCAGAGAAGGAGAAGAAATTGAATAACAAGCTGGAGTCCATACTAAAGAACCAAGAATCATGGAAATCTGACATCCAAAAATTGTCAGAATATGTGAAACAAAACACGAGCAAACTGTAAGAACTTGAGAAGACAAAATAGTTTTCAATTAAAATACATCCTCAAGTTAGTCCAAGAACAAGCAGAAGAACATAAAGAAAGCAACAAAAATAACCAACAACTACAAGAAAGCATCAACAACTTGAATGGGGATCTGAAGAAAACTGCAGCAAAAAATGAGGTGATCAAGGATCAGATAAAGCAGCAAGCTTTAAAGTGGGATAAGACAACAGAAGACAAAAGCAAGAATATGGAACAGGTGGAAGAGAAAGGAGATGCAACCATTGAGCAAGCAAAGAAGACACTCAACATGGTGCAAGGGGCAGTTAAGAGATTCACTGAACCAATTAAGAAGCCATCTCCTACCACTGAACAAAAAATGAAAACATATGTAGCAGAAATCATCTCATCTGATAGAAGATATGGAGATCTTGAAGCAGAAAAGGCTTCTGAGACTACATCAGTATCAGAAACTGAAGTCTCACCCAGCCTAATGAAGGAAACATTATGGTTCTATACAAATCTGAATTGGACTCTGCAAAGAAGAGGAGCTATACAGAAATAATGAATGAAGCCTTGGAAAAAACTATAGTAGGGGAGGCCAGCCAGAAGATGAAGGCCATTGTAACAGACACCATAATGAAGACTTCAATCTCTTAATGGGAAGTAGCTCCTGGAGTCATAAGGGAGAAGGTAAAGCTAAACCCTACTGACTATGTGTTTCCAGAAAAATACTGCATTGAAATTAATAGAGATGAAAAAGAAATCTAGAAGACATGAGCCCAACTTCCCATTTCAATCTTAGACGAAGAATATGTGAAGATCCAACAGGATTACCTATTGAACACCTTGAGTTGCCAATTAAAAAAATCTTAAATGTTAGAGACAAAAAGGTAGCTGTAGGGGTGACCAGATACATATACAATGAATATGAGATTGAGAGAGAAGGCTTGTAGCCAATAAAGATTAATGTTGGTGATTTGGAGAACCTTTACCCAACAGATCTGATTATGATGATGAACACATTTTGGATGTTACTTCTTCAAACATCAAAGTCAGAAGAGCACCGGATGCAATAGCAAATGAAAAACATTTGGGGATTTCCTATGAGACGACCAAACACAAACTAACAGCAACAAAAAGCACCTATGAGTCTGTGGTCATAAGCAATGGAGAAGGGTAAACAACAAGGCATTTAACCTCAACAACCACTAGTTAACTATTAGGCTGTTGCGACTCCGGCAGTGCAACCCATTCTATAACAACCGGAAGTCAACTATTGAGGTGTTGTTGCTGCCGAAAATCAAACTACCTAGTCAATTAATCTACTGATGAATGTCATTGTGATGGGTATTGGAAACTGATCTCCAAAGATAATGGACATGTCTGAATATCCATCATGGAATGGTAAATTTAAGATTCATTTGGAAGGTCTTAACGGTGGTGAGCATGGCAAGCGTTAGATCAAGAATATGAAATACCTATGGTGGAGAACTCTACTACACCGGTGTCCTTGAATGACATGACTGATGTGTAGAAAAGGAAGTATGCTGCAGAGAAGAAGGCTTACTCATAGCTTTCACAAGCTTTACCACAAGATATTCTTCATCAATTTGGACCGTGTGAAACATCAAAGCAATGGTGGATAGCATTGCGAAGCCAAAATGATGGAAATGAGAGAACCAAACAAATGAAGATGGATCAATTAAAGGAGTTTGAGAGCTTCAGCTGCATTAAAACGAGACGCTTAAATAGTCATTGTAAGAAGTTATAAAGGCTGGTAGTAGTGCAACGTGTTCCTTTGCGACTTCTATGGTAACATTACCAATGTTGTTAGTTGAGGGATATGCCATCATGGTGTTAGTAGAAACATAGGCTGTTTGTTTGGAATTTGATGTGTTTGGGCCGATATAAGTAGGTACTAGTTGTGGATGAGTTTGTCAATACGTGGTGGAACTGGACTGAGGTGGGATGTAACTATAAGCACTTGTGTAATTGAACATTGGGTCAGGAACAACTTGTGAGGGTGTGTTACAGGAAAATGGGTCATTTATAACTGATGAAACGAAAGTTGTTTGTGGTCGGGAGCTTGTTATGGTTAAGGGAGTAACAGTGGTGCCAACATGATAAACCTCCAGATTTTGAGGCAACGGTGTTCTCTTAGCTTTTGTGGTTTCTTCTATCTCCCGATTCTCCAATTTGCATAGAAAATCAACAACCAACAAGCTATCGTACTGACCAAGTTCCTTCAACATATCCACATACTACATCTAGTGGGGAGGCAATGCATCTACAAACCATTCTATTAGTTCATAAGTAGTATATTTAACCTCATGTTTACATAATTCATTTATCAAATGATAGAATCTGGACTGCATGTTCCTTAGTTGCTCGTTTTCAATGTGGCAGAATTCCTCAAACTCCTTCTTCAGCTGATCTTGCCTAATCTTGAATGCTCATTCGTCGTCTTCACGTCTCTTCTTCAGAAGATTCCACAAATCATATGCATTCTCACACAATTCGTACTGATGAAGTTTGTCCTTAGGCAACACCTGAGTGAGAATGGAAAACGCCTTGCTTTCATCCTTGTATTTCTTCTTCACTTCATCGCTGAGTTGTGACACCTCCACTGGCAATTTCGAATTCTCTTGAAGTGTCCTTACCAATAGATGTTTAACCCAGTACCATATCTCCACATCTATACCCTCAATATGTCTCTAGATCCTCCTCTTCCACGAGTGATACTCATTCAGATGCAACATATTCGTAGCCTTGTTGTGTCTTAGTATGTTGGTTTTAGTAATATTAAAGATGTCATTTTCCAAAAATTGTGTTGTTAAAAACATCAAAACATTGGTTTTGGAAAAAGAGGATTTGTTACTAAACCATTACCTTGTTTTAAGTTTATAAGTAATCGGAAATTATTTACTTAGAAACTAAAACAAACACACAGGCAAAGAACCTGACGTGTGTAGCATAGATTTCTAGGGTAAATACCGAGCATCGTATTCCAGAGAGCACACTTTCCCCTATTCAACCTTCCATTACTTTCGTTAATCAGGTTTTGAAAAGAAAATAAAACGGAGGGGGTTAAAAAAGATAAATAGTTTTGAAAAGGTTTTTGTTTTTAAATAAAAGATAAAATAGTAGAGATAGAAAACATGCTAGTCGTGGGCATCCTCCAATAAGTAGATTAATTAAATTACTAGTAGTAATAGTTTTAATTACTAATGTGGAAAACAGGTTTTGAACGGTCATTTCAGAGTTAGGAGATGGGAAAAGAAATAAACAAGGGATGTCGTTCTAGCAACTAAATGGGTTACGTGCAGGGGAAGTGCACGAGTCCCCATAAAGGTGTCTTCGGGCTGCTGGCCCGTAAGCCGGTGCTCTCCTGGTTGACAAGTATCATCGAGCCTAACACACACAAGTCAGGTAGCTTATTGGAAAGTTTGGGTCCTACTTTTTAGGCACTTCACAAACCACCGCAAAACCACTCGTTTAACCACTGGGTTTTCTAATTTAAATTGCTAAATTAATGTAGAGGTTAAATTCCTACCTGGAATCTCTTCCACGTCTCTTAACTTTCACTTTCCACACCGAAGGATTTCTCATGCCATCACCATTTTGGGACGGGGAACACTCTAAAAAGTAAAAGGCTTTGTACTAATGAGTGGTAGATAAAATATCATTGTTTTGATTATCTTTACAAGTGTCAACTTAAATATTTATTGATGAAGTAAATATAAATTTGGTTTAATGATTAAGTGACTTAACAATTTCAACCCTTAACCCCCCCAAAACTTGTGAAT
Source organism: Ambrosia x helenae (assembly GCA_030844895.1). Lineage (NCBI taxonomy): Eukaryota > Viridiplantae > Streptophyta > Magnoliopsida > Asterales > Asteraceae > Ambrosia > Ambrosia x helenae. Next base: position 634,178 of record JAUTDX010000096.1, read on the forward strand.
GATAACCTTAACAAAGGTGTTTTAGCAGCAGTGGTTTCAGATGGTGGTTGTCTAACATGTTTTGCAGACATTTTCTTCCTTTTTGAGGAGCCAACATCCTCAACTTCTTGTTGTTGCTCTTGCTTCTTTTGTACTAGAGCCTCTGCCTTGACTTCCAATGTATCAAGCCTATTTTGCTTAGCTTCAGCAGCCTCTTCAGCAATGATATTGGCAGAGTTATCAACTTCTTTTGCCTTACCAGCATTGGCAGTTTCAGCATTAGAAATGGTTTGATCAGTGGGTTGTTGTGGTGTTGGTGCAGATCCTTGTTTGTTGGCAGCAGACTTTTGTGATTGACCTTTTTGTGAAGGTGGACATCCAACGGGATCTAACTTTGTCAATCTATATCTGCCACTCTCCCCCTTTTTGGCATCATCAGTTGTGAGTTCATCATCATCTTCATCTCTGAGAATAGTGGTAGGGGCAGAGCCAGCAAATGATTTTTAATGGCTTTAATGTCTGCTTGGGTATCTGTGTACCTAGCATCTACCATGGTCCTGATCTAAGCCGTATATGTTTCATGTGTTTGGTCTGCTAGTTTTCGATGAGCTATGATGATGGGGGAAACAAATTTCCATAGCTCACTAGCAATATCTTCCTTTGATGGTTGACTTTTGGTGAGAACAACCAAAGACTCCATAATAGTCTTGAGATCAGTCTTGATTTCAGCAACAAAGGTTTCAATGGATTGGACTCTCTCCGTCAATTCTTGGTATTTTAATCCATCACCTAAGTTAATAGGATCATCTGGATTCCTAACAGTGGTGTAACTGGTTCAGTTCTAGGAGGTGAGTCTATAGAATAAGAACCAGATGCCCTTTTTCTTGGTTCTGGGGACTTCCAACTGATTTTGGGATCACTATAGTGGCCTCATCAGTTGTTGCCTTCAAGGAAGTCTTAGGTATTTAACCACTGTCCTGTTATGAGACAATGGTCTCTACATCAGTAGTGGCTGCTTCACTTGAAAACTCACCTTGAGTTACATGTAACTCAATGGGTGTAACCTCCTCTGTTCGTGGGCTAGCCAGTTGATTTTTCTCAGGCCCAGTCACTTGTTGGTGTATACTCTCAGTGATATGTGATGGAGAGGAACTGGGATTGTCCCGAGTTTTATCAATAGCTTCGAACAAGGGTTGCATGGTTGGAGGACATTTGATGGTGAAGGTTGAGGAGTTAAAAGAGAAGCAGCCCCGGGAGAAGGGCTTTTGAACATATGGTCAATTGACTCATATGCCTCATGATGTGTGTCCCCTTGGCTTACAGCATGATCCTTTTGTGAGGATCTGTCACACCCTCAAAATCCACTTGCGGAGTTTTACCGCGAGGCGCATGACAAACCAGGATCCAAACCAACGATCACAATAAACAATTCTAAATGAATATAAATGCAATTTCAAAACATAGTTTAAAATCCCCGTTTACAGCGGAAGCTTATTCAAAACAATTATTCAATAATAAACCAATGTTCAATGTTTGTAAATCATGCAACTCTAGCTAGACGCCGTGCAGACGCGTGCGCCCTAGTTCCATTCGTGCTACCTTAGCGACCTGAGAAAACATGTAAAAGTTTACGTCAGCACAAAAATGCTGGTGAGTTTACAGGTTTTGTATCCAAGTACCAAGTCCACCTGTCCATACTATAATAATCGAAAACCAGTATACGCTAGCTAGGCGTACGTTTTGTTACTACCACGATTGGAAAACCATTACTAACGCGAATACCAAAAGTATGCCCGATGTAGTTCCTGTTGTTCCTGTTGTTCCTGTTTGAGACAATATGCACCCGCCGACCCTCCAAGTCGACGAGCGGGGTTGGTCACTCCCAATAGCGCTATTCACATTTCCCCGTTGTGCAAACCCGCACATTCATGGTTCCCCCCGGGACTTCCAAAGATCGTGTAGTACACAATAGAAACCCATAGTATGACAGTAGTTACCAAATAATCGTTTTAACACATGTTTTCTCCCCCGAAAGTATGAAACCAGTTTAAAAGAGGGGCCGTAAACTCACCTTAAGTTGCGTTACTCCTTAACCCGAGTAAACCCAGCTGCTATGCTAGTCCCGTAAATGGCGACCTAACATACGACAGTTACAAGTACTTAGACTAATAACCCGCAGGCTAATTAGTCCCTAGATGTCCAGACCATAACCAAGTTCGTTTGAAAACACCGTGACTGTTTAACCGACCCAAAGTACAAGACTCGACATCCCATTGGTGACCCGAGACTCCCCGTGTTATGTTTACGCTCCAAAACATACAATAACGCAAGTACACTTAACATACGTTAACGCACAACAAGTTATAGCACATAGTTCACGTATCACCGAAATACATCCAAATATATGTTACCAAGTTATTAGACATGTTACGGGGTTCCTAGCATGTTACTACATGTTAAATCGGGTCTCGGAATGCTAATTTACACTTACAGCAGCAGTACACGCGATTAGGAAAAGTCAACTAGCATTTAGGTTGGTCAACTAGCAATTAGGAGTCCTATTCGCCCCTATTATAGGTGATTAGGGGCTACTCCCCTCTATTATAGGCGATTAGGGGCTACTCCCCTGAACTTTCTAGTGATTAGGGCTATTCCCCTGAACTTACTAGTGATTAGGGCTATTCCCCTGAACTTATAGGCAATTAGGGCTAATCACCTGATCTTACACAAGAGTAGACCTCTACTCGCCTATAATATGGGCGATTAGCACCCTACTCGCCTATAACATAGGCGATTAGGAATGCTACTCGCCTGCAACCTTGCTGTTCCGGTTTTTCGCGCGTTTAACGCTCCAAATCAGATCCAGAACGTGTGTAACCACCCAATATCATCCCAAACACTATCCTAAACATGTTTAACCCAAAATCCTTCGTTTAACCTCGTATAATCAGTCCTGCATGCAACCAAGTAATCCAAACACCAATTCACATAGCATGCAACATCATACAAACACGCGTAATCATAACCCTAATATCCAATTACTGAGATTCCTATTATCATAATATCAATATCAATACTGATCTATCATAATAACATATCAAATCATCATCATGAATCATAAAAACCCTAACTTTCTAATCATACACACTCATAATGCATGCATATTAGTTATAATCCGATTAACAATCCTTATTGACGATTTTCAGAAAGCTTTTTCGTTTAAGAACAGGTCTGGACCATTAGGGATTGATTAAAAACGTTTATAAAGAGTTATGGATGAAAATCAAACCTTAGGATTATGAAAATATGATGATTCAAGCTTGAAACCTTGAGTTTTGATCAAAAATCGCCTTCCAGAGGTTGTTTATGTGTTGGGGCGGGTTATGGGACGACTAGGGTTGGTATAATGAAGTTTAGAAGGTTAAGTATGGTATTTATAGTCGTTTTTAGTCGTCCAGCCCGTTACTAGCGAGTATGCAGCAGTTTCAGGCGATTAGGGCTTGTAATCGCCTGAATGTTCATGTGATTGGGCCTACTCGCCCTTAGCTACACACGAGTAGGACCCTACTCGCCCTTAGGGTCCCCTACTCGCCTCCCCTATAGGTGAGTAGACCTCCTACTCGCCTATAGGGGTTGGTTTTGTGCGTTTTGCGCGTTAAACCCCGTTTTAACATATGTTAATGCATATTCACGTACCGACAAGTCACATAATGATTGTAAACACATAACACAAGTAAATACACATATTTACACTCGTTCACCAATTCCCGGGACTCGAGACTCGTACGTTCCGTATGTCCTGACGATCCTACAAATCGTCACCGTTTGTACACTTGGTTAAGGACTGACATCTAACGAACCTCTAGACCAACATCCAATGATCTTCTAGACTAACCAATAGTTCCCGAACCATAACCCGACTTAACTAACCCAGTTAAGTACAATATACGCGTGACTCGCTAAGGTAGACTTTCATCTAGACAACGTTGTTAACCAGAATTTGCCGGGTGTCACAGGATTCATGAGGAGTTTGGCTGGGTTGAGATATCTCCAACTGTTGTGAGGAAGTACCAACAGTGGTTTGTTGTTGCTTTTGTGCTACAACAGGGTTTACCTCTGGTATCTCATCTTCCAGAGGACCCTTTTTAGATTTGGGGGTTTTTGTGGATGGATGTTTCTTTTTTGAAGTGGCTAGTGTGGGTTTCACAACACTGGATGTAGTGCCATGATCACTAGGAGAAGTGGGCTCAGCAACAGAGGTTTTGACAACAGTTGTTGACTTAACACCCTTTGCTTGTGTTTTGGAAACTTTGACTTTTGACACTTTTTCTTGGTTGTTTGGACCCAACATTCTTGTAAAAGTTTCTTGTGAGAAACTCTTCATTTGAAGAAATTCTCTCTTTTTAAAATCCTTTTCAGGTAAAACCTTTTTGTAGGATTACACTTAAAAGTCTTGGGTACAAGAGAAAAGCATTGTTTGACCCAGACTTGAATCCCTTCACATTTGCTACTAAATCCAGAAACATAGCCTGGGATAGATTGTAGTCAGATTCTGACAACATTGCATATCCCAAGTACTAAACTTTCAATGGGATTTCATTAAAAGAAGTGGTTTTAGCAGAGAGACAGATAAGGAGTGTATGAAAGAAAATTTTCATGACTGGTGGGAAAATTTTTTTGTAAAGTGTTGAACCAGTCATCTGTGAATCATAACCCATTTCCTGAAACTCAGTGTGAAATTCAGCCTTAGTGAAAGAATCCTTACCTGCCAATTCGTTCAGTGAGAAGGTTGTGGATATGAGTTGGGGGGTTATGGTGATATTTGTTTCTCAAATTTTTGAGATAATGGTTGTTGGCTTTTTGTCTTGAAGTAGGAACTCAGCATATAACCAGAATTCTTGAAGAGTATCAATATATATGGGTGCATCAGCGGCTAGGATTGGCAGGTATTTGGATTGGAGGAAGATGTCAATGGTGGTGTGAAACGGAATGTTTTCATCTATTTTAACCAGATAGGGAAGGTAATTGTGAGGGGCTTTTGCTATAAGGTCCATTTTAATGGATTTCGAGTCAAATGATGGCAGGAATTAGTATGAGGGTTAGATGTTGAAGAAGGCGGTTTCAGTATTTTGAATACAATGAGACAGTGTAACAACTGTTGGGGGAAAACAGGGTTTTTATAGCCTCTGATGAAATCGCTGATGTGGCCAAAGCTCTGCTTTTGATAGCAGACGTGGCAAACATCAGATGGAGCATACGTGGCAAACAGCTGTTGAGTTGCCAAAGTGCTGATGAAAACAGTTGTTGAGTGTTTTTTTAATAGATATATATAGTGGAAAACAGTTGTTTTATCTGATCAGATGTTTGAAAAATGGTGCAGAGAAATCAAACCTTTTTCATAGCTATCTCTTACAAAATGATGTCTGATGTCTATGTGCTTTTTGGTGGAATGAGAGACTGGATTTTTGATGATCTTTTCAGCAGCTTCTATCCAGCATGAGTGAAGTCTTTAGTGCAGTTATACCAAAATCCAGTAGTTGATTTTGAAGCCACATGAGTTGGGCTGTACAGCTTGCAGCAACAATGTATTCAGCCTCTGCTGTTGAGGTGGAAACAACTGCTTGCTTTTTGCTTTGCCAAGAGACTAAGGCATTCCCTAGAAATTGGCACCCACCTAATGTGGACTTCCTTTTTGTGTGGCAGCCAGCAAAATCACTATCTGAATAACCTGAAAGCTCAATTTTTCCATTAGCAGGATACTAGATACCAAGTGTGGGAGCACCTTTTAGGTATCTGAATATCCTTTTCACAGCAATAAGGTTTGACTTTCTGGGTGAAGCCTGGGATCTTGCACAGACACAAGTGGCAAATATAATGTCAGGCCTGGATGCAGTAAATTACAGTAAAGACCCAATCATGCATCTATAATGTGTCTGATCAACCAGTTCATCCTTGTCATCAATAGTGAGTAGCTTGGCTGTGCTCATGGGTGTACTACATGGCTTACAATCATTCATCTCAAATCTAGTTAGTAAGTTTTTAACATACTTGTTTTGATGAATGAATGTGCCATTTTGCAGCTGCTTAACTTGGAGACCAAGGAAGCACTGAAGTTCACCCATAGCACTCATCTCAAACTCTGCTGTCATGAGTTCCCTAAACTCTTCACACATTTTGTTACATGTGGATCCAAAAATGATGTCATCCACATATATTTGAACAATCATTAAATCTTTCCCTCTCCCTTTTAGAAATAAAGTTTTATCAATTTTACCTCTTGTGAAACCAATGGATAAGAGAAAGGTGGAAAGAGTTTCATACCAGGCCCTTGGTGCTTGTTTAAGTCCATACAGAGCTTTGTTGAGCTTGTAGACATAATCGGGATGGAATGTGTCTTCAAAACCAGGTGGTTGACATACATAGACCTCCTTCTAAATTTTGCCATAAAGGAATGCACATTTGATGTCCATCTGATACACCTTGATGTTGTGGTTGACAGCAAAGGCTAGGAAAAGTCTGATAGCTTCTAGCCTAGCTACAGGAGCAAAGGTTTCATCATAGTCTATCCTCTCTTCTTGTCTGAAGCCTGGTTTTGTTTTTGACAACTATACCCCTTTCATCAGTTTTGTTTTTGAAGAGCCACTTTGTGCCAATTGGACAGACATCCTTTGAAAGTGGTACAAGTTCCCATACTTGTTGTCTTTTGAACTGAAGGAGCTCTTCCTGCATGTACAAGACACAAGGGTCCACAAGTCGGGTGAACAATTTGTATGGTAAACGATAATAATGTACAACTTACTATGTCCTTGATAATCATAGTGTACCATTTGTCAGGACAGTAGCTATTCCACTTTTTTGCTTCACTAGACTTTATCTGCAGTAATCAGGTGAGTTTCACGACCCCGTTTTACTTTTTTTTTTTTTACATTTTTTTGGGGATAAACATGCTACATTTCCAGTTACAATACATTTGGGTGATTTCTATCATGAATATCATGTGAAACATGAGACATTCAGTTCACGAGCTCAACAGTCCTTGTACTTACATTTACACTATAACCATTAGCTAACAACAGCCATGGAACACTTAAATAGATCTATTGGGTTGACTCCCTCACTCTTGGTTGGTCGCTCTAACCAGTTACATACAAAAGAGTGTTAGTATTCTACTATACATACGTTATCTTTGTTGTACAATGCGTGAGGCACAACAGTTAAGAACTTTGGTTATGGGACTCATGGTTGGCACGGTAATCATTAGCTTAGCTAGCTTTGATTGGTCATACACGAATTTCACAAACACATTACATAGTACATTAAAACCTGTGAACTCACCAACAGTATGTTGACAAATCTTTTGTGCATGTTTTTCAGGTAATTGGCCATGGAGTACGGGAACATGAGGGAGAGGTTTGACTGTACATTCTGTGGTACCATCACCATCACAAGCCAATACATAATAACATTGGTTATGTAATGTTTTTAACATTCGGTCCACTATTTTCAGACAATTTTACATTTATTTTAATTATATAAGACTTGATTTAAATGGATGGTATCTACTTTATTTATATCTTATGTGTTGCTTGAACATTGTGCTTGAAAACTTTTCGAATCACATCTCCGTGTTTCCGCCTTGATAAGGTGTGGCGAATGTCTACTAACATATAGAAACCTTTAAATAATAACAGATCATGTTTTTATAAAAGCCTTGTAATCATCCTCTTCCAAAATCCATGGATTTTGATGAAATAAAAAGGGTCTAGAGTTACCTTAGGATGTTTAGAACATTAGATGGTCATGAATTCCATCATGCATTAGCAAGAACCATCGATTTTTGGCTCATTCGGGGCTAAATTGGATGAAGCTATTAAGTGTTTGTTTTTGGAGGTTGATGATTATATTGATCTAAAGTGTGTGTCTTCACACGTTTTTTCACCTTAACATTCATCACAACTTTGCTTAATTGTCATATTTAGCCCCTCATGTGTAGTGCAAGTATATAATATTTACTAATTAAGTTAGTTCTTGTAAGGTTCCCATATGTGTTTGTAATTAACGGGACTTGTTTATGTCTTGTTTTATTATCCGTAAAACGTTCCTTTTTAGTAATAGGCTCAGTATTATATATATTTATCCTGCCTATTAGCGTAATTACACAAAACGGGCTTTCGGGTTGTTACATTACAAATGTAAATATAGAAAGCCACAAACAAGAATTTACGATCAAACCCAAAATAAATACATAATTGACCCCGCTCTAACCTTAGATTGAAACAATGATGACCAGCAATGATAATGTAATATTAGGTGTTGTGTGCTTTTTTTTGAAAGGCGAATTTCTTGCTCTTTATAAGACTTGAACTCAAGACCTAACACTTTTAGTGTAGGTGTTGTGTGTTTACATGGTTAGTGAAAGAGATTCGAAAAAAAAAGTGACTATCTAACAAAGGGGTGTGGACTATTTTGTTGGGGTTTTCTGATTCGTTTGAATTTGAGATGAATATGGTATTTGTTGATTTAATTGACAATAATATATGTTTGTTCTTATGTAATTCATTTCTTTTTTCTTTAATCGGTGATAATATGAATCTTGTATTCGTTTATTGAGGATTGTGGTCATGGATAAATCTTTACACGCTGTAACGGGTTTAACTTCATGAGGTGCTCCAAATGCCGACTGCTTTTGTTGCCTTCCCATTTAAGCTGGGGACCATGTGTTTTATATTCATTCATACTATACCTCTAATTTCTCATACCAGAAGACTTAATTAAAAATCTAGTTAAACCACATAGACTTTCCATCTAATTTACTATGTCATTTAAATAACACTACAATACAGAGCCGGCCCTGAAAATTCAGGTGCTTGGACCGAGCTATGAAAATTGTGCCCCTTAGCCTTAGCTTTAGGTCTTAACGAAATAAGCAATGTAAATTATTTTTTAAGCTACGATTAAAGTAATATCAAATTGATGGATCAAATTTTATTTCCCACTTAGATTGTAGTCTAACGGTAGAGGGAACAAACTTTCTTGGGGGAGGTTGGGAGTTCGAATCCCACAAAAGGTAAAATATAAATGGGTGAAAGTTTGATAATTAAAAAAAATTGTTTCATAACAAAAATAAAAGATAAAAAAGAAGATAAAATCAATTAGTAAAAAGCAAAAACAACTAAGTGTGAACCCTTCTCATTTCATCTTCTTCATCCTCCCTTGTTCTACACTCATTTATAAACCTGCAATTTTTTTTTCTCAAACTATTTAATTTTCTTTTTTAATTCTTAACCTCTCTTAACATTTCTTTACTTTCTATTTTATATAATCTGCCATTAAGTTTGAATAACAATTTTGGAGCTCAAACATACAAAAATCCATCGAATCAATGACATCACTGTTAAAAAAACTTGGATTGTCGGAGGGTCAATATGCCCCCGAGAAATTAAGCCCGGGCCGGGAGTCCTCCCCGCACCCCTTAAGGGCCGGCCATGAATATATGTAATAATATATTAAAATATGTTTATTTCTTTTACCTTATTTATGTTAGTATTGTATCATAGTTGTCGGGTTGATTATCTCATCAATTACATTAAGAATTTGATAACAAAAAATGTCAATACATGACTAGACATGCTTCAAAGCACTCCTTAATTTACAACAATCAAATATTCTATTTCCTAGCAATATTGAACCCTTTATTGTGTGATAATATATTTGCACTCTAGTTTTAAAACCTATGAAAAACTGAAATTATCAAGCGTTCGCAACATCTTTATGATGTCCAATAAATCCTAATGCCTCAATTAACGTCTGTCTAAATCTATTTAAATTCAATCTCAAATCTTGTTTATTTAAATACATCTCACGCGCCGCCGAGTAGCCACCCTTAGCCGCCACGGACGCAGTATCCGCCACCACTGGGTGATTGAGACCGTACACGTCAGCTAACGAACTCTCCTCGGGTTCAATCCTATACTCCAAATACTTCAAACCCATACCCGGACCCGGTTCACTATAAAATGCATCAACTCCATACTGAAACCCTAGCGGTCTAACTTGTATCATAACTGCTCCATCGGGCAAAAATAGTTCATTAGCAAGACCGGCTCCATGTGCCCCAACCATAACACTGCATGAATTTATCACATGTGAAAATTTCTCAATGTTTGTCATTAATTTATCCTTGCTAGCAATGATCACTCGAAACCCTAATTCTTCCATCATCTTTACAATCTTGTCTTGATTTAGGAATTTCCTTGTTCTTTGGCGTGAAATTAGAAGTAATACGGGCGGGTTTTGCATATCGAATACGCTTTTGTTCTTAAGTTTATATGTTTCTCTGATGAAGTGTCTGAAATTCGCCATTGAGTAGTAACCCTGTTATTAGATAGAATATATTAGATAGGGTTTATTATCATATATATTTATGTATGAAGCTGATGAATAGTGCCTCTGCCACGTGGCAGTTTTAATAATATTTAACTGAAGATATGATTTGATTATTATTAGGAAAAATGGTAATTTTCTTATGGAAATATCCAACTAACGAAAATTTCTACACAATCCGACATAAGAAAAAAACTCTTAGGTAGCGTCTGTTTTATGGAATTGAATGGAATTCGGATGAAATTAGAATGTATATTAGACCTCTTATGTTTTTCGTTACAACAAAAGAATAAATTGTAATTGAACAACAACATATGGAAGGAAATCCACATTTCAATTCCATCGAGATTCCATTATATTTTAGGTATCAAACTCATTTAAATTCGAAATCAAATTATAGTGCTCGCGCTAATTCCAATTCCATTGCAATCTATGAAACGAACCCTATCTTAAAACTTTTGCGCTGAATTGTGACAAAACTTCGATGGAAGAAAAAAAGCCATGGAAAAAGCGTCGCAAAAATTTATACGAAATCATAACAAAAATATATCAAATCATATTATTTAATTTGAGTTATTTGTTAGATATATTAATTTTGTTAATATATAATCATTAAAAGTTGTAATAATAAACATATTTTCTAGTAGTGCCCATATGTACCTGTGGATTTTCGGAAGAGTTCAAACCAAGAAATTTATGAAATTTCAAACCGGTAATTGCTCCGGGAAAGCAATGCACACTTGAATCCTCAGCCGTGTTTATGATTTCATGGCCCGATAGGCGCGGAAACACGCGCCTATACTTTTGAATAAACGAAGGCTTGTAATCAACAACTACAAAGTGTACACGCGATCTTAAAAGGCGAGTGGTGATAAATAAGGGTATAATATTTTCGTTAAACTCGTGGAATAGGTTTCCAGTGTATCCTCCCGAAGAGAAGATGACGGCGGGGTGTTCGTGGTGGTGATCGCAAGTTATAGGCCGTGGTGGCGCTATGGTTGTGATGGTTACCGGGGTAATGTAGTTCATTACGTAGGGGCTTTCTTGCATGGAATATGGGCGAATAATTGTGGTGGTGTTTTTAGAGGATGGTGTTGGTTGTAGGTGTACATGCATTGTACTCATATCTATTTTAACCGGTTTGTTTGTGACACAAACAATTGACCATGAAGTGTTGTCACATGCAAAGCCTGTTGAGTCGAGTTTGGTTCGATCTTCACCTGTTTCCAAAAACAAAAGTAAAATGTTTAAATTTATTAACTATATATTTTGTTGTAAAATTTTACAAAAAGAAAATAGTTGTGTATATTAAAGTCTCTCAATTTATAAAAAAAAATACAGAAAAATTAATATCAAATTTAGACAAATCTTTGAATAGAAAATAAAAGCATAACAAGTGCATTTTAGACAAATTTAGGTACCTAAATATATATAAATTAATTTCTTAATTTTTTTTTTTTTTTTTTTTTTTTTTTTTTTTTTTTTTTTTTGTGAAGCTTTTACAATTACGTTTATATATATATAGACTTTAATATACCAAAACTAAATTAAACTGAATTTTTCTAAAAAGTATATTGATCTTTGAAACCAGACTTAAATTATATTATTATGTTCTACTCTATGTATTTAAAGTATACACAATGTTAGAATGATGGCCTGCAATTCTAAAATATAGTAATTGATCTACCGAACATTCCAAAGTAACTATAATAAGGTTGATATGGTTCAATCAAGAACATGGCCCATGTGTACATATAATATTGCAATATCATAAGGAGTTGACATTCTAACTTGTCTTAAGTGTGGGCTTTTTGTGTATTGTAAGACTTGGTCCTTTTCCCAAAGAACACTCCATCGGTAAGCACATGAACATATGCATACGGTGTAATGGTGTATAGTAAATTCTAATACAAGATTTTTTAAATTACTTTTTTTTGATCGGCGAACAACTGTGTGGCAACCACCTTTGCGGGGCGCTGTGCCCAAGAATCGACTACTCGACCTCCAACAGCCCTCGCCTTCTCCCGATGCGCGGAAACCCGAGCCCCACCCGCCCGAAGGCACGACAGTGTTATAGAACTCGGTAAAACCTCGCCGCCCGTCAGATTCGAACCGGCGCCACCCGTATTCGATCTTCACCCGGATACCAAACCATAATGTTGGAAGTGGGAATTGAACCCTTGATCACCTAAGTGAACATAAGTCCTCTCCACCACTCCACCATTTTTTAAATTACTTAAATTCGGAAATTGATATATTGTAAACCAATTAAAGTGTTGTAAATGAATAGCAATTGGCCACATGGTCGAAAAGAGAGACATTATATGATTTATTATAAATTTAATTGATTTTAGAATATATTAAAGACTCCAATTAAGGGATAGCTATATTTTCTTCTCTTGTCCAATTCATAGATTAGGACAACCAGTTGATGGTCCAAACTATGAAAATCTAAAATACTATGTGTATACGTCTATATGTTTATGCTTTACTTCGGCCTACTTTAAAATAATAAATATTATTTATAAGTATAATAAACGTAAACAAGGTAAAACGACTGATATATACAAAATCTAAACAGTGGGTTGTCCCTTTAAACAATTTAACTGTAGAAACCAGACGACATATATTTCAAACTAACCATTTTACTTTGTTTTCAATGGTTCTAACGGTTTATAAAAACCTTTTGTATGTCTATACTTTTGTATGTAATCGAATAAAGCTTAGTACATCAATACCGCTAAAATCTAGTCAGCACAATGGTACAAGGGAACTTTGATTTCACCTATGATCTTAATTAATATTGTTGAAAAGTATTCTTGAGTAGATTTTGACTACTGGGAATAATTAGGTACATACAAGATCGAATGACTAGTGATTTTAATTTACAAGTGAGATGAAAATAAAATATTGTGGAAGCATTATAATACTGTGAATTAATATGGTGACCTCAATTCATCATTGCCCGTTTAGAATAATAATAAAAATGCAAAACTATCATTTATATATTCCTGAAAAATGTTCATATTGTTCCATATAGTATTTTTTTTTTTTTTATTTAAAAAAGGGTTTTCGATTTGATATATCACGGTGGCTAGACTATATAAAAATATAAGTTGAAGAATGAAACTTACGCCCCCCGTATGTTAGGGTCCTATATCATTAGAGTTGAACTTTATTGAATTTAAGTTTGACGTAAAAAACAAAAAAATAATTTTCTTTTATACTCAGTCCAACTTTAACATGTATGATTGTTTACTTTTTAAAAAGAAAAAAAAAATTTGTTTACAAACATGTTAATTTTACGGTATGTCCTTCAACGACTTTTTTTGTTTGTTTACGACATGTCCTTCAACACTCTTTTATGACGTGCAATGCGCGTTAAAAAAAGTATAGTTTCTAGCAGTGGCTCTAAAAAAGATTGAGTCGACCCAAGATTATAGATGTGAGGGTATGATATATTCAAAAGTCAATTTAAGAACAAGAGAATTTGACTATTTAACATAAACACAACTAATCAGCCTTTGTCATGGGTGTTGGGTGTGTTATGCGTCTTATGTCTAAGCTTGATGCAAAATAACTATCGAGCTGTAGATTTCATCGGAAGCAGTCTGTCTATTCCTATAGGGTATAAGTAAGACTATCTATAATTTACCCTTCTCATATATACCCTCCCATAGCTTTGCTATTGATGGGATATGCTAAGTATGACGATGATGATTACAACTAAACATGCAAAGTAAAAACCTACCTAGAATGCAATTAAGTTCCCTAGAATTGGATTCATGTTTCTGCACTTGTGTGTGTGAGGAGGGAGAGAGGGAGAGAGAGACCTTCTACTAGTCTTGATAAAAGATATTGCATAGACTGATTATTATGATCATCCTTAATCTTAACAGCAGAACTGATCATCACATCCTTAACTTCAGAACTCACAACAGGCTTTGAGTCTAACAATATTTGCCGTCCTGTAACTGCAATATCCACTGGAATTCAACCTTAATTAATACAAATAACTAGCATGAACGAACATAACAATATACATATCTATATGTATATATAAAGAGTTATGAGCTATAATTAAGAAGAAAACTTACACTTTATTTGTTGAGAAGGGGTGCCCTTAAAGGTGAGCTCTGTATAAAGCAAATGAAAAAGAAACAAAGCACAAAGTATTTGAGTTGCATATAAAACTAGCCTCCCTCTTATTCCCTTCTCGGATGATCTACCAAGCCTCGTCTCTTTTTGGACCATTTTTTGGTGTCAATGAATTCTTTGCTTCTTCCCTTACAATCATCTCCTATCATATATATACAATTTTGCATGTGGTGCACTGTTGACCATAGAATATAACCAATAAGTCATAATATTATCTTTTAATTAAAAGAATTAATTAATAACCAAAATAATACCTCTTTTAAAATGTCTCAAAGCTATGTGTATGTTACAGAACAACCCAAGTATCATTTTTGTAATAATCCTTTCTTAAATATGAGGTGTAAAAGTTAACGATAAGCATTTTTGGTGCGTGTAGCGTCATTCCAATTGTATTTAAGATGACTTACTAAAGGGTCTTTAGTCTAATGGTATTTGTATATGTAAAATAGTGTCCCTAGCTTATCATGAGATTAGGAGTTCAAATATATTAGTGGAAAAATATAGAATTAAAAGTAAATTAAATTGTTACAAAAAGTAGTAATAAGATGACCCCTCTTTGGGTTGGTGTTCAAATCTCGTCTAAAAAAAGGTAAAAGTTTAACGCATGTATATGAGTTTGTCGTTAAAAATACTAGCTGATTAGATATTTTGAATGTTAGGGCGATTGTCTCACTAAAATTACAAGTGTTTTTTTTTTTTTTTTTTTTTAAACAACCCATCGTTTTCATGTATTCATTAAGACTTGAGTACAAAGTTTAACAACAATAATCTCCCCTTTAGTCAGAAACAATGGATAAAGTTCAAGTGTCTCCCTAATGCACACTTTTCCTACTCATATATATTTGTCAAACATACTTTATTTTTATTGCTTCGGTTTATAACTATATGTTAATTAACGGGCAATATAAGTAATCCAAACACCCTCTTTGACCGGTTGTTCTAAAACCATCGTTGTTTTCTATTTGATTTAAATCTATTGGAGTGAATTACGAAATGGACCCTATAATAATTGAGATTTAAGCTTTTAGCCTCTTGGAAAAGAGTTTGTATCTAGTTCCGTGACTTCCGTCTACTAGGAGATAACATACGTAAATTAATATCCATGATCTGTATACTTCCCTTTATTGGTACTTGTCAATTTTCGTTTTCTTTATTTTTTTCTTTAACCAATAGAGGGTGTTTGGGATTGTGTTTTGAATCTGATTATTAGATTATTGGATTTTGAAAACGCAGATAATCAGTTTTTTAGGCTACCAAAACGCAATAATCTATAAGCAGCTTCACCCCTACTTTTCCAAAATGCATAATTTGTTTTGAATAATCAATCCCAAACACCCCTACAACCATACCTATCAATTTTATATATTTTAAATGTATATCCACATATTTAAAATTATGTAATTATGAGCTATTGGTTTTTATCGTCACGAACAGTTTAAAAAAACAAAAATGTTGCATAGATCGTGTTTATGGGTTTAGCCAGCATAAATTGAAATTTTAACAAAACCAAAACACATAAAATCCCGAAAACCATATCAGGCGTATAAAGTTGTATATAATTGGCATAGTTGAAACACACAACACATGTTTAATTGGACCTTTTTTTTTATTAATTTTACATATTAATATACTAAAGTTACAATTTTACACCCAAATACATATATCAATAAAAAAAATTGCATTTAAGCAACATAATCCTAATATATAATATATATATATATATATATGTGTGAGACCTTCGGGGGGCAAAAACTAAAGTTTCAAAAGTTTTAACATTATTTTACTAATTTGTGAAAATAACGTTAAAAACGACGGACAGTTAATTATACATCATGTGGTGACGTTGATTGCCAAAAGACAAAGGGGTACATGCACCGATCAGGTTTGTCCCGATTACTAAGTGTTATGTGCCTTATGTCCAAGGTTTGATACCAAACCATATCAAGTCGGGGTCTTATTGGAAGCAGCCTATCTATTCTAGGGGTAGAGGTAAGGCTGTCTACATCTTACCTTCCTCAGACTCTACCTTAATTTTGATATAGGTGAGATTAACTGAGTTTGATGATAATGATGATGAATCCTAATGTCCATTCTCTATTAGCTTTTAAAGGCGAGAGTAAACTGGATCAAATTTGGCGATGAGAACTCGTCCTATTTTCATAAAGTGGTGAATTTTATTAAAGTTCGCAACAAAATCAGCGGGATGAATATTAATGGGAGGTGGGAGACGGACCCACTGTTGATCAAAGATGAGGTAAAAAGGTGGTTCAAGCGACAATTCTCGGAACCCATGAGAAGAAGACCGTCTTTTACTAATTGGGGTCTACCAACTATTTCGGAGGATCAATCGACCAACCTTACATGTCCATTTGAAGTCAACGAAATTTGGGAGGCGATTATGGACTGTGATGGAAACAAATCTCCAGGTCCGGATGGTTTTCCTTTAAAATTCTATAAGAAGTTCTTTGACGATCTTAAACCGTTGCTCGTTAATGTTATGAATGAATTTTTTGAGACCGGTTCTGTGAGTAAGGGCTGCAATGCTTCGTTCGTCGCTCTCATTGCCAAAAAGATCGATCCTCAGGTGGTCCCGGATTTTAGACCCATTTCTTTGGTTAGCTCGATGTACAAGATTATAGCTAAAGTGTTGGCGAGGAGGCTTAAAGGGGTAATGGATGGGATCATAAGTTCGACTCAATCGGCTTTCGTCGGGGGTCGGAATATTCTTGATAGCCCGCTTATGGTAAGTGAGATTATTTCTTGGGCTAAGAAAAGCAAGATGAAGTTGCTTGTGTTTAAAGTTGACTTCCAACGGGCGTATGATTCCCTTAATTGGGAGTTTATTTTTAAAGCTTTGGAGTACATGGGTTTCCCGGGTAGATGGATCATGTGGATTAAAGGTTGCCTCTCGTCCGGTAGAGCGTCGGTGCTCGTCAATGGCTCTCCTACCGGTGAATTCAATCTTAAGAGGGGGTTGAGACAAGGTGACCCTTTGTCTCCATTTCTCTTTATTATAGCAATGGAGGTGGTAGATATGCTCATGAAACATGCGACTACTTTGGGTCTTTATAATGGGGTCCAACTTCCAAATAATGGTCCTTTAGTGTCGCACCTCTCGTATGCCGACGATGTGATATTCCTCGGTGAATGGTCTAAACACAACATACATAGCCTTAATAGATTTTTAAGGTGCCTTTATTTGATATCCGGTCTAAAGGTGAACTATGAGAAATGTCATCTTTTCGGGTTTGGTGCAAGTTCGTATGAAGTTGAGAGGTTTGCTAGATTATTGGGGTGCAAAGTTGGGACTCTCCCCTTTGAATATTTGGGAGTGCCTATCGGTGGGAATATGAAGAGAATTAAATTTTGGCAACCGGTGATAGACAATTTCAATAAAAGGTTGTCTTCATGGAAGTCCAAGTATCTCTCTTTTGCGGGTAGATTGACCCTTATTAAAGCGGTTTTAGGTAGTATTCCGTCCTACTACCTTTCCTTATTTCAAGCTCCTAAGGCGATTATTAAAAAGATGGAGAGTATTAGAAGAGATTTCCTTTGGGGTAAAACGGGGTCTAGAAGCAAAATAAGATGGATAAAGTGGGAGAAGTTCCTCAAACCAAAAGCCTCCGGTGGTATTGGTGTTGGGAGTATCGAACATTTTAATGAGGCCATGATCGCCAAGTGGTGGTGGAGATACAAAAACGAACCGGAGAGCCTTTGGGTTAAAGTTATCGATGCTTTACATTCCTCAATCAGAAACAAACATTTGATTCCGATTAAGAAATCTTTGGTTGGGGTCTGGAAGGATATAGGAAAGGCGGAAGGCAATTTGCTAAAGAAGGGGATAAACTTGGCCGATAAGCTTTCGGTTAAAGTGGGGAACGGGGTTCAAGTCCGATTCTGGCTGGATCGATGGGCAGCAGAAGAGTGTTTTGCTGTTATGTTTCCTATTATTTTTTCTTTGGCTGCTGATAAACAGGTCCGGGTTTCGGACTGGGCTGCTGCGAGCTATACTGATGGCGGAATGGGCCTGTTCGTCAGGCCCCTTTCTTCTGATGCGGAGCTGCAACAAGAAATGTTGCTGAATAATTATTTAGTGCAGGTACATCTTAGTCAAGACAAGGATGTTTGGCGATGGGAGAACAATGAAGGCACTCTTTTTTCGACTAAACAAGTGAGAAGCGATCTGGATGCGGCGGTTTTTAGCGGACAGGTGGATCATTCTTTCGTCTGGAACTCTTGGGCTCCTCTAAAAACTAACTATTTGTTATGGAGAGTTCTGGATAATAGGGTCGCCACTAAAGTTGAGCTAGCGCAACGTGGTGTCATTGTTGCTGATCTTCGTTGCTCTAGATGCGGAGTCAGAGACGAAGATACAGAGCACGCCTTTGTTCACTGTCTTTGGTCTTTGGCTGTGTGGTGGAACGTTCTATCGTGGATGCGAATCCCGTGGCCAGACGGGTAGCGGTCTTTGGCTGAATGGTATGAATTCTTGTTGTCTCGGCCAGGTGATATAAAATGGAAGAGGATAGTTCATGTCGTCTCTCTTGCCACTACTTGGAGAATTTGGATTGCTAGGAACTCGAAGACCTTCGACGATAAGTTCATTCCGGTGCAGAATTTGGTGGACAACATTAAGGAGGATACTTTCTTGTGGTTTAAACCATAGAACAAAGCTTCCAAAGGCGAACTGGGCGGATTGGGATAGTTTTAATGTAGTAAATATGGTGTAATGGTTTGTTTTCTCTCTTTGGTGTTTGTATTCTCCAGTTTCTTGCTGGCTCTTTATATGCAGTTATAAAGTGTTTGCCGTTCAAAAAAAAAAAAGTTTTAAATAAATATCCCCCTAGTTTAAGTTTTAGCGAAAGTTTCCTTGAAAACAATAGAATAAATAATTACCTATCTTTTTTATTTTGGCCTATGGCAAACCAATTAGGTAAACGTGTCTGCAAAGTTTGATCTAAGTCCAGTTAAACTTAACGTCTTAATCTGAAAAAATATGAATCTTATGTTGTGTCCATATTGTGTGAAAAAAATATAAACGTGGTTAAAACATAACAACTTAATTTGTAGTTGAAGTTCATTACTATTATCTATAATATATTATATATTAATATACATATAGGAATTGCAAGAATGATCATTTATCACTTTTAAGAGATGTACAGCTGTTTAAAGCCATATGTACAATCATTTGAAGCATGGACTCTTGAATGTTATCTCACCAAATCCTAATGCACCACACAACATACATCAGCCGTATTTTTTATCTCTTTGTTAAAACCCTAAAACATGCATCCAACAGCTTTTTTTCTCATACACAAAAGCACCAAAAGTTTTCCCATTCGCTGAAGTAAATCTAAATCAAAACACCTATTTTATGTCATGATAGAGGTTTGATTGGAGATCGGGGTGTGGCGTCATCCATGGCGGACAAGTTTGCTTTTATTCCTCCCACCCATCTATCTTATATTGATTTAGTTTTGGTTATCTATGAATTATGAATCAGATACGACCTTGTTGATTATAAAAACCCTAGACGGCTCCGAAAATGGCGGGTAGGGAAAAGTACGTCGTTAACAAATGGTATGATGTTCCATCGAAACAGGGCAGGAGATCTAATCAACAAGATGTTCCGAAGACGAATATGGGTATCACAAAGTTTTTCGTTTCGAATCTTCCGGGAAGGTGTGCATCGTCCGACTTGGTAGTAGTACTCAAATGTTTTGGAGAAATACAAGGTACGTATATTGCAAGAAAATATGATAAGCTTGGTAAAAGATTTGGTTTCGTGTCTTTTCGGAATGTAAAATATCCAAGAAGGCTTGAAAAGGATTTAAGAGATGTTTGGATCTGTTCCTATTAACTTTTTATTGTACAGGCTCGTTTTGTGGATGGAGAGAAGACTAACTGGAAGGAGGAGAAGGTGTGGGTACCGGTTAATGATAATGATCCTCAGAAGACGTTTGTCAATGAGCAACCAAAGGTTGTGGAAGATGATAAGCATGGGCCGAGTGTTGGTTTGAATATGTCCCTTAGGGACACACTTATTGATAAGGAAACGGATCAAGGAGTGATGGAGGTTTCGGTAGAACCTAGTATGCATGAATGTTTGAAGTGGCAAGGGGTTGGGTTAGTAGGAAGGGTGTGTGACTTTCGTACTTTAACCTCGTTGAGAACTTGGGTGTTATCGGTTGTCAAGGAGAAGGTTGACATAAAATATGTGGGAGGGTTGTGGGGGATCTTAGTTTTTGGAGATCGGGAGTATGCTCAAGAGTTTTTACATAGAAAACAAGTGTGGGAGTGTTGTTTTGATATGTTGGAAAACTGAGAAGGTCAAATGTTACCGGTTGAGGGAATTGCATGGCTTAAGATATATGGGGTGCCGTTGTGCTTGTATGATGATGGTGTGTTTAATGACATTGGGTCGAAGTTTGGGACGGTTATTCAATCGGCTAATGTCAATGAACAAGAGAACGACTTGTAACACGTGATGATTACTATTCTTCGTAATTCAGTTAATAGGGTTCATCAGTCCATCAAGCTTAAGTGGAAGAACGATGTGATTTCGGTGATGGTCGAGGAAGAGGCTAGTGAATGGGTTCCTGGTTGTTTGGTTAGCTACGATGAAGATGTTGTATGTAATTCTGAATTCTATGAACAACTAGAGGTTCAGGCCGAAGGTGGGATTTCCGATAATGTTCCTGATGGTACTCATGAGAATAGTTATGGTCGACAAGTTGAAGGTGATCAGGAGATGGGTATGGATAATGGGATGTTTGTGGTGAATAATATAAGGTCTGAACATGTGCCGTTAGTGAATGAAGATGTGCATAGTGTTAAGAAGGTTTTCAATGAGCATTTTAGAGGTCATGGTTCTTATAAAGATGTGAAGAAAAAGCGAGCAAAGATTTCCCAAAAAAAGACTACGGCTGATAAATCAGTGTCATCGGTGGGCCTGGTGAGACCGAAAAAGAGGGCTAAGGAAGGAGAAGATCCGTTTGACGTTGACCAGTTCATTTTCCCGATAAATGGTCATCTAAATTATAGTAATTTTGATGTTGTTTCTATTGGTAATGAAGAACAATTTCAAACTCCGAACTTGAACAAGGACTTATCTCGTGGTGAAGTTGAGGCATCTGAGGAGATATTTAGTCTTGATGGGGAGATCAATCACTTGGCAGGGGGAATGAATAAAGAAGTGACAGAAACGGTTATAATGGGTAAGATACTTGGTGCAGAAAATATCGATTTGTTTCAAGTTGTTAATAAATTAATGTGTTATCATTGAACATTAGAGGGTTGGGGGTCGATGGCAAAGCTGCATGGGTTCGTAATCTTAGACTCGCAAATGAGGTTAGTTTTGTTATGCTCCAGGAAACGCAATTTGAGTCACTTGATGGTGTATATGTTAGTAGATTTTAGGGGTCGGGAGATTTTGAGTTTAAATATGTTGGGGCCACAGGTCGCTCAGGGGGATTACTTTGTTTGTGGAATCCTAAGGAGTTTGTGCGATGTTCGGTTCATAAGCTAAGATCGGTTCTTGTTATCTTTGGTTTCTTGAAACATAGTGGTCAGAAGATGATGCTTTTGAATGTTTATTGTAGGTAAAAGTTAGTTGAAAAATGGGTGGTGTAGGAGCAAATAAAATCGCTTATAGTGGATAACGGGTATTGGATTGTAGGAGGGATTTCAATTGTATTAGAGATCATGATGAACGAAGGAATTTGAAGTATAATGCTAATGCCGCGAACAAGTTCAATGAGTTTTTAGATAACTCGGATTTATATGAATATTGTTTGAAAGGTCGTAAGTTCATTTTTGTATTAGGGAATAAACTTAGTTGGATTGATCGATTGTTTGTTTGTGGGACGGTTTTTAACGAGTGGCCGAATGCGGAGTATAAGGCTTTGGCTCGGGATTTGTTGTCCGATCATTGTCTGTTGCTTTTGAAAGTTGAATCTCGTAACTTTGGTCCAAAGCCTTTTAGATTTTTCAATTCATATTTATCTAGACATGGTATCGATGAGTTAGTGGAACGTACGTTTTCGGGTTTACAGGTTTTGGGATCTCCGGATATAAGGTTAATTAATAAATTTAAAACACTTCGGGCTACCATTCGATCATGGAGTAAGTTAACTATTGAAAACGAGTTTGAGGAGGAAAAGGGACTAAAGCTTGAGGTCGATAATATTGAGAAGTTTATGGAGTTTTGTTACTTAAATGAAGAGGAGAATTGGATTCTTAAGGAATCTAGGAAGAGGATTAAAGAGTTGGAGCTTTTTAGACTAAAGGATTTAAAACGGAAGGCGCAGGTGCGGGGGGAGAAATACGGGGATGAGAATTCTCGGTTTATTCGTGGTTCCATTAATAGTAAAAGGGCGTCGAATTCCATTCCTGGTTTAACAATCAATGGGGGTTGGGTTACTAAGCCTAAAGAGATTAAGAAGAACGTTCATCGCTTTTTAAGAAAAGATTTGTAGAGGAGCTTAAGGATCGGCCAATGATTGATCGGCCAAAGAACGAGGTTCATCGCTATTTTCAGAAAAAGAAATTAAGGATGTAGTATTCGAATGTGGGAGTGACAAAGCCCCGGGTCCGGACGGATTCAATTTTCGTTTTATTAAGAAGTATTGGTCAATTTTCGAGGCTGATTTTCTAGACATATTTCATGACTTTGTTGAAACGGGGATAATTAGTAGAGGGGTTGTGTCTTCCATTATCACCTTGGTTCCTAAGGTGAGAGATCCGAATAATCTTGGTGACTATCGTCATATTAATTTGATAGGCATAGTTAGTATGGTTATTTCTAAGGTGTCAGCAAATAGACTGAAGAAGCTGATGGATGGGATTATTAGTGAGACACAAACGGCTTTCATTGTGGGTAGATATATCTTGGACGGGCCTCATATTATTAGTGAAGTTTTGTCTTGGGCTAGAAGGAGTGGTAAAGAGTTGTTTATGTTCAAAATAGATTTCGAGAAAGCCTATGATAATGTTAATTGGGGCTTTTTGTTGTCGGTAATGCGGCAGATGAACTTCTCGACACTTTGGTGTACTTGGATTGAATGAGTGTTGAGCTCGGCTAGATCATCGGTTTTAGTCAACGGTTCTCTGACTTTTGAATTCTCGTGCGAGAAAGGTATTAGCCAAGGGGACCCTCTATCTCCTTTTCTTTTTATTATTGTTACGGAGGCTTTATCGGGTCTTATACGAAAGGCGTGTGATACGGGTTGTTTGGATGGGATTTTTCTCCCGAATGAAGGTCCTAAGCTCTATCACTTATTATATACGGATGATACGATGGTTATGGGGGAGTGGTCGGAGAGTAATTTTTTAAACCTTAGATGGATCCTTCGGGTCTTTTATGTATGCTCGGGTTTACGTATTAATATTCATAAGTCTACTCTGTTTGGAGTTGGGAAGAGTATGGAAGAGGTTAGTGACAAGGCGGCTCATTTGGGTTGTTGTTCGGGGGTGATGCCATTCGTGTATTTAGGGATCCTAGTCAGTGCAAATATGTCGAGAATAAATAACTGGGATCCGGTATTGAAAGTTTTTAGGAAGAGATTATCCAAGTGGAAAGCTAAAGTTCTCTCCATTGTTGGTAGATTGACATTAATTAAGTCGGTATTGGAAAGCCTTCCGTCTTATTACTTTTCATTATTTAAGGCTCCAGTTGCGATGATAAATAAGCTCAAGTCTTTGGTTAAGAAGTTTTATGGAGAGGCAGTGTAGACGTCAATAAACTTCATTGGTTTGGTTGGGACGTGCTTACTAGACCAAAGAAGAAACGTGGCTTGGCTTTATGTAAACTTGGAGATTGTAATAACGCGCTATTACTAAAGTGGTTATGGCGTTATAAAAACGATGGTGAGTCGATGTGGAGAAAACTCATAGACGCTCTACATGGTTCATCGAGGATATGTTAATCATATCCTCATAATTCGAGGTACTTGGGGATGTGAACTAAATTGGTTAAGTGTGGAGTCCGATTATTAGTGGGTGACACTAACGGTATAAGTATGATTCGGGGTGTTGTTGGGAATGGGACAGCTCTATTAAGTTATGGACAGACCCGTGGCTTCATCGACTTCCTTTGAATATTATGGGGGTGTTTGGGATTGCTTATTCAAAATAGATTATGCGTTTTGGAAAAGCATGGGTGGAGCTGCTTATAGATTATTGCGTTTTGGTAGCCTAAAAAACTGATTATCTGCGTTTTCAAAACGCAATCCAAACACTAAAAACTGATTATCTGCGTTTTCAAAATGCAATAATCTAAAAATCAGATTCAAAACACAATCCCAAACACCCTCTATGTATCATGGCTTGTTCCGGCTTGAGAAAGACAAATGGTGTGTTGTGGCGGATGGGGTCGATAGTGGTATGTTTGAGGGAGCGGTTCATTAGTAGTGGAAAAGGTATCCATGTTCGGCTCAGGAGGTTCAAGATTTGGTGGAATGTCATCGATTTATGGATGGCACAAAGCTAGTGCAAAAAGCCGATACATGGGCCAGGAACATTAATGGGCCGGTGGATTTTTCTGTATAGTAAGTAGGATAGGACAAATTGATTTTTAACAAAGATTTTCCAATTGATAATATCAAACAATCTTTACTTAAATGTATCTTTGTAGATAACAATGATTTGATAAATCAATTTAGAAATCAATTTGGTCATCTTCATTTTGAACTCAATCCTAACCAACATGAGAATGAAAAGGATCAGCCTTGGAATAAAAAGAAAAGTCCCATGGCAAAAGGACCAAAACCAAACAAATCGAAAGGCAATGATCAGATGAAAAATTCTTATCATGAGAATTCAAGAAGTTTTTCATCTAGATCACATGACTTTTATGATTATCCAAGTCACTCTCGATTTGATGGTTATTGGGGAAACAATTCACCACAGTATCCTCATGAATATGTTGAATGGAGAAGTTGTTTTGAATGTGGTGAAGTTGGACATATTGCTGCTCATTGTCCCTATTGGTATTGGGATGAAGGGTATGCATGTGGTTTTGAAGAGTATATGTCCTATTTTAACTGCGGAGGGTGTGGGCATTTGGTTGCTGCATGTCCGTATGTTTAACAGAAAAGGACAGAAGTGAAGGTTGCGAATCATTCAGGCAATGTCAAAAAGCCTGTATCCCCAAACCAATTCAAGAAACAAAAGGGGAAACAGTCTGTTGTGTATGATAATCGCAACAAAATTGCCTTGAATAAAAATGAAGATCGTGAAAGGGTTGCTAAGGTAAGGGGGAGTTCTAAGGCTAAGCCTAAGAATAACTCTATGCCTGGGTCTTCATCAGTTAAGTTTAAGAAGATTCCAAACAAAGTTCAGAAGCAGGTTTCAAATAAGAAACCTGAAAAGTCAAAAATTAAAACAAAATCAAAGCAAAAGAAATCTAAAGTAAAACCTGAACTTGTTTGGAAACCCAAGTCATTTTCTCAATCCGTAGCAGCTTTTACTTCAAATCAATCCATTGAAAAACCAATTGATTTTTCAAAAGGAGAATGGATTGATATTTCGAGGATTGATGACCTTGTACGATCCACCACTGTGAAGGGATGGGTTCCTCTCTCCTACTAATTGTTTAACGAGTGTGCAGGTTGTTCCAGACAGACCTGTTTCCTATCTTTTGATAGTTGATAGTGGAGCATCTGTATACAAGCTATTTATTGGAGAGGTGAAGGTCAAGGAAGTTATATTGACAAAGGAAAACATGAGTTCAACATAGAGGAGAGTGCTTGTCGTCTGTTTCCTACCAGTGAAGTTGCAATCTCATGCAATTGCTCTCAGGTTTTGGATTTCTACATCAGATGCGGCAAAACGGTTTATTCTAAACTCTCTTATCTTTGTTAATGGTTTTACTAATTGAAAGAACAAAGTGAGTCAAGTAATCTGAGTGGAAAATGGTTTTTGAAATTCAATGAGTAAACCGCATCGGATATCATTTTATTTTGTTTTTCTTCAAAAGTTTAAAAAAATCCAAAAATATGCTTATTTTTAGATTTTTAGGGGGAGAAAATTTCAGAAAAACAAAATTAAAAATCAGAAAATCGAAAATGATTTTTTCCTGGAGAAAAGGAGGAAATGATAGTACATCAGTGAGGATCTGTCACATGTTAAAGAAATGAATAGTTAAAAACTTAATAAGTGTTGACTTTGTGTGATGTGATGATAGGCTTCGTAGGCTTATTAATGTGTGCCTGATACATACATATCAAACAATTGACTATGTGGATGAACACCTCATGGGCATATGGTCCTGGTACCGTAATTTCGTTTGATAGGGTTTGTACCAAATTCGGAGGTTTCAGGTCGTTATGTTATTTGTTATATGGGGATAGCCTATCTGATCTTTTGTTGTAAGGATTTACGGACCTAAATCATGCAGGGTATCTTAATAAAAGAGCTTTAATGCTAAAACCCCAAGTTACCGAATTGAGGAACTTTAAATGTGTGATGATAATCAAAGATTATCTAATACATCGTATCTAATCTTTGATGCAAATCATGATTGATATAAGACCTCAACCTGGTGGAGTGCACATGTTACTTTGTAGCATTGAGTTGCTGACCTGTACATCTCTGTGTCTCATACCATGTAATTACGGATAACAATAGCATAATCACGTGTTACAATGGATATTTGTGTAGAATTCCTTGATATGGGAGTATGTCGTGTGTGTGGGAACCACACATGAATTAATTTATCTTTACTATATTAATAAGCATATAGGAAGGGCAGAAATGGTCATTTGCCACTTTACAAGCCTTGAAAGCATATTGTACAA
This sequence comes from Ambrosia x helenae, assembly GCA_030844895.1. NCBI lineage: Eukaryota > Viridiplantae > Streptophyta > Magnoliopsida > Asterales > Asteraceae > Ambrosia > Ambrosia x helenae. Next base: position 661,498 of record JAUTDX010000096.1, read on the forward strand.
GGCTTCAATGCATAAAAACTCTTAATCTATCTTTACTATTATATAAAGGATATTGGAGAGAGAAGTTGAATTTAAGAGTTTTACAAGAAATTAACCATAATGTACAACCCATATATGCACATCCTTAGAAACCCAAAAGAAGTATTCTGCACTCCCTGAATCAAAGGTGTTCTTTGGTTTGAATCTCCAAATTAGTAAACGAGGGATTACATTTGGCTCTAACTTCTCACTTTTGAATTTTGAAAATGGACTTTTTGAGACACCCAATAAAGTTTGTCAGCATTGAGCCCTTCTTCGTCTACTCATAGAAAAATCTCCACCATCCAAATACCCACTTCAAAAATCTAACGGCCAAAAACCTCAATGCGCATTAGTCACAACCAACCAATCACAACACTCTTAAACAACCAGCATAAGAAATTTCTCCTGTAACCTCACACATTGATCTTCACCTTTTCATTATTCAAACTCTCGCTTTTTCCTTATCCACCCTTAATGCTCACATTCTCTCTCACCAAACACCGATGGCACCGAAGGCAGGAAAGAAGAAACCATTGGCGGAGATAAAACCTAGAGCCGAGAATAAGGCTCCAAAGAGTGCATATACAACCACTACAAGCGATATGAAAAAAAAATAATACAAAATATGTTGAAACAAACAAGATCTGAACTTGTTTATCAATAATATTGGTATCACGAGCAAGGTGGCGAGAATGCTGAACTTGTTTATCAGTGATAATTCCTTAGAATATTTGTTAGGATCTGAGTTTGTTTGTTTTGATTATGTTTAACTAAATATGGTAATAATGAAAAGAGAATAGAATGAAAGTGCAGCGGAATAATAAACTGTTAATCAAAACATGAGAGTAAATGTTTTCTGATCGAAAGCTTTCATTAATCCAAAAGATTACAATCGTACAAATACTCCCCCTCAGCCTGATCACACAGTGTTTGTCTGAGAGAATGTTTGTGTGTGTGATGCAATAGAACAGTACAAGCACTGTTCTATTTATAGACAGACTCAAAGCACTGATGACCGCTGACGTCACCTAAGACAGTGACCTCTAACAGAATAACAAACGTAAACATCTGCCTATTACAAACTACTGTTACATTGAAAGCACTGATATTAAACATCTGTTGAAGATAAACTCTGATGGTCTTGTATCCACTGCTGGAGCCTAAGTGCTGTTGGTTCCAGCAGTGCTTTGATCTTCAGTACTTGTATCAGCAGTTGTTCTTCATCAGACCTTTGGTCAGCAGTTGTTCTTCATTAGTTGTTTCCTCAGCAGTTCTTTGTATCAGCAGTTGTTGAGCAGTTGTTTGGATAGAACAGTAGTTAGGGTCAGCAGTCTTTTGGGAGAAGTAAGTTGTAAAGACTGTTTATTCAAGGATCAAACTGATAGCATGTTTTGGCTTTCTAATCATCTGTTCTTCTCCAGGTCAGCAGACCCAACAATCTCCCCCTAGAACAGATGATGCCAAAACTCAGCTTTATTTATAGATCTTTATTCCTCATCAGACTTTCTCTGATTTGACCTTTGAATTGTAATTCAAAGTTCAGAGCAAATAAGTCTTCTTCATCTCTTTCTAGATCCAGATTTAGCAGTGTTTGGTGATCTTCTACACATAGGCTGTAAGCATCATCCATGCTGATCTTCTGAACCCTTCCATCTGACCTGAGCAATGTCAATTCGTGGTTGTCTTTGTTGACTTTCCACTTTAGAATTTTTGAGTCAGTGGATTTGCTGAGATGAACTTTTATTCTTGATGAGTTGGGTGAAGGAGGTCTTCCAATGAGTTCTCTAAGCTTCTCTGTTGTAGGATCAGAGAAATAATGTATTTGATTGAAGAGCCCTTCCTTGATGAATGTATCAGCAAACTTTCTTTGATCTTCCTCTGACATCTCCTTTTGCTTTTTGAACTGTCTTCTTGCAGCAGTTGTGAGATCAGAGGTTTCAAGTAGGCTGTCTAGGTTAAAGGTCTGTTGAGGTCTCTTCATCATTGGTTCATCAGTGTAAATTGGTTTTCTTGGAAGGCTGGGATCTTTCTTCCTATTTTCTTCCAGACTTTTGTAAGTTTCAACCAGCCTTAACTCAGACCATCTGGAAACAGACCTCATCTCCCCATAGTTTGCAGCTACAATCTCCTGCCTCATCCTTTTGAATTTCAAGGCTCTGACTGGGTCTCTGCCTTTGCCAAAATTAGGAGTGGAGACTTTAGCTTTGGGGTCTTTGGCCATTTCTTCAATCCTGAGTAGTTCTTCTCTCAAAGCATGAGTAGTCCAACCATTGAACTGCTTTTTGTTTGCTTTGTAAGGCTTGGTTGCCATTATCTGTTCAAGAAGAGATTCCCTTACCTCCCTTTCCAAATCTACACTAAGAGGCATGGAGGACATGGAATTGCTCAGGGTCTTAGCAAAATCTTCAATCCTTCTGAGTTTGCTAAGCTCTGCTGAATGGATGCCCTGAGCAGTCCTGTCATCCTTCCCTTTGCATTTCTCCTTAATGATGGCATCCACCTGTTCACCCTTGTATTTTAGATATTTATCAAGGTTGAGGGGAACAGGGAAGTTTGGGAGAGATGGGAAGGATCTTTCTGATGGCTGTTCAGTATTGTAGAAGGATTGTATTTCCCCCTTGAGTAGATCAAGTTCAAGGGGATACTGAACAACCAATGGTGTAATAGTTGGTGGTGGTCTATGGGATCTGAACTTGGATGTATGTGGTGAGAATGATGTGATTGGAATAGCTGTGATGGGAGGAGTGGATTGGGCAGTTGAAGTGGTGGATGGTGATGTGTGTATGTTTTCATCATGTACAACAAAGGTTGATTTTCTCTTCCTTGTGTACATGATTTTTGGTGATGGTGATTTGGTAGCAGTGGTTGGATTAACATCTGTTGGCCTTTTAGTAGGTCCAGCAGATGTTTGAGATTTGGTTGGTGATGTATGTTTGGTGGTTGTATGTTCAGGTGTGTTTGTTGTTTTAGGTGCAGTGGTTTGGGTAGTTTCAGTGTTTTGGGTGGAAGTGGTTTCAGTAGCAGTGGTTTTATCAACAGAGGTGTTCAACTTAGATGGTGGTTTTCTAACATGCTTGGCAGGTCTTTTCATCCTTTTAGAGGATCCCACATCTTCAGTTTCCCTTTGTTGTTTCTTTTTTAGTTCAATTAATGACTCTGCTTTAACTTCCAAGGTGTCAGCTCTTTTCTGTTTCTCTTGAGCAGCCTTTTCGGCTTCAATGTTTGCAGAGTCATCTACTGCTTTATTCTTCTCAGTGGTTTGTTGTGGTGGTTGTTGTGGTGGTGCTGTTGTTGCTTGTTGTTGTTGTGGAACTTGTTGTGGTGGAGCTGATTTGGTAGACTCTGGTTTCTTGGCAGACTTGGCTTGGCCTTTTTGGGAAGGAGGACAACCAAAAGGATCTAGTTTTGGTAGCCTATCTCTGCCACTCTCCCCCTTTTTGGCATCATCAGCCGTGAAATCATCATCATTTTCATCCCTGAGGATGGTGGTAGGGGCAGAGCCAGTAGTCTTCAGCAGGTGGTCCTTGATGGCTTTGATATCAGCATGGGTATCTTTGTACCTTGCATCTACCATATTCCTGATCTCAGCCATGTAAGTTTCATGTGTCTGATCAGCCAGTTTTCTGTGAGCTATGATGATGGGAGAAACTGATTTCCATAACTCACTGGCTATATCAGCTGTGGATGGTTGACTCTTGGAAAGATCTGCAATTGAGCTCAGTATAAGCTTGACATCAGATTTGATGTCAGCAACAGAGGTTTCAATGACAGAAACTCTGTCCGTCAATTCTTGGTATTTTGACTCATCTCCTAAATTAATAGGATCATCTGAGTCCCTACCAGTGGTAGTTCTACCTGATTCAGTCCTAATAGGTGAATCAGATGCCCCTTTGTCTTGGTACTGGGGACTTCCAACTGTTTTTGGAGACACTATAGTGGCTTCAACAGTTGTTGCCTTCAAGGGAGTCTTAGCTATGTAATCACTGTCCTGATGTGAGACAGTGGTCTCTACATCAGTAGTGGCTGCTCCACTTGAAAACTCACCTAGAGTTGCATTGAACTCAGGTGGTGTAACCTCCTCTTCTGTTTGTGGGATAGCAGATTGTATATTCTCAGGACCAGTCACTTGTTGGAGTAAACTCTCAGTGACAGGTGGAAGAGAGGAACTGGGATCTTCCTGAGATTTGTCAATTGCTTCAAACAGAGGTTGCATTGTTTGTGGGACATGTGATGGTGAGGGTGGAGGAGTAACAAGAGAATTAGCCCTGGGAGAGGGGCTTGTGAACATTTGGTCAAGTGACTCAAATGTGTCATGATGTGTGTCCCCTTGGCTTACAACAAGATCGTTTTGAGAGGATTCATGAGGAGTTTGGTCAGGTGGAGGTATGTCCAACTGTTGTGAGGAAGTAACAACAGTGGTTTCTGGTTGCATTTGTCTGGTTTCTTCTGGTACCTCAACATCCAGAAGCCTCATTTGTGGTTGAGTGGTGGTTTTTGTGGATGGATGTTTCTTTTTGGAAGTGGCTGGTGTGTGTTTCACAGCACTGGATGTAGTGCCATGATCACCAGGAGCAGTGGGCTCAACAACAGAGGTTTTGACAACAGTTGTTGCCTTTGTCCTCTTTGTTTGTGTTTTAGAAACTTTTGACACTTTAGACACTTTTTCTTGGGTGCTTCCACCCAGCATTCTTGTGAAAGTTTCATCAGTTAAGCTTTTCATTTGCATAGCCTCACCCTTTTTGAAAACTTTTTCTGGTAAGACTTTTTGTAAGATTACACTAAGAATTCTTGGGTAAATAAGAAAAGCATTGTTTGACCCAGACTTGACAGCTTTCACATTTGATACCAAGTCCATGAACAATCCCTGGGAAAGATTGAAGTCAGAGTTTGACAACATGGCATAACCCAGATATTGCATCCTCAATGGGATTTCATTAAAGGATGTGGACTTAGCAGAGACACAAAGAAGAAGAGTATGGAAGAAAAATTTCATGACTGGAGGGAAAAACTTTTTGAAAAGAGTTGATCCAGTCATCTGACCATCATACCCTCTTTCTTGGAACTCAGTGTGAAGCTCTGTTTTAGTAAAGGAATCCTTACCTGCCAGGTCGTTCAGTGTGAAGGCTGTGGATATGGTTTCAGGGGTAATGACGATACTGGTTTCTCCAATTTTGGAAATAATGGAACTAGGCTTTTTGTCTTGTAGTAGAAACTCAGCATTCAACCAAAATTCTTGGAGTGTATCAAGGTAAATGGGGCGTTAGCGGTTAGGATGGGTAAGTATTTGGAGTTAAGAAAAATGTCGATGGTGGAATGAAATGGAGAGTTGTCATCTGTTTTAATCAGATAGGGGAGACAATTGTGTGTAGCTTTGGTTTGAAGATCCATTGTAATGGATTTCGAAAGTGAGGATGATTAGAAGATTGATGGAGGGTTTGAGAATGAAGAGGGCGGTTATCAGTATTTTGAATACAATGAGACAGTGTAACGTCTGTTGTGGAAAACAGGGTTTTTATAGGCTCAATGAAACCGCTGATGTGGCCAAACCTCTGCTTATATGAACAGACGTGGCAATCATCTGATGGATGAAACATCTGGTGGATAACAGCTGCTTTTGGCAAACAACTGATACAAACAGCTGATGGGTTCAACTGTTGTTTTTTTTAATATAATATATATATATATATATATATATATATATATATATATATATATATATATATATATAGGCGGACAGTTGTTTTATCTGAACAGATGTTCTGAAACAGATTTTTCAACTAACAGTTGTTTTATCTGATCAGATGTTTTGAAACAGACTTTTCAACCAACAGTGGATATGAATGAAACAGTGGTTGTTTTATCTGATCAGATGTTGTAAACAGATTTTTCTACTAAACAGCTATTTTAAAATTTTGATTTGCTGAAACATTTTATTAAGATTTAATGAAATTTTATTTGATTAATCCATGTTTAACATACCAATTCTGGAAATCAGATTTGTAAAGGTAGATGTGTCTAAAGCTTTTGTTAACACATCTGCCAACTGATCCTCTGTTGGAACATGGTGTAAAGAAATCAAGCCTTTTTCATAGCTGTCTCTGACAAAATGATGTCTTATGTCAATGTGTTTGGTAGTGGAATGAGAGACTAGATTCTTGATGATATTTTCAGCAGCTTGACTGTCCAACATGAGTGGAGTCCTAAGTGCAGTTATCCCAAAATCCAGTAGTTGATTTTGAAGCCACATGAGTTGGGCTGTACAGCTTGCAGCAGCAATGTATTCAGCTTCAGCTGTTGAAGTTGAAACAGCTGCCTGCTTTTTGCTTTGCCATGACACTAAGGCATTCCCTAGAAATTGGCACCCTCCTGAAGTGGATTTTCTTGTGGTGTGACAGCCAGCAAAATCACTATCTGAATAACCTGAAAGCTCAATGTTTCCATTAGCAGGATACCAAATACCAAGTGTGGGAGCACCTTTGAGGTATCTGAATATCCTTTTCACAGCAATAAGGTTTGACTTTCTGGGTGAAGCCTGGGATCTGGCACAGACACAGGTAGCAAACATAATGTCTGGCCTAGATGCAGTTAGGTACAATAAAGACCCAATCATACATCTATAATGTGTTTGATCAACCAGTTCATCCTTGTCATCAATAGTGAGCAGCTTGACTGTACTCATGGGTGTGCTACATGGCTTACAATCATTCATCTCAAATCTGGTTAATAAGTTCTTTACATATTTGTTTTGGTGAATGAATGTGCCATTTTGCAGTTGTTTCACTTGAAGACCAAGGAAACACTGAAGCTCACCCATGGCACTCATCTCAAACTCTGCTGTCATGAGTTTTCTGAACTCTTCACACATTTGGTTACATGTGGATCCAAAAATGATGTCATCCACATATATTTGAACAATCATTAAGTGTTTCCCTTTCCATTTAAGAAATAAAGTTTTGTCAATTTTACCTCTTGTGAAGCCAATGGATAAGAGAAATGTGGAGAGAGTTTCATACCAGGCCCTTGGTGCTTGTTTAAGTCCATACAAAGCTTTGTTGAGCTTGTAGACATAGTCAGGATGGAATGTGTCTTCAAAACCAGGTGGCTGACATACATAGACCTCCTCCTGAATTTTGCCATAAAGGAAAGCACATTTGATGTCCATCTGATACACCTTTATGTTGTGGTTGACAGCAAAGGCTAAAAAGAGTCTGATGGCTTCTAGTCTTGCTACAGGAGCAAAAGTCTCATCATAATCTATTCCTTCTTCTTGTCTGAAGCCTTGAACCACAAGCCTGGCTTTATTCTTGACAACAATACCCCTTTCATCAGTCTTGTTTTTGAAGACCCACTTTGTTCCTATAGGACAAACATCCTTAGGAAGTGGTACAAGCTCCCATACTTGTTGTCTTTTGAACTGAAGGAGTTCTTCCTGCATGGCCTCTACCCAACTGTTGTCTTTCAGTGCCTCTTGGTACTTGACAGGTTGTGTGAGGGATAAGAAGCCTGCAAAGAGACAAATATTTGAGGATTGGCTTCTTGTGAGCACACCCTCTCTGATGTTGCCAATGATCTGGTCTGGTGGATGAGCTCTTAAGTAAATAAGATCTCCTTGATATGGAACTATGGCATTTTGAGGTGATGGACAGAGGTTTGGTGACTCTATTGGTGTAACATCTGTTGGTAGTTCTGTAGTGCCATCAGATGTTTGGAATGGTAATGGAGGAATGGGTTCAAGTGGTGTGAAGCTTGACTGACTTTTGTCAACAGATGATTAACTTTTGTCAACAGATGATAGGTCAGTGGTTGTGAGGGGTGAGGCAGTGGTTTGAGGATAAGACTGGCCAACAGTGGTTGACACAGCTGTGGCAGAGTTTTGACAATTGTTTTGAACAGCTGCTTCCTCTGAGGCAGAATAGACTTTGTAGTGACTGGGGATCACAACATCTGTTCTGTAATCTTGCTGTGGAGACTGTGGAATACCTGCATTGTTAGTTTTAACAGTAATATCTTCAAATTTGAATTTATCTAAATCAAATAATTCAGCAGGGTTTGCAGGGATTTTTAGAGATGAAAGTTCATTGAACTTTACATTCAGAGTTTCTTCTATTGTCTTAGTCCTTGTGTTAAACACTTTGTAGGCCTTAGCAGTAGAAGAATATCCCAGAAAATAACCACAGTCTACTTTGGCTGCAAATTTTGAAATGGAATCTTTGAGATTTAAAATGAAACATGGGCAGCCAAAGATTTTGAAAAATGAGATTAATGGTTTGATTTTGAACAAAATTTCATAAGCAGTTTTTTGATGTCTGGGGTTGATCAAAACTCTGTTTTGAACATAGCAAGCAGTGTTTACAGCCTCTGCCCAAAAGGACAGTGGCAAACCAGAATCTGCTAGCATGGTTCTTGCAGCTTCTATAAGAGTTCTATTTTTCCTCTCAACCACCCCATTTTGTTCTGGTGTTCTTGGGATGCTGAACTGCCTCACAATCCCTTTTGACACACAGAAGTCATCCAACTCCTTATTTTTAAACTCTGTTCCATTGTCACTCCTGAAGACTTTTACTGGCAAGTCATATTGCTTTTCAACTTTGGTGACAAAGTCCTTCAATATACCTGCAGTCTCATCCTTAGAATGCAAAAAGTAAGTCCATGTAAACCTAGAAAAATCATCAACTATGACAAGACAAAATCTCTTTCTTCTTAGACTCATGATTTTAACAGGGCCAAACAAGTCCATGTGCAACAGTTATAGACACTGACTAGTTTTGGACTCATCAATGGATTTGTAAGAGCTTTTATGTTGTTTCCCTTTTAAGCAAGAAACACAATGCTCATCACATTTAAATTCTTTTGATGGTAAACCTCTGACAAGGCTTTGTTTAGAGAGTGTGTTGATAGTATTAAGGTTGGTGTGACCCAATCTCCTATGCCACAATTCTGTCTCCTTAGTGGAGGCAGCAGAAAACAGACAGACATTTGCCATAGGATTGTCCTTTAACATATCAACAACATACACATTACCACTTCTATGAGCAACAAGTTGTGCTTTGCTCTCAGCAATAATGGTATCAATCTTTTTCACCACTTCTGGCCCAATAATCTTACAAGTTTTCTTTGTGAAAAATGAGCCATAACCTTTGTCACTCATTTGTGAGACACTCAGAAGATTAAACTTGAGATTATCAATAAGATTGACATTTTCAAACTTGAGTTTTCCAGCCTGTACAGTCCCTGAACCCAACACCTTACCTTTAGAATCATTACCAAAAGATATATCACCCCCTCCATGAGCCAAGAAGTCAAGAAGCAGGGCTCTACATCCTGTCATGTGCCTGGAACCTCCACTATCTACATACCAAAGACTATCTAAACAAGCAGAAGCTCCCTGCACATCAGTAAATGATTAGTTTTGGTGAGTGTCCAAAGCCAAGTTGGCTTTGGATGGGTCCTCAGACCGTTCAGACTCAAGCTTTGGAAGGTGATCAGTGGTTTGGACCAATTTCTGAATTAAGGTCAACAACTGCTGCTGACCATTTGCCAGTGCTTGAATGTCAACACTTGGGGCAGCAGTTGTTTGATCACTTCCTGACAGATGATAATACCCATATGGATTTCTGTTCACTCTTGGTTTAGAGGGTCTCTTTGGCTCCTCATAAACATGTGGCAGACTGTGACATGGAGGTTGACCATAACCTCTTGGGTATTTGCTTGTGGGTGGAGCATCTGTTACTTGGACATCTCTAGAAGCAGATGTTTCAAGCCTTTTTGTAACAGATGTTTGGACAGGGGTGAAGGTCTGTTTGGGCTTTCCTTTTGGAGTACTAACCACAGGGTTTGCAAGAGTTTTAGCTTTGTATTCTTGTATTTTAACATCAAAATTTTTGAGATACAAGCACTCTTTGGTCTTGTGATTCTTTTTCCCACATATTGAACATGTGGCTTTGGAATCACATTCACTTGTCCCTTTGTTAATATCATATGCTTTTAGAAGAAAACAGTTTTTGGTGACATGATTCTTCTTTTCACAGAAATCACAAAACAAGTTGACAGTCTTTTCTTTCTTCTTCCCCTTTTCAGTCTTCTTTTCAGCAGATGTTTGAGCATCTGCTGGAAGATCTTTCAGGGGAATGACTTTTGCCAAGGGAATGACCCTTGCCTGAGGAGCTGTCTTTCCCTCAGGAGTTTTGAAATCAACAGGTTTATAATTCTCAAGAGTATCACACTCATCAGACCAAGTAGGTTTAAATTCATACTTTTCAAGTTCAGCAAAAGATGAGGAACCTTCTGGTTTTTCAAGAACAATTTTCTTACCATTTGGTTCAGTGATTTTAATCTCTTGACCCTGCAGGTTTGTTGGTACTATCTCAACAGACTTTTGACTCTTTGTGTCAGTGTTTTCAAAAGCTGGAGCAGTGGTTGCAAAACCAAAGCCAAACTTCACATGACTTTTGGTTTGTTTGTTGAGTAGCATCTCAAATCCTCTACATGATTCCACCCATTTCTTACATTCAACTTGGGTGGACTCAAGCTCACTTTTACAACTTTGATATTTTGTTATCATAGTTTGGAGCTGGTCTTTGGTTATAGTTGCTTCATGTTTTAAGCTGCTTATTTCAGACTCTTTTGCAGTTAAACTTGTTTTCAAATCTTTTGTGAGTTTTTCAAATTTAACTTCATCATCCAAAATTTTCTTTCTAAGGTTTTCATTCACCTCTTTGATGTTAGCAAATGCTATTACACATTTGTCAGAACACAACTCTTTAAGAATTTGAGGAGATACCTTAGCAGCAGCCATCAATGCACAATCACACTTGCACTCACAGTCATCAGATGCACCCCAGGGATCTGAGAGATTCACAACCTCTTCTTCAGGTTTTTCACCTGTAACAACTTCACTAACAACATCATCAGTCACAACATCAGATTCAGTTACCACTACCTCAGATTCAATCTCATCAAACATAGCCATGAAACAATAATTTTCTGGTTCATTTTCAGCTTTGGCAACTAGTGCAAAATTCTCATATGTTAGCTCATCAGGTAGACTGCTCCAATCAACAAAGCCTTGAGTAAAGAAGCTCTGTTGACTGGTCTCTGCAGGAGCAGAGGATGGAGCAACAGTCGTTTGCACAGGTGTTTGAGCAACAGGTGTTTGCACATAGTGGATCTGAGGAACAGTGGTTTGGACATACTGGACAGGAACAGTGTTTGAGGACTGTGCAAAATGAGCAGTGTTTTGCACATTTGGTCCAGGGGCATTATAGGAATTCTGATAAGTGTTGGTCTGTGGTCTTTGATTTGGATAGGTTATCATAGGTGTACCATGTTGACCCCTACATTCCCTAGCAAAATGACCAAACCTGTGATATTTATAACACTTGATCTTTGATTTATCCAACCCAACCTTAGATCTGCCAGTCAACCCTGGAAACCTTCTACCAGTTTTCTTGTAAAAATTATTAGTTCTTACACTGAGAAGGGCCAATTGGTGCATAATGTCCATTTCTTCCAAATCATCAGGGTCAAAGTATTTCAGGTCATCATACTCAAAGGATATATTGTCAGATGCCTGTATATCACCACCACTTGCTGTGAAAGCATAGTTTGGTGAATAAGAATCAGAGTTAAAACCTGAGTTAAAACCTGAAGTTATGTCAATAAAATGATCATAACTCTGATCCTTTGTGTTTCCAGGCACCTCATCATGACCCAAAAGTGCTGTATTCCCAAACACATAGTCATCAGACACTTTTCCAGAGTCCTGGAGCTTCTTTTTCTGGTTAAGCTCTCTCTCATAGGTCAAGAGCTTACCATGAAGCTGGGTCAATGATAGATCTTTAAATCCTATTGAGTTTCTCATCACAATAGCAATAGTGTCCCATTTGTCTGGTAATGATCTTAAAAACCTATGGTTCAAGGTTGAATGAGGATAAGTAAGACCAACCAATTTTAGTTCACTAATTAAGCAATTAAATCTCTCAAACTGTTGAGTTAATGACTCTCCTTTGACATGACTGAATGTTTCATATTGTTGGTTAAGTATTTCACGATTGTTTTGAATAACCTCCTCAGTCCCACCAAACTGTTCTTTCAGTGCATCCCACAACTCCTTTGCATTGTTACAGTGTAACAACCCAGCATATATATCATTTGGTAGAGCCATGGCCACAATACTGAAGGCCTTAGCATCTAGCTCAATTTTCTGAAAATCCTGGTCGGAGTAGTTTTCAAGTTTCTTTGGCTCAAACACTTTGGGATCTTCAGTACTCGGCACAGTCGGAACATGTGGTCCGAAGATAACCGACTTCCAACACCCAGTGTTTTGTTGAGCTAGAACATGGCTCATCCGACGTTGCCAGATATTGTATTCAGATCTGACAAGCATCGATGGCTTGTTGTTCGTGCCAGTGTTATGTGGATCGTGATTGATAGAAGCCATTCTCTGATTTTTCAAAAAACAAAGTCTGTTTAAAAACGGTTGAAACGAAATTAAACTATTACTCTGTTTTCAATCTAACAGACAAACGATATCAGTAATTGTGAGCTGATTATTAAATTGATTTGTTAGATCGAATTTAATTGACCAAGCTCTGATACCAATTGTTAGGATCTGAGTTTGTTTGTTTTGATTATGTTTAACTAAATATGGTAATAATGAAAAGAGAATAGAATGAAAGTGCAGCGGAATAATAAACTGTTAATCAAAACAAGAGAGTAAATGTTTTCTGATCGAAAGCTTTCATTAATCCAAAAGATTACAATCGTACAAATACTCCCCCTCAGCCTGATCACACAGTGTTTGTCTGAGAGAATGTTTGTGTGTGTGATGCAATAGAACAGTACAAGCACTGTTCTATTTATAGACAGACTCAAAGCACTGATGACCTAGGCTGACGTCACCTAAGACAGTGACCTCTAACAGAATAACAAACGTAAACATCTGCCTATTACAAACTACTGTTACATTGAAAGCACTGATATTAAACATCTGTTGAAGATAAACTCTGATGGTCTTGTATCCACTGCTGGAGCCTAAGTGCTGTTGGTTCCAGCAGTGCTTTGATCTTCAGTACTTGTATCAGCAGTTGTTCTTCATCAGACCTTTGGTCAGCAGTTGTTCTTCATCAGTTGTTTCCTCAGCAGTTCTTTGTATCAGCAGTTGTTGAGCAGTTGTTTGGATAGAACAGTAGTTAGGGTCAGCAGTCTTTTGGAGAAGTAAGTTGTAATGACTGTTTATTCAAGGATCAAACTGATAGCATGTTTTGGCTTTCTAATCATCTGTTCTTCTCCAGGTCAGCAGACCCAACAATATTCCTCAGGAAGCTTCAAGGCTAACGAGGTAACAAGAAGAATACGTTAGTGAAGCATCCGGTTGTTGAAGAACTAAAGCGGTTACTAGGTTTACGAGTTCTTAGAAAGGTCCGAGAGGTGTTTGCGGTTTTGTTTGGCTTAGATATGTAATTGGTGATGAAATTTGTTTGCAAATTTTTGTTCGTTGAGTCTAGATGTTGAAAGGATTATTCTGATTAAATGTTTGCTTTAGATTTGTATTTTTTTGCTTTGAAAAAATTAATTTGATGCATGGATTTTGGATTAGTTGGTTGTTTAAAGGTTATTTTGTACGTTGTTTGGTATAGATCTGTACTTTGTGCCTTTGAAGGTGGATTTAGATTATAGATATGAAATGTTTTGCAAATCGTTGTATGTTGAATATGTCTGACTAATGGGGAGATTGATTTTGTTTACGTGAGTGTGCTTAATTAGTTGTACCTTGGATGCACATGTTCCTTTAAACTTCATAGTGATTCCTGCATAAATAAAAGCTTAATTCTAAGAATATGATTTTATCCCAATGATTTTATCAACATATTTTTATCAAATAATAAAGAAGATGATCCTGAAAAGTTAATACACAAGTTATTTTTTTCTTACCGCTAATTCCACACCCTATTTTTTTTCACCTATCCCCATTTTCACCGTACCTATCAGGTTCAAACCCTGATGGTTTTCTACCACTAGGCCATGGCCTCAATGGCAGTTAATACACATGTTGAAACCCTTATGGATGATGTGACAGATCAAACTTTTGCATAGTTTGCAGTGCACTCTAATGCTTTCCATTAATTTAAATTTTCGTATGTCTTCATGTTTCATTAATTTAATTTTTTGTCGAATGCAAAAAAAAATTACAAACATATTATCCGGAGCTCGCTCTACCTTTTTGATTGTTCAAAGTGAACTCTGAAATTAGGTGTCACACCCTCAAATTTCCACTGCGGAGTTTTACCGCGAGGTGCATGACAAACCAGGACCCATAGCCATAAGTATCATGAACGACTCTAAATGCCCAAACCATTTGGTTCGTTTTTAAGAAAAAGTTTCAAAGTTTAACCAAGCAATTTAAAGTAATGCGGAAGCGTAAACAAAGTAAAACATTTGCAAAAGTCTGCGCAAGACAACGCGCCCAAAACCAAAGTTAATAAGTACGAGATAATAAATATCCATAACCCAAGACACGAATGATGCATGCCCTAAAACGTGCTCCGTACCTAAGGACCTGCAAAGCATGCTAAAATGTGTCAACATAAAGTCGGTGAGTTCACTATATAAGTAAGCAATGTAAATAATAACGTAGGTTCTCAAAACCCCAAAAGTCAAGTGTACAACGTTGGTCCCTCAGACCCTGTAAACAATAGCTAATTCAAATGTCAGGGGTAGCTAGCCCACTCATGATAACTAAAACCGGCGAATACCGAACTACTAATGAACAAGTTCCCATAACCGGGATAAAGATGCCTTGCATCATTGTCCATCGACAATGATTATGTTTGAAGCTAATAGTTCACATCCGTGCTCCCAGCACGATGTGAGGTTTGTTAGACCTAATAGCGCTATCAACTAATTAACCCGCTTGCCCAACCGGCAATTGATTCGGTATTTTGAAGGACTTAAAAGATGTGTTTGGTTTAGTTCATCAAGGACATATACATGAATTAGTAAAAATAGATTCACCTTGTGAACCATGCACCCCAAACCCGGGATGTGTAAAAGAAAGTTATCTCAAGATAGACTAGAAAACGTTACCAATGTGGTCTCAACCCGAGACGCATGCTTTGAGAAAAAGTAGTGAAACTCACCTTATCGCGTAAGCAAAGAATCCAAACAGCAAGTATTATATGCTACCGACACCCTAATAACAGTGTCACTACGTGAGTATAGGCGTAACATCATTACACCATATAACTCGTTTGTCCAAGGCGTTTTAAATATTCAAAAGTGTGTATGCGACGCCTAGTGATTCTACATGCAATAGTAAACCCTACGGACTCGTTGGTGAATGAGTTGGTTATAATTAGTTTCTATAGCCCATATGTGTCGTAAACATGTGTACTTCCGTTATATGTCAATTTTAGATCACCTAAGACCTCAAGTAATCACATAGTCACATAATACACAATCTGTGTTTTCAGGACAGATTGTGCGCCATCAAAACGAATTTATTTAAAATAGTAAACCAGTGAGTTATCCTCCCAAATTTTTACTGAATTTTCTTTGGGATTCACTTGGCAATACCTATTTTTGTTTTGTCTTAATTCCAAACACAAAAATTATAAAAATTCGTACAACACAGCAGTGTTCAGAAAATTTCCACAACAGGTCAGTTTAGTAGGAAAATTCTTAAAAATTGTGTATTCATCCAAACGAGATGAATCCACTTGGAAAAGCTCTATTTTTCCAGTATTGACCTACTGTAAAAATTTCATAACCTAACTCCTTGTAAATCTCAAGTTATGGCCATTTAAAGTTAACCCATTTTACAAATCCGAAAATCTGATATGACCCCTAATCAATTAAAATTCCAAAAACGACTCATCCTACGTCCAAAACACATGATTTTACCCATTATGAAAAGCTAAGATCAGGTGTGACCTAACCATGCCAAGAAAACCCTAAAATTATTATGTTAGAGCCGTGTTACAGCTCCTACAAGTTTGACTAACCATTCTGTCCAGATTTTAGTTTCGCCTAAATCATACTTTAATCGCCTACCGTGTGCACAAAAACTATTAACATTCACCAATCATCAACACAAAACATTCCTAATACCTATTTTATCAGATTCTATGATTAAACATGTCAAGATCAAAGCTTTACGAATCAAAACACCAATTACTTGCGCAACAAGTATCCTACGATGTTACTAAGCGTTTATGAGTATGTTTAATCCATTTAATCTTCAAAAAGATTCATGCTTTAATGTTTTATAAACTCATTCAGACCTGGACAAACTTATTATATGATTTTTATTAATGAAAACACAAGATAAAAGCATAAGAAATCGTAAGATATACCCTTAGCTCTCTCAATCGATCAATCGCGCGCCTTGGAGCCTCCCAATTGATGATCTTGAGCCTTAGCAGAGGTTGTTTGAGTGAAATATTCGTGTGGGGCAGTAAGGGGGCGATTAGGGTTGAGTATGGGGGTTGCATGGGAGTTTAGGTTGCTTAAATATAAGTTTAAGGCGGTTTAGACCCGTCAGTTCGTTTCGAGCGGCCGCTCGGTGCCTGTGAGCGGCCGCTCACAGGTCCGGGTGGCGCGCTCTTTTCTCGTTTCGTCTCCCGACGCGTTATCCTTCGATGTTTTCGTTATTTCGGACCGTAACAAGTGTAACCCCATGCATTAAGACCCTAATCAACCTCATGCTCCACTTTTAATGATTTCTATTAACGTGTTCGGTTTAGGTTCACATAATCACGTATGGTTTTCACATAAGTTTATTTTTCACTAACGTCCGAGGTTCACTAATCATGCAATCACACATTGACTCACAACCATGCACGTATGTCTTATCTAACTAACCCTAGTTAAGTATAATGCAAGGAAATGTAACTAGAGTTTAGTTAAAGTGAGAACCTGAATTTTTGGGGTATCACATCATCCCCAAGTTGAAAAGAATTTCGTCCCGAAATTCAGCAAGTAACCAGTAAAGCCAGCTAAAAATGTATGCTTGGTTTCCGGATGTCACATCATCCCCAAGTTGAAAGGAATTTCGCCCCGAAATTCACTTTGAGCGAGCTGCTTTATGTTCGGCATTTGATCTATGCACAGGTTCAGGTTCAGAAAAGAGGTGTGGATATTTGAGCCGCATCTGGTCTCTGCGCTCCCACGTGTATTCCGGTCCTAGACGGGAATTCCACCGTACCTTCACGATAGGTATAGTGCTTTGCCTGAGTTTCTTGACGCCCTGCTCAAGAATCTCCACTGGTTCTTCCACGAACCGTAACTGGTCGTCCACCTGGATCTCCTCCAGCGGTACTACCAGTGTAGTATCGGATAAGCATTTCTTCAAGTTTGAGACGTGGAATACATTATGCACTCCACTGAGTTCGTCTGGTAAATTCAGCTGATAAGCTACCGGACCAATCCTTTTAACAATCTCGAAGGGTCCAACATAGCGGGGATTCAACTTTCCTCGTTTCCCAAAACGTATCACTCCTTTCCAAGGTGACACCTTTAACAAAACTTTGTCCCCAACCTGGAACTCCAAAGGTTTTCTACGTTTGTCCGCGTAGCTTTTCTGTCGATCACGAGCAGCAGCCATTCTGTTTCTGATTTGCACTATCTTCTCAGAGGTTTCGTGCACGAGTTCGGGACCTGTTAGTTGGCTATCCCCAACCTCAGTCCAACAGATAGGAGACCTACACTTGCGGCCATAAAGTGCCTCAAAAGGCGCACACTGAATCGAGGTGTGGTAACTATTGTTGTAAGAGAACTCGATTAAGGGCAAGTGCTTGTCCCAGTTATTACCAAAGTCCACCACGCATGCTCGTAGCAGATCCTCTAATGTTTGGATGGTACGTTCACTTTGTCCATCCGTCTGTGGGTGATAGGCTGTGCTCATATCGAGACGAGTACCTAGAGCATCTTGGAGAGTAGTCCAGAATCGAGAAGTGAATCGCCCATCGCGATCAGATATAATGGAAGTAGGCACTCCATGCCTAGAGACTATCTCCTTGATATAAAGGTTCGCCAGCTTCTCTAACGAGTCCGTTTCTTTTATCGCCAGGAAGTGGGCCGATTTGGTTAAGCGGTCCACGATAACCCAAATCATGTTATGGCCCGCTGTTGTTTTCGGAAGCTTCGTAATGAAATCCATGGAAATCCCATCCCATTTCCACATCGGTATCTCTGGTTGCTGAAGTAGGCCTGAAGGTTTCTGATATTCAATCTTAACCTTCGCACAAGTCAAGCACTTACTAACATAAGTGGCTATCTCTGCTTTCATGTTTGGCCACCAATAGAGAGTTTTGAGGTCCTGATACATTTTGTCCGAACCGGGATGTACCGAATAACGAGATGTGTGAGCCTCATCGAGCACCAGTTGTCTAAGATCCCCTGAACGTGGAATCCAGACTCGATCCATAAAGTACTGAAGCCCATCCGACTTCAGTTCCAGGTGTTTGTCAGCACCATGCAATGTTTCCAACCCGATATTTTCCTTTTTCAAGGCCTCGCCTTGGGCTTCACGTAGTTTATCAGGCAAATTAGAGTGTATGGTAAGTTGTAAGGCCCGCACACGTTTGGGTTTCGTTTCCTTACGGCTCAGGGCATCAGCTACTACGTTAGCTTTCCCTGGATGGTACTTGATAGCACAGTCATAATCATTCAAGAGTTCGACCCATCGTCGTTGCCGTATGTTTAGGACCTTCTGATCAAATATGTGCTGAAGACTCTTATGATCTGTGAAGATTGTGCACTTCGTTCCGTAGAGGTAGTGTCTCCAAATTTTGAGAGCGAAGACAACCGCTCCCAGTTCCAAGTCGTGAGTGGGATAATTCTTCTCGTGAACTTTTAGTTGTCGTGAAGCATAAGCGATCACCTTCTCGCGTTGCATCAAAACACACCCTAGTCCTTGGATAGATGCATCACAGTACACCACAAAGTCCTCCGTACCCTCAGGTAGTGATAATATTGGAGCACTGCAAAGTTTAGTCTTTAGTAATTGAAAAGCAGCTTCTTGGGCATCTTCCCACTTGTAGATAATCCCCTTCTGTGTCAAAGCAGTGAGGGGTTGAGCGATTTTTGAGAATCCCTCAATGAATCTGCGATAATAACCTGCAAGGCCAAGGAATTGTCGAACCTCTGTGGGAGTCTTAGGGGCCTCCCATCTTTTAATCGCATCAATCTTAGCGGGATCGACCTGTATTCCTGCCTCGTTCACCACATGACCCAAGAATTGGACCTCACGAATCCAGAAGTCGCACTTGGAGAATTTTGCATATAGCTGCTCACTTTTCAGAAGTTCCAAGATCAGTCGTAGGTGTTGCTCGTGCTCTTCCCTACTCTTGGAATAGATCAGAATATCGTCTATGAACACTATGACAAATTTGTCTAGATAGGGTTTGCACACCCGGTTCATGAGGTCCATGAACACAGCTGGTGCATTGGTCAGCCCGAAGGGCATTACCAAAAATTCATAGTGGCCATAACGAGTTCGAAAAGCTGTCTTTGGCACATCCTCCTCTCGAACTCTCAGTTGGTGATACCCCGACCTTAAGTCAATCTTGGAATAGAAACTCGACCCCTGAAGTTGGTCGAATAGATCATCTATGCGAGGTAAAGGGTAGCGATTCTTAATTGTCACCTTATTTAATTCCCGGTAATCGATGCACATACGGAAACTCCCATCCTTCTTCTTCACGAATAAGACTGGGGCTCCCCACGGTGAAGAGCTAGGTCGGATGAAACCCCTATCCAATAGCTCTTGGAGTTGGGTAGATAGTTCTTGAAGTTCGCCTGGTGCAAGGCGGTATGGTGCACGCGCAACTGGGGCGGCGCCTGGGGCAAGGTCAATTTGGAACTCCACTTGGCGAACCGGTGGAAGTCCTGGCAGCTCCTCTGGGAATACATCCGGAAAATCTCGGACCACCGGGATGTCCTCGATTTTTGTTTCGACTTCGGCTCGAGTGTCAGAAATGTTAGCCAATATGGCTGGATAGCCCTTCCGTATGCACTTCTGGGCCTTCAAGTAAGAGATGATGCCCACCATGGCACCACCGCGATCACCCTGGACAGACAATAGTTCCCCACTGGGGAGGGGAATACGAACAACTTTCTCCTTGCAGAGAATTTCGGCGCGGTGCTTGGACAACCAGTCCATGCCAACCACAAGATCGAAGCTTCCTAGGGTGATAGGTAAAAGGTCGATGGCAAACAAATGTCCATCTAGTTCGAGCCTACAGTCACGAAGAATGTGGGTTACCTCAACAGGCTTCCCATCAGCTAGTTCTATAGAGTACGGGGTCTCAAGTAATGTAGGAACTATCCCTAGTTGTCTGCTAAGTTTTGATGACACAAAACTATAGTCTGCACCAGTATCATATAAAACAGAAGCGAGAGTGTCGTTCAAGGAACACGTACCCGTCACGACGTTGTTATCATTCCTCGCTTCCCCAGAGCCAATCACAAATGCTCTACCACGCGCCCCATAGTTGTTTCCGTTGTTGTTGTTGTTATTACCAGTGTTGGTGTTGTTATTTCCCCCATTGTTTCCATTACCGCTCAGCTGGGGACAATTCTTTTTAAAATGGTTCTCGCTACCACACTGGTAACACGCCTTTCCACCCTTCTGTTGCTGACCCTGCGGGGGTGGGTTACCCTGAAGGTTGACTCTACAGTCTTTCTGCACATGCCCCAGCTTACCACAACGATCGCACTTAATCCTGTTACATGGCCCAGAGTGGTGATAGTTGCACTTAGCGCACTTGGGCCGATTTCCGTGATAACCACCTTGAGTCTGAGTACGGTTGTTGTTGTTGTGGTTGTCGTGTTTCTTGTTCGGGTGCTGCTGCTGTTGATTACCATTACCCGGGGGTTTGCCAGACGCACTCTCCCACTTTCTCTTATTATCATTAGTGCCAGAGGATGAAGCACCTCGAGGGGGCAGTAGTCCCTCCTCTACTTTCTGGTCAGTCAGCTGGTGTGCCATACGAATCACCTGCTGAAGATTGTTGAAGTTGGCAGCAGTAACCATGCCCTTGATCTGCGGCACCAGACCCTTGATGTACAGTTCAATTCGCTTGTAGAGCGGGGTTGAGTAGTTAGGGCACATGGTGGCTAACTCATGTGACCTAGTGGTGTAGGCTTCGATATCCGACCCCACCATTTTCAGATTCAGGTACTCAGTTTCCAGCTTCTGGATTTCATCCCGAGGGCAGTACTCCTCCCTCATCATCTCCTTGAATGCATCCCAAGGCGTAGCATTTGCCACATCCACACCCAGTATTTGTTTCTGAGAGTTCCACCAAGATAACGCCGCGTTCTCAAGTGTACCAGCGGCATATTTGACCCGGTCAGCTGGTGGACAGTTGCACATAGCAAAGCATGACTCCACCCTTTCGAACCACCTAAGTAGTCCAACTGCACCTTCAGATCCCCCAAAGTTTTGGGGCTTGCAGTCCATGAAGGTTTTGTAGGTGCAGGCTGGAGGGTGGTGTGGAGGTTGACCTACGTGCAAACACGGAAGTCATATGAGTAATAGAGTTTAACGCTGGAGTTCGTAGAAGGAGTAAAATAAGACGAGTTAGTGTTACCAGCTTGGATAGCTGCGAGGGCTGCAACCACCCTGTCGTTGACAAGTGCAGTCAGCTCAGCTTGTGTTAGGTTGATGTGTCCACGTCCATGACCTCTTCCCGCCATCGTAGTTCTACAAATATACTATACCCATGAGAATACAATCGTTTGTACATCACAGTGTACTAATAAATTGCGCACGTATAAATAATAAAATAAAAGTTAAATCAATAATAAAATACCAACGTTCTAAAACAATCCAAAAGATCACCCAGTCACACGAGATTAAATAGAAGTCATAATATTCTAGGAACAAAATAAATAACTAAATAAATAATAATAAATAAAATCAATCGTCGTCCGTAGAGATGACTGATCCTTCATCCTCACTTTCCTCCGGTAGCTCCTCAGGTTCTTCCTCCTCTTCCTCTTCAATAAGAGCTGCATCAAGTGCCGCTCCCAAATCATCAAACTCATCCTCCATGGGTTCCTCCTCGGGGTCCTCTTCCCCAATTGGTTCCAAAGCTTCCATAAGCTGGTTGCGAACCATGGCTAACTCCTCTCGAGTATGCGCCAACTCTTGTTTGGTAGCAGTAGCATCCTGTTTTGCTTCCTCAGCCTCTTTCTTAACTTTCCTTAGTTCGCTGAGTAAGTAGTCAATCTGTCCCGCCACATGTGTCAATGTCTCGTCAGCATTTCTTCTCCAGAACTGGAACTCCTTAATACCAGTGTAAGCATTATCCAACTCAGTGTGTACATGCCTTACCATTCCTGCAAGTGTCCTCTCCCACGAGTCCACAATGGGAGGTACTGTAGCTGGCACCCCATAACTTACGACCCACGAGTGCAAGATGTCCGTGAACCAACGCCAACGGTTAGTGGCTTCACTCGGCTCGAGTGACGAAGATGGGGCCTCATAAGGGTCATACATGGGGCGTCGTTGCCCGTCATGAGCACGGTAAGAGTAATTTCGGTGAGCGGGGTTAACCATAATTACCTGCAATATGTTAGGTTAGTGTTCGAAGTCGAGAATAATAAGCGTGCACTGAAGACGATGAGTGTACTAATACTTATGCTATAATGATTATAGTCTAGAATGCAATGCAATTCCTAGTTCACTATAACCAATGGCTCTGATACCAATCTGTCACACCCTCAAATTTCCACTGCGGAGTTTTACCGCGAGGTGCATGACAAACCAGGACCCATAGCCATAAGTATCATGAACGACTCTAAATGCCCAAACCATTTAGTTCGTTTTTAAGAAAAAGTTTCAAAGTTTAACCAAGCAATTTAAAGTAATGCGGAAGCGTAAACAAAGTAAAACATTTGCAAAAGTCTGCGCAAGACAACGCGCCCAAAACCAAAGTTAATAAGTACGAGATAATAAATATCCATAACCCAAGACACGAATGATGCATGCCCTAAAACGTGCTCCGTACCTAAGGACCTGCAAAGCATGCTAAAATGTGTCAACATAAAGTCGGTGAGTTCACTATATAAGTAAGCAATGTAAATAATAACGTAGGTTCTCAAACCCCCAAAAGTCAAGTGTACAACGTTGGTCCCTCAGACCCTGTAAACAATAGCTAATTCAAATGTCAGGGGTAGCTAGCCCACTCATGATAACTAAAACCGGCGAATACCGAACTACTAATGAACAAGTTCCCATAACCGGGATAAAGATGCCTTGCATCATTGTCCATCGACAATGATTATGTTTGAAGCTAATAGTTCACATCCGTGCTCCCAGCACGATGTGAGGTTTGTTAGACCTAATAGCGCTATCAACTAATTAACCCGCTTGCCCAACCGGCAATTGATTCGGTATTTTGAAGGACTTAAAAGATGTGTTTGGTTTAGTTCATCAAGGACATATACATGAATTAGTAAAAATAGATTCACCTTGTGAACCATGCACCCCAAACCCGGATGTGTAAAAGAAAGTTATCTCAAGATAGACTAGAAAACGTTACCAATGTGGTCTCAACCCGAGACGCATGCTTTGAGAAAAAGTAGTGAAACTCACCTTATCGCGTAAGCAAAGAATCCAAACAGCAAGTATTATATGCTACCGACACCCTAATAACAGTGTCACTACGTGAGTATAGGCGTAACATCATTACACCATATAACTCGTTTGTCCAAGGCGTTTTAAATATTCAAAAGTGTGTATGCGACGCCTAGTGATTCTACATGCAATAGTAAACCCTACGGACTCGTTGGTGAATGAGTTGGTTATAATTAGTTTCTATAGCCCATATGTGTCGTAAACATGTGTACTTCCGTTATATGTCAATTTTAGATCACCTAAGACCTCAAGTAATCACATAGTCACATAATACACAATCTGTGTTTTCAGGACAGATTGTGCGCCATCAAAACGAATTTATTTAAAATAGTAAACCAGTGAGTTATCCTCCCAAATTTTTACTGAATTTTCTTTGGGATTCACTTGGCAATACCTATTTTTGTTTTGTCTTAATTCCAAACACAAAAATTATAAAAATTCGTACAACACAGCAGTGTTCAGAAAATTTCCACAACAGGTCAGTTTAGTAGGAAAATTCTTAAAAATTGTGTATTCATCCAAACGAGATGAATCCACTTGGAAAAGCTCTATTTTTCCAGTATTGACCTACTGTAAAAATTTCATAACCTAACTCCTTGTAAATCTCAAGTTATGGCCATTTAAAGTTAACCCATTTTACAAATCCGAAAATCTGATATGACCCCTAATCAATTAAAATTCCAAAAACGACTCATCCTACGTCCAAAACACATGATTTTACCCATTATGAAAAGCTAAGATCAGGTGTGACCTAACCATGCCAAGAAAACCCTAAAATTATTATGTTAGAGCCGTGTTACAGCTCCTACAAGTTTGACTAACCATTCTGTCCAGATTTTAGTTTCGCCTAAATCATACTTTAATCGCCTACCGTGTGCACAAAAACTATTAACATTCACCAATCATCAACACAAAACATTCCTAATACCTATTTTATCAGATTCTATGATTAAACATGTCAAGATCAAAGCTTTACGAATCAAAACACCAATTACTTGCGCAACAAGTATCCTACGATGTTACTAAGCGTTTATGAGTATGTTTAATCCATTTAATCTTCAAAAAGATTCATGCTTTAATGTTTTATAAACTCATTCAGACCTGGACAAACTTATTATATGATTTTTATTAATGAAAACACAAGATAAAAGCATAAGAAATCGTAAGATATACCCTTAGCTCTCTCAATCGATCAATCGCGCGCCTTGGAGCCTCCCAATTGATGATCTTGAGCCTTAGCAGAGGTTGTTTGAGTGAAATATTCGTGTGGGGCAGTAAGGGGGCGATTAGGGTTGAGTATGGGGGTTGCATGGGAGTTTAGGTTGCTTAAATATAAGTTTAAGGCGGTTTAGACCCGTCAGTTCGTTTCGAGCGGCCGCTCGGTGCCTGTGAGCGGCCGCTCACAGGTCCGGGTGGCGCGCTCTTTTCTCGTTTCGTCTCCCGACGCGTTATCCTTCGATGTTTTCGTTATTTCGGACCGTAACAAGTGTAACCCCATGCATTAAGACCCTAATCAACCTCATGCTCCACTTTTAATGATTTCTATTAACGTGTTCGGTTTAGGTTCACATAATCACGTATGGTTTTCACATAAGTTTATTTTTCACCAACGTCCGAGGTTCACTAATCATGCAATCACACATTGACTCACAACCATGCACGTATGTCTTATCTAACTAACCCTAGTTAAGTATAATGCAAGGAAATGTAACTAGAGTTTAGTTAAAGTGAGAACCTGAATTTTCGGGGTATCACATTAGGGCCCTTTAAGAACACCTTAATCTTCGCAAATAGAGGGGTCGGTTAAAAACATTAATCCTGAAACCAAAAACATTACCAAAAGATAAACCTAGCCCAATAATTATAATAAATAGTATAGCATTTCAAATAATTCAATAATTACGGTTAGTGTTATGAAGCAAGAAACCATACGATGGTTAAGATGAAATAAGGTTGAAGATTACAATTTATCTCATAAATAATAGGGTGAAAATTTGAGAAATCTTAGTGGTTCAACTTTCAAGTGAGAAAAATACTTTTATAGATGGATTTTGCAAATTTGTCCAAACCTAAATAATATATATAAACATAAAATATAGTACTTATTAATATATACACACACACACACGTAGAATTGTGGTCAGACCATGAGCAGTGGCGAAGCTTGGTTTCGAATCGGCGGGGGCCAAACTCAATTTTTTCGATCAGTAGTGGAAAATCGGCGGGGCCGGTGTCACACCCCAACCAAATTTACCTATGAAAATCGCAAATTTCCACTACTGCGCCAAAAAACAGCGGGGCTAGGGTAACCCCTGGCCCCAAGTATACTTCGCCCCTGACCATGAGGTAATAGAGATGCGTAAGGAGTATCACTAAAATTGATCTCATCACAATGCAAGTACTTGACCGTTGGATTTTAACTTTTATGCTGCTGTATTTATTACTAATATTTTCGTATTCATGTATTTGTATTGTTATTTTTAAACTACTATGTTTACTCAATCGTGTGCTTGTTATTACTCGACTTAGATTTGTAAGACTCATGACATATATAGATTACACCAATGCTACGAACAAGAAAATTACCACAAGTACTATGTATACAATATTTTATGTGATAATTACTAAATTAATAAAAAAACAAGTACCGCAACAGACAAATTGTCGTCGTCGCTGCATCGCGCGGGTTTCTTGCTAGTACTATAAATACTAGTATCAGTTTAAAGCATTGCATAATGGTTTGCATGTGAGCTTATGTGGATATCAATATCAGCAGTTGCCTAGTTACACTGTCAGTAAAGTTAAAATGAAAAAGAACAATGGTGTGATTTGATCTCTCGTAAACTGATATGATTCTCTTATCGGAAAATTCACAAAAATATGTTTAGTTTACTTTCATGCAAATCTATTTGAAAATTCAAAAAGATTTTTGGTGTGTTTTAGCATAAACTTTGAAAAATAAAAATGTTTTGTTTCGATTTAATTTTGATAACCGATGTTGGGATACTTAATGTGAATGCTCAGATACTCAAGAGTTGTAAAACGGAAATCAAATTGTAAATTTTCAAGTTTCTAGTGCATATTAAAAATGTTTAATAGTTCAGGAGGAGAACTATTGAGGGTCAAATTGGATGTAAAGATTACTTCCAAGATTTTTGTCGTGTCTAAAGCCAGTTGTAGTTTGTGCAGTTTTTAGTAAATTTTTCTGCAGAACCAAACACAACAAGTGCACTGCTCAAGACTCATCAACAAAGTGTGTAACTGAACAAGACCCAAACTGAACATCAAAATCACCAGAACAACAGAAAGTAGTCAAAAGTTGTAAAAGATATGATTAGTGAGATCATGGAAGTGAAGATATTCCAAGATTGTTTTCTGTCTTCATCTCTGGACCAACAAATGACAGCCAAGATTTCTTGAGTCTGTCTGAGATTTCAAAGCTTACTGCAGAGATAGACAAGAACCTCGGCACAAACGTGCAAGAAAATGGAAAGTTTTCAAGTCGTTCAAGATGACGATTGCAAGACTTGAAGAATTGATAACTTTCTGATTTGGTACATCACTAGCTAGGTCTAAGGGGGAGATTGTTAGTGCATTATTCATATAAGTCCCCAGCTAGTGATCCAGTACTAAATGTCGAGGAACAAATAGAGCACGATAGGTCAAACGAAAAATAGAAGGATTCATTCGAACCCTGCAAGGGTCGAATGAACCCATTCGACCTCTGCATGGGTCAAATGGAATGTGTATATATTAGGGGAAAAGATGGTTATTTTGTAAGTAGTTATCATTTGAGGTTTTCCCTAGTTTGTGAGATTCTCTGTATTAGGTCTAGGTTTTGATCTGTAATATTCTACTTTTGATCTAATATACGAGTAAAGTTATGAAAATTGCTCGGTGATTTGCAGTCTGTTTTCATCACGATCGTTACTGATTATTTCTAAATCATTTTGCACAATCGGAGGGGATTCCGCACCCTACGGTTGGTATTCGTGAGATCACGTTTCGTGTTTACGATCCTAAAACGAATTCATAGAAGAGAGTGTTGATCATTTATTTTCGGCTTGTCATATTGCGCTTGAAGTGTAGAATGGAATTGCTTGGTGGGTGAATATGCCGAGTATTTATTTATTCTCTATGACGGACGTTTTGCAAGCTGCGCCCCAATCATGATTATCCAAGGGTAAAAATGTAACACCCCGAAAACCCGTTTCATTTAATTACGCTAATAGGTGGGACCAATATATATACAATATTGAGCCCATTATCAAAAAGGAATATTTGGCGGATAATAAAACGAGACATTGACAAGTCCCATAAATTGCAAACACACGTGGGAACATTATGAGAACTAACTTAATTAGTAAAGATCACATACTTGTACTAAACCGGAGGGGCTGAACTTGACAACTAGGCAAAGTTGGAATAAAATGGGGGTTAAGAGTGAAAATGTGTGATGCACACACTAAAATCGTTCTTCACACCATCAAAAACACACACACAAGAACCTCCACCAATTCAGCCCCAAATCATGCCAAAATCGATGGCTTTTCTAAATGCATGATGGAATTCATGATCATCTAGTGTTCTAAACGTCATAAGGTAACTCTAGATCCTTTTAAATCATCCAAATCCATGGTATATTGAAGATGATGGTTCTAGGGTTTTATAAAAATGTGGAATTGATGGTTAATATAGGTTGCCCTAGCCTTGAGCCTTAAACATGTATAATTTGGTTACAAATCACATTTAATATGTGTGTTTGATTATGTTCATATGAATATGTTAACTTATGAAATTGGGGTTTTAACCTCTAGGTTGAAATCACACATGGTTAGTAGTTTTGGTGACTCTTAGTAGTTGTTATAATGATCAAATTTAGTTAAAATGCCTAAATATCTTGTTATGATAATAATTAGATACATGGCTATATTTTGGATAAACTTAAACTCATGAAAATCAAGTGAATTTGGTGGGTGCACACCAAGTGTTTGATGAAATGCCTCAATAGTCTTGTTTGCAAATTGAGGTGATAACTTGATTTGGGTAATGATGGAATTACCCGCATATAAAACACGAAACACATGTTTAAAAGATGAATCACACATACATGAAAAGTTTAGCCAAATGATAATTGGGAAAACAAAATAATGGTGTGAATAAACTCATGAGATGTGTTAGTTATTGGATATGATGACTAACTTAACTAATCTTATGAGTATAGTGAAGGTTGATCTTGTCAAGCTAGGTGCAAGCTTGGATGGAATGGATCAACGAACTAAACGGGTCAAGCGGATATGAGCCTAAAGTGCAAGTAAATGGGAATGAATACAAGTAAGTTCTACTTACACTACTAGACTATGACATGGATTAAGTGTTATATATATATTGGTATTGAGTGTGTACTAAAGACAAACCCCAAGGGGTGAAATTCATTAAGTGGGTCAATTTATGTGAATTCACAATAAATCAAGGTTTATGAGATTAATTGAAACCATGAGTGGTGACCAAATGATGAAATTCATCAAACGGGTCAATTAATAATGATATGTAAGAAATGATGTTTTAACCCAAGATGGGTCACTTAAATCATTTGAATGAAGTTGTTAAGCATGTTGTTAAATGGGTCAAGTTTGTGACACTTGAACCATATATAAAAACTTGGATAACTTAGTATTATGAACTACGAGCCTAAACGGGTCAAATGGTGATATCCTCACCCTGTGGGTCCAATACTAGATGCTTGTATTTCAAGCATTAAGATTCATGAGGTTAAACGGATCAAATGGTAAGGTATTACCATTTAAGTTCTGAGGAATTAATGTGTATATTTAGAAAGCACGCAGGTAAATGCACTTGCGCATGCAAGCTTGATGCTAAGAATCATGGAGGATACGCACAAGGTATGAGAATGGGTCAACCCCACCCGGTAAGTCCGTAGCTAATTAAACACCTTCAGGCGAAGCAACATGGGTACTAAAACTACCCACATGAAGTGTGGGTGCAAATCAAGTAAGTTATTTCCATAACTATGTTTAATGCGCGCTAATGCGCTTAGAATCTACTAAACAAGTGAAAACCTGAGAAAGGATGAAAATCTAAGTCTGGAAGGACTTAGAGGCTTTTAAAAAGGTCAATGAGTCAAAAACATTGGAATTGGAACAAGAGGTTTCGCCACGAATGGCTAAATTGAAATATTTGACCATGAAGGGCATTTTGGGAATTTAAAAGATTTCTAAAGGTTGAATCTAAGAAACTAAATCATAATGAAACAAATCGGATAAACGCTTTTGTTGATCAAGTGTCTAATGACTTGACAACTTAATCGGTAGGCATTTTGTGTGGTCAAAAAGTGCCTTGTTTGATTCAAGGCCTTAACGGGTCAATATGGGTAAAAATCAACATAAACACTTAAAATTTTGAACCAGGTCATAGCATTATGAACCGGACTATAATTTCAATCAAACAAAGGTTTATTTAGTCGGCAAGTCAATACTTAGGCTTCGGGAATCATAAAATGCGGTTGCGACATGATTCCCACACTTAAAAACCACCAAAATTACATCAGAAGCTGTGCGCGGCCGCTCACAGAGACCGCGCGGCCGCGCACAGAGAACAGCATGATGACACGATCTTTAAAATTGCATATAAAATCGTAGAAAAATCGTTAGGAGGCGTTCTTTATATGCCTGGAAAGCCCTCGGAGCGTAGAACAATTCTTCTTTGAAAGTCGAAGTCGGATTTTGGGTTATAGAAGGGGTAGAAAGCGAAACAGCTGCTGCGCAAAAGTTGCAGCAGTTTGTTCTCGTGATAAAGGGCCGTTTGGCCTGGTTCGTTCCGTTTCGACATGTAACGACTATCGTACTAGTTTAAATGTATCATTGACAACCCACTAACCATTCCTTGTGTAATGGTGCTAGGTAAACATGTGATGGAAGTCCCGGAGCAAGGATCAAGCCGCGATAAGAGCCGAACACACCCGATCACTCATCAAGCTTCCGCACTAGAATTCAAGGAACTCCCGTTAAAACGCTAAATCTTAGAGTATATTTTAACTACTAAAATGTAAAAAAAATTGTGGGAATCAAATATGTATTTGATCTTAATGGTTTGAGTTTATAATAAATATCAAAGTTTTAATCGGGAGTGGTTTAAGTAAGGTCAAAACCCGTAAGATTAGACGTTAATCACGTGATTACGGGTTAGGGTCTTACAAAAAAGGAGATCTTATATGGTATATTTGTGATGACTTTTTGGCACATATGGAAGGCTCGGAACGAAAAGGTGTTCAATAACATTAGTAGGAATGTGGCTGAGATTGTCTCTAAATGTAAAATCGTTGGGATTTCTTTGGTTTAGAAGTAGGGGTAAGAATAGTGTGGTGGATTGGAAGGGTTGGAAGTTTTTTAACTTTGATGTGACGTAATTGGTTTTTTGGCGGGTATCTCCATCTTGGAGATTCCCGTCTTTTGGTGTTTTAATAAAGTTAACCTTTCAAAAAAAATCTATGAATTATGCCTAATAATTGTTACATTTGAGTCCCATGATTCCATGCCATTTGATGGGGTCATAATTAGTGTTATGAAGCTAAATTAAAGCTTTTTAAAGTTCTATAATATCATGAGTTTGTTCCATTAAATTTTATTTTATTTTTAATGTTCTTTGGTTCAGGTGATATATGTGAATGGGTTCTTATATCAAGCACAAAAGCAGGTTATACATGAAATAAAGGTAACAAACAGTTTCTCCTTATTATTCTCATTACATGTTATTCGATTTCATGTGCAAATGCGCTTTATTATGAAGACAGTCACAAGTTTCCTCTGTTTTTTAATATGTTTTCTTGTCGTTATAGGCTCAGTATAAAAAATGGCTTAACGCAGCCTAATATAATATGAAATTTTGAAAGTATGCCAATTGGGAGTTCTTGGATTTACTTGGTGTTCATGATACTGGATCCTCTGTTATATTCATATGTTTACTTACAAAGTTTTGAGGATGTGTTAGAATTTGATTTGAATCAAGAAACATGGGTTGATAAAGAATCAACTATTTCTAGGTGTTGATAAGCATGAAGCACCGCATGAGAAGATGTACCTGAGTCAAAAGAGCATGATGTGTTTTCATTTTCTGACAGTGAAAGTACACAAGAAGAAAACTATATCTATGATTCTGCTTGAAAGACAAAGATTGAAAAAGAAAGGAGTTATGAAAATCCTCCTCTCAAATTATCTTTTACAAAGAGTTCAAGCAAATGTTGATAATTATCTAAATGTGGATAACTACTCCCCGATGAAAAAGAAGAAGCGGCTTAAGTTTGAGGGTATAGAAAAGAAGACTTTCAACAAAAAAAAAAAAAAAAAAAAAAAAAAAAAAAAAAAAAAAAACACCAACACCCTAGCAACAATCTAGGGGATATCACAATGCTATATTTGGATTATGAAGACCGTTTGATAGCATCAGTCTTAGGAGAGATTCTTGGGTCTATAATAGTGAGACTGGCGCTATTAAATAATATTGGTGATTAAAATTTTCGTTTATGATGTTTGACCGAGAACACAAATGTTCTGGTAGTTTGTGGGTGTTTGGGGCCGAGAACACATTAGTTCTCGGTTTGGGCTTGAGCTTTAGGATAGGTGATGTGGGATTGGTTAACCTAGACTAGTATATAAACATCTTTATGCTTCATTGCTTAGGTTAGTGGTTTTGTTTATTCTCTCTCAAGTGTATTAGACGGGGTTGACCAAAGTTAATAGAATCGTATGCACTTTTGAGTTGGTAGTCTTCATCTTAAATCATTAACAATCATTGTTCCGCCTTTAATTGTGATTACTTGATATCGAGTATAGTTTTGGGACTTACACTTTATCATATTATAGTTACCTTAATTTTCATGCTACATCATAACACACATTTTCTCACTTCACATTAGATTTGTCTATCCCAGGAAGTCCCGGGATATAACCTAGTATAATATAAATCAATATAATTTGGTACACATGTCACTTATTTAACGCATCTATTTTTTAGTTTTCTGCCATTTTTTCCTACTTACTTAGACCACCTGATGTGGATCGCGAAAATGGCGTGGATGGGGCATTTCGCGCCCGGATTCGAGCCTACACACCACACCGGTAGGTGCTAAAGCCCGTGAAATGGCTTAAGCGTGAAATTATTTGAGTTGTGGCTCTCCTCTCTTCGTCCAATCACCTGCTGCCACTCCTTTTTTTATTTTTTTAATTCAAATTTAATATCATTATGTACACACACTCACACCACACCACACCACACCACACCCTTGTTAATTTCAACTCGTTTCAAACCCCATGTTGGACCCACATACCACTTATCAAAAAATGCCCAAGTGATGAACTTTAAATTTTACCCCCACTACATATAGTCTTATAAATATTATATAAGCTACTATTTATTAATTTACGATCTTAATCTTTATCTATATTATTTTTTTACTATAAAATAAAAATATTGCAACTATATCACTTTTATCTCTTATTTTTTAATATTTATTTTCTTACCAAATCGTCGTTAATTTTGCTCAGATATTATCACTTTCTATTTTTCCATAATAGGGTTAGGTAATTTGCATTAGATTTGTTATCCCAGAAAGCTTCCAGAATATAAACTAGTTAAAAATAAAATGTTTTGATACCTTAGGGGTACCACAGGTTCAATTTTTTTGTGTTTTATAGTAGATTTGGTAGGGTTATCATAGCATTTTATACACCTAATGTGGACAACCCATAATTGAAAGTTGTTAGGGTACCTTACAGTGGCGGATTCAAAAATTTTTTCTAATGATGTCACTATTTTAGACATTCTAATTTTGTAGAACCGAACATAAATATTTTTGGGTGGATCGGTTTAACGGTTCGAGTTAAGTAAGGTTGATCACATAATAAAATATTATATAATAATAAAAAAACATCGTCATTAAAAATTTAAAAAAAAAACACATAATATAAATTCGATGGTCTTATGAGCCCCCTGAGCCCCTATGGGGTTGGCATTGCAAGGGTTGGTCGTTTTGTGCGTCTTTAACGTACACGACCAGAGCCATTTCTTCATTTTCAGTCCAGCGAGTCATTTTGAAGGTGTGGGTTTTGTTGATGTTGAACTGTGTTTTCACCATCGTGGTATAATGGTTTATATACAAAAAATCTCAACCGTATTACATGTGAATTTAAATATTACGGTTAGATGAAACCGATTTTAATGCACATAATTATTTTTGACCGTGTTGGTAGGACGATTTATGAGAAATCTGACCGTTTGGTGATAAAACCGTGTGAATTAAAAAAAACAAAGATTAAGATTTGAATTTAAATAAAAATAAATAAAAGAATCAGTGGAGTTTTGCCTCAAAAAAAAGTGTATCAGTGAAGTGATGTGGCAGTGTATGATTGGTTGAAATCAGTTAAGTGAAAAGTGAATTATATAAGCGTCTCTTCCCCCCTAATTAATGTGCTAATATATAGTGGAGTGGGCTTGCAAAAAGTTATATTTTTATTTACTAAAAAATTATAGTGGAGCTCATTTAACTAGAATTGGGTTGGGTCTAATGTAGTCACCATAAAAAAACATTAATGTCACTCGAAAAACTATGTATACATGTATATATATACAACTGAAAAAGGACTGCTGTCCCGGGACTACGTCCCAAACTATATACCTCCGCCAATGGTACCTTAGAAAACCAACCCCTCCACTCTAAATTATTCAATATTGTTGTTAAAGAAAAGATCATATATCTAATTTAATTAGATCTTTAATCGTGACCATACAAAGTTCTTAATACGTTACGACGTAGTTTTTCAAATATATATAAAGACAAGTTTGACCTTCCTTCGTAAATGTAGTAAAGTTAATTGACTGATTCCAAGATCTCTATCAGTATTTTTGTAAGCATTAAATTAACTATGTACACAAAGTCAAATCGTGTTATTAAAGATCAACAAGAGAAAGGTGACTTTGAAAGTGTATATAACTATTCCATGTCTTGCATACTTTAAATTATGAACCCGGAAACTTTACATGAATCAAAAAAGTCTTGAACATAATAAACTGAACCTGATTTGTATGGCCAATTAGCCATACAAGAAGTTTTCCTTAATAATTTTAATTTATTGTTTTTTTCCTATTACTTGTCTAAGTACTAATTCACAAAAAATAACCACAAAATGTCTATTTTTTTGTCTATTTCGACGTCCATTTTTGTACTAACTTTTTATTTTTAAGATAAACTATTCAACTGACGTTTTGGCATTTGTTGCCAGCTATTTTCGTGGGAAACAAGTGAGTGGTTTTACGAGCTAAGTCAGTTTGGTGTCGTCATCCTCAGGCGCCAAACTATGGATACCTATGGTATGAAGAGATATGTCATTAAACCCCAATACACCACCGTTTAAAATATATAAAATCAATAGATCAACCTATGAACTCGTATAACTAAATTGTTAAACCATAACCGACACATTTAGCTAAATATGTTTGTGAGTTAGACCAAAAAACTAACCCTAGCCAATATAGAGAAAACTAATCCTTAAACTTCATATATGAATACTTTAAACATTCACTCAGGTCTATTATGAGTGTACTAGTTAAATCCTCATAACATTTTAAATGTATCATACATATCATTAGTTTATTAAATTATCAAATAATCTTTTTTTTTTTTGAAAATTAAATAATCATTTTATTTTAAGTCCATGGTTGCCATCTCTCCACATGTATGCAAAGAATTAAAAGGAAATACCAAGTACTCTTCAACTCTTAAACGTTCACACTTACAGATTATACAATATTTTAGCTGCATGTGCCACTCCCGTGAATTTATGAAGAGCATGAGTTACGTAGAATAAAACACTTCAAATTCATCATTTTCTACATTTCGGTCCCTGCATGTATGAAACATGTAAAAGTCATGCGTTGCAAAATTAAGGGTTTTTTTATTAGTGAAAACGTTTTGATTGCTATCAACAATATTTAAAAACAGTATCTAGACATTTGCATATGATCTCCATTTTGATTCACGCGTCAGTGTCTAATGTCTTTTCTTTTGAGATTTAATATCAGTTTATATTATAGAGTCATTTGAAATTTGTTATGAAATTTTAGGTAGAGAACAAGAAACAGAAATTGGATAAAGGATTGTAATATCGCAAATGAGGTGTATAATTATAGTACACACATTGTTACATCTATAACTACTAATAAACAAAACTCAATTAGATGACACGGGTTACTCAATGAGGGTATCCTACATTTCTTCTCATTTTTCCTCTTATTTGAGTTTTTATATGGATTTAAACTTAGATCATAAAAAAAAATTAAAGTCTTAAATAAATGTTTAGGATTTAATTTTAAATATTTGTTTCCATACTTAAATTATTAGATCTCCCACTAACAAAGTCAATAAAAACTTAAATGATCAATTTATAATCATTACATCCATTCCCGTAATTTAAAATTCAATATATGTAATTTAAATTGATTGAATATTTAAAATAAAAAGGTCAAAATCGCATTATTTGGGAAACTTAATCTAGAATTTTGCTTCATATCAAATACAACAATTTTAGTAGTTTATTGTGCTTTTTTTACATCCAGTGTTTATTTCTTTTTATGAGTTATATTTATGTTAATAAGTATGTTACTATAGTCTTTCCTTATACCACTACTAGGTTAGAGACCCGTGTATACACACGGCAAGTTTCCAAGTAAAATGAAAAACCATAAAACATACCGTTACATGTCAGGTTATAACATATATAAACCTATATGTTCGATAGCAGTAGTTAATAAGTTAAAAAAAGTGTTTGGCAAATGAAAAAGGACTTAATGTTTTAACTTTTTATTTGCCTATGATAAGTTGTTTTGAAAAGTAAGGATACATACCCTCTTTATATCCTTTTTGGTCATTTTACCTAAATAAATTAAACCAAACACTTTTTTACAAAATAACTTATCAACTTATTGTTTTTCCTCACCACATAAGCTAATCCAAACTTTTTTCTAAAAACTCATTTTTAAAATGTCATAAGTTAATAAGTCATTTTAACCAAAAGTCCTTTTGGACTCAAATAAGTTTATCCAAACATGCCCTTATACATATGGATTATCAAAATTGTGATTTAATTTAAGTTAAAAACGTATAATTAACGATTATACATTAATATATATTTAAATTGAAAGTAAACGAATATGATAATTGAAATAAACGTAAACATGCCTTACCAAATACATTACAGTACAAAAAATTAAACTTTTTTAATACATAACACTTATTCACAAATTTTCAAATATTTCTTTGTAGACAACATTTGAAGTTTCATTCTTGATGTTGCCTGCTTGATCCAAGATTAGTATCTTCAATCGATCAATCTTTCATCAAACATCTCTTGAACATTTTCATAATGACAAACACTATCAGAACTAAGATATTCCATCTCCTTCCCGAGAAACAATGAGCGCAAGCCTTACCTCTATTAGAGAGGAGGCTCTCAAATAAACCTCCAGCTAAGAAAAATGCAATAGAAAACCAATATTAGAAATAAAAAATATACAAACGATAATGCATTAAACTCACAACTAAAACAAATATTTATAGTTTTGTTACTTCTTATATATTTAATGTACTGAATAATTTAGGGGAAATGGAATTTAATAATCCAACTATGAAGGGTTGGAAGGCAACAGTCCTAACTTGAAAGTTGTACTATTGCACTCCCAACTTGTCAACATTTTTATTTTGTTGGTCCCAAACTAATCTCAGTTAGTTTTCCCTGTTAAGTGCCATGTGGCATCACACGTGGCAGTCCTATGTGGCATAAAGTGTTATATTTGTCAAAAAAAAGATGGGCCCGAATTGCACATGTGTAAAATGAACTTAATTTAATGTTTAAAAAAAAAGGTTGGACCCACAAACAAATAATAATAATAACACCCACCACCTTCCTTCTTCCTCCATCATCTTCCTCATGTTCACCACCACCACCGTCATCTTCACCACCACCACCGCCACCATCACCACCACCACCACCACCACCACAACCACCTGCCACCACCGTCAGCTTCACCACAACCTTCAAATAGAACCCAATCACAAATCTGGTCATACCCACATGTTGCCAGCTTCAAATCGATCCATTCTGTGCAAAAAAAAAAAAAAAAAAAAAAAAAAAAACCATCAAAGACATCGAAATCAAGCTCCAATTCGTTGGTTTTATGCTCGGTGGCCGAACACCCTTTTTAATCGATTACACCTCGAAAACGAACAGGTTAGTGTGATTATTTAGTATGGTTTTGTTCGGAATTCATTTTTCTATAATAGCCCTAGCATTAATTTGATTAACAGGTTCGAATCGTTGGTCAATTGATCGAGTATAGAATTAGGGTTCTTTGTAACAGGTGGTTGGTGGTGGTGGTAGGTGGTTGGTGGTGGTGTTGGTGGTGGTTGGTGGTGGTGTAGGTGGGGTGGTGTGGGGCCCACGTTTTTAAAGATTTTTTTAAATAATTAATAGATTTTTTTTAATTGAAAAAACAAGTCGAACCCTGGTATTCTCCTTTGTTGGTACCTATGAGCTATAGCTCAATCATCACAAATTGAAGCATAGGTCTTGATATTCTCAACCTACCTCAGCAGTCTAATGTCTTAACTAAGAGTATGTGTAGTGGCCACCGTTATGTGGCGTTTTTGACGGTGATAGCGCCCCCAAACACCGCCCCCAGGGGCGCTATCCGGCGTTATGGATGTGCAGGGTCTTGGCTATAGCGGGCGTTTTCAGCCTCTGACATTCTTTTATTATTATTATTATTATTATTATTATTATTATTATTATTATTATTATTAAGAAGAAGATGAAGATGTTGATGATGAAGATGATGATGTTGATGATGAAGACGGTGGCTGTGATGGTTGTGACGGGAGCCGGTAGTTGCAGAGGTGGTGGCGGCGTTTTTTTCTGTTGATGATGAAGACGATGAAGTATTGAAGTATTGAAGTGAGATATTGAAATAAGTTTCAACTTTTTTTTGTTTATTTGTTTGATTAAGTAATACAACACAAAATAAAAATAATAATAATAAAAATATATAAAAAACAATCATTACCAATCATTTATAACCTCCACATAACCCTCCTTCCCACTACACCCTCTTTTTCCATAACCCTCCTTCCCACTTACCTTGTTCTCTAACCTCCTTGGACCGCCCGTCATAAACAAAAGTATCACTTGCTTTATTCTCTATAAACCACATTGGCTTCCATCTTATCTCAGTATTTTCCTTGCATGGGTCGTATTTAACATATAGGTGGGTTAAGATACAATTTTTAAGGAGTTTAACTACTACGCACAAACAAACTTGTACCTGTCCATAGTGTTGCCGTTAGCCATTTCATACTCACCGTTTTGTAATACAATTCGAATAGATTTTGATTGGATGCAAAATATTAATGTTACCCAATAATTGATATATGAATCAACAAATGTTTGATTTGAAAACAACATATTTTACTTCACCTAAGAATAAACTCCTAATTTTCAATCCACATTATAATCCGTTTGAAATAAGCACTTTTCAAACTGCTTATTTCACACATCTAAAACAAAAGCTTTCTTAATCCAACTACTTAAAGTGATACCAGTCAGCCAATAAATATACATCGAACTAATGTTATAATATAATTTTGGTTACAACTTACAGCATACCATCCAACCGATACCGCGACTCAAAACATAAGGTGGCACAGGAGTCACGCTCTTTTTATTTACACAAATGGAGATGCAACCAATATATTATAAACAGATAGCCAAATGGGTTCATTTTACTCCGCCGCAACGCGCGGAGAGATGGTTAAAATAGTCACTTCATGTCAATTTTAAGATGGCATACAAAAGGTCACAAGGTAAACAACTATCTTTTTGCCAAATTCTTCCCTTTACGCCCCTATGTGCAACATTTTATTAAAATTGTACAAATGACTAATGCAAGTCATCTCTATTATTATTTGCTTCACCTTTTAATTTTCTCATCTTTAATGAATTCAATTTGAGATTCAATGCCTCACTGTCACACCCTCAAATTTCCACGTGCGGGGTTTTACCGCGAGGCGCGTGACACACCAGGATCCAAGTCAACGGTCACAATAAACAACACTATATGATACGTAAAAATGACATAATCAAACCATTAAGTTTTCATAAATGATCCAACGCTGCGGAAGCGTAAAACTTTATTACAACGTGAAAT
Organism: Ambrosia x helenae; assembly: GCA_030844895.1. Taxonomy (NCBI): domain Eukaryota; kingdom Viridiplantae; phylum Streptophyta; class Magnoliopsida; order Asterales; family Asteraceae; genus Ambrosia; species Ambrosia x helenae. Next base: position 701,432 of record JAUTDX010000096.1, read on the forward strand.
CAAAAGTACGAAAGTCTAAAAATACTAAATGAGATGCACATGAATCCTAGACGCCGTGAGACTCCGTGCGCCTACCAACAGCTGCTACCTTAGCGACCTGAGACAAACATGCTAAATACGTCAGCAAATAATGCTGGTGAGTTCACAGGTTTTTAAATGAATACCGACTCCAAATGTATACCAACTCCAAGTGATAATCGACTCCAACTGAATACTCATAATCAATCCAGACCACATGCATGCAAAATATATGAATACCTGTTACTACTGCGATTGGAAAACCATTACTGGACTCGAATACTGTGAATACTGAATACGTGCCCGAATGAATACTGAATACTGAATACTGCATACTGAATACTGAATACCTAAGAGACAATATGCACCCGTCCGACCTCCAGTCGACGAGTGGGGCGGGTCAAGCCCAAATAGCGCTATCCACATTTCCCCCGTTGTGCATCCCGCACATTCATGGTTTCCCCCGGGACTTCCAAAGATCGCATAGTAATATAATGAATACTCTAAAACATAATGAATACGTGAAAACATAATGAATACTCCAAACCCAATGAATTCATGAATACCAAAACGTAGTTGACACATCTTTCCTGAAAACTTAGTTGAAACGCCTTTTATGAAAACATAGTTGAAACGCCTTTTATGAAAACATAGTTGAAACGCCTTTTATGAAAACATAGTTGAAACGCCTTTTATGAAAACATAGTTGACACATGTTTAAAGGACACAGCATGTTTTCTCCCCCGAAAATGTAAAACCAGTAAAAGAGTGGGGCCGTGAAACTCACCTTATTGTGCGTCTTCCGATAACTAGAATTCCAACACGTGTATGATAATCCCAACTAATGACAACCTATCAATGAGTTTACATAAGTGTGATGACTACTAACCCGAAGGCTAACAAGTCCCCGATTGTCCAGATCATAACCAAGTATGTTTTAAAACGTGTTTAAATGTTTAACCGACACACTAGACCGTCCCGACATCCCGTTGGTGACCCATTACCCTAACTAATCAAGTACACATAGATTACACGCAAGGTTCAAGCATAAAACACTTAGTTTGTATCAAAAATCTCATTTCTGTTAACATAGGGTCGAATGTGGCTTTGAGTGGTCGAAGGTGGCTTTAAACTCCCACCTTCGCCCCTTTTCTTCCACCTTCGCCCTTTTCTTCCACCTTCGCCCTTTTCTTCCACCTTCGCCCCCCTCAGTTCCAGGTTCGACCCTGCTGTGTTGTTTACTCAAAAACGCGTCCAAAAACATCCGAAAACATCACGAAACATCATGAGTTACAGCAGTCAAGCATCATTATTATATTCCTACGAAACCCTACCAATTTTACCCCAAAATCTATCCGTTTTTACAAGTTTCCTAAAATAGTAAATTATGGAGATGTCACATCATCATGCATGAAAATATTACCCAATTAGGAAACTTCTGAAATCAATCAATAATCAGCTCATCATCATCAAATCATCATGAACAAGAAACCCCTATCATAACCTTATCATAACCATCCAAAACAAGCCCTAAATCTAACTAAAAACCCCTTTAATCGACAAAACACCATCAACAATCAATTGTAACATGTTTCCATTATAACTCTCTATTAATAACAGCCCTAGGTTGTAGTCATGTCATCTACATAGCAAGTAATCATCAAACAATGCTTAATACCACATAAACACATGTTAAATTGTATGAAAACTCATTGTTTATGAATAGGTTTTATTTAGAAAGATATTAGGAAGGTTTTTACCCATAAAACATGTTGATATCAGATCTGGACCCTTGGGGTTTAGATTAAAACAAGTCAAAATTGTTTAAAAAGGATTTGTAATGAAGAACACACCTTAGATTTTCACTTGTAATGATTTAGAGAGTTAGGTTATGAAAAACAAGCTCAAAAAACTCCTTCCCCAATGATAATAGCTGATAGAGAGTGTTTGGAGGCGTTTAGGGTTTGTGAAATGGTGAAAAATGGCTAAGGATGGTATTTATACTATCTGCACGTTCGCCCAGTTTAAGTGGTCGAATGTGGAATTTTTCCACGTTCGCCCCTTTTTAGTGGTCGAATGTGGAACTTTTCCACATTCGCCCACTTTGTTTCCACGTTCGCCCTTTTTAGTGGTCGAATGTGGAACTTTTCCACATTCGCCCACTTTGTTTCTACGTTCGCCCATTTTTCAAACCCCATTTCCACATTCGCCCAAAAGTTCCACATTCAGGTCATCAGCACATTTTTAACACATGTTAACAGCACTTTTAACACATGTTAACCTTTTTCCAGTTTGTCGTGTTTAACGCATTCTAACACATCTTAACACATAAGCATGCATCCATAGTCTATACTTAGCATGTTTAGGCACGTATAATCATTCGTACATCATTTAAGCAAGTATAAGCATACAATCCACCACACGACCCATAATCTACACATATACTAAATTAATTCATGTAATGTCACCAACAACGGGACCCGGTACTAATGTATTCCCAAAACGACTCCCAATGATCCTCCAGATCATTGGACCCTGGACAATCCTAATCTGACCCGACTCAACTAACCCAGTTAAATTTGTTTATAAACGTTTCTCGCTAATGTAGACTTATGTGTTCATAAAGTGTTGACTCAAACATGCCGGGTGTCACATCATCCCCCAGTTGAAAGAATTTTCGTCCCGAAAATTTCCCGAAGTCAAAGAGAACGAAGCGATAAAAAGAAAAATTTTCCCGGTCGTCACATCATCCCCCTGTTGAAAGGAATCTCGCCCCGAGATTCACTCTTCGACAGTAATGAGTGTCGACCTAACCCAAGTAACGTTTCCCAGAACACAACGAAATGATAACCACGAACGAGAGATGATATCAACGAATACTCTGCGCCGGGGAACCGCCCTCCCCAAAGTGAATAGAAAACAATGAATTCCCCTGATCGAAGGCCTACTAGAGACTACCATGATCGGTATAAATGATACACCGGTACCGTCCAAGTAACATCTCCAAAGGACCCACATCAGACTCATGAATGCAAAATGATGACCAAATACCAAACTGAATGCACACAATGAATACGAGTTGCCAAACAATGCGAACGAGAATGAATACGAGCATAACGAGAATCAAGAAAAGAATACTCACCAGTAACAGCATCAGGATCCTCCTGACCAGTTCGTCCACCACCCTTGCCTTGCTTCTTCTTAGGACAATCCCGCTTGAAGTGCCCAATATCTCCACAGTGATAACATCCTTGGTTCCCCTGAGGAACAGGGGCAGGGACAATCGCCTGACCTGGAACTTTCTGGAGATTGACTCTACAGTTTCTAGCAACATGGCCCACATGCTTACAACGGTTGCAACGAAACTTCTCACAGTTGCCATAATGATGGTACCCACACACGACACACTTCGGGAGCTTCCCAGTATACCCGCCGTGCTCCCGACCAGACGATGAACCTGAAGCTTCGAACTTCCCTATCTGCTGTTGTGGCTGGTTTGGAACCAGATTCTCCTCGATGCTCTCCCATTTCCTTTTGTTGTTCCCAGTCTCGCCTAGGATGTGGGGCTCGTACTCCATAAACACTTTAAAAGTACACACTTGCTGACCGATAGGAGGAGGTGGTGGGGGATGAACGACAATCCCACCGAGACCCTGCTGAGTGATCTGATGTGCAGCGATAGCAGCTGCCACATGCTCCTGAATCAGGCTATTCAGCTCAGCCTGGGTCATACTAATGTTGCCACGACCCCCATTGTGTCCACCGCCATTCCGACCACCAACACGACCACCACAACGTCCCCCAGCACGTCCACCAGCGCGACCAGACATGTTCTGCCAACATGAGATAAGATACTCAAAACCACCCATAGATCGAGCTACAAGTGACCAAACGAATTCAGAACGTGGTTCCAGCATGACTATTAGTCCGAACATGAAGTCCACCAAGATTTTCATGCATTTCGATTTATGATTTCGTGTGCACCCGAAATAACAAATCGCTCTACATGGTCCTCTAGGCGTGCTCCTAGCTAGAACTTCAAATCACCCGATACCCACATTCCTAAAAGAAACTGTTATCGCACGAAGATTCCAAAGTGAACAGTCACTCAGGAGTGTACTATGACAAGTACTAGTGCATGATAGTGTGTGAGTAAGCAAGTATGTAAGCGAATAGTCCCTTCAACTTCAAACCCGAAGAAGAAGATAGAACCCAGGTAGGAATAACAAAAGATAGATAACGTGATACTGTGTGATGAGGACACCGACACCCCGACAAGGTTAATATGTTTTCCAAATGACACGACTCGTAACTATGTGTGACCGTCTAACGTGTGTGATACTCGGCTATAGACTAGACTCTACATGCAGTCCTAGTTCACTATAACCATTGGCTCTGATACCAATCTGTCACACCCTCAAATTTCCACGTGCGGGGTTTTACCGCGAGGCGCGTGACACACCAGGATCCAAGTCAACGGTCACAATAAACAACACTATATGATACGTAAAAATGACATAATCAAACCATTAAGTTTTCATAAATGATCCAACGCTGCGGAAGCGTAAAACTTTATTACAACGTGAAATCAAAAGTACGAAAGTCTAAAAATACTAAATGAGATGCACATGAATCCTAGACGCCGTGAGACTCCGTGCGCCTACCAACAGCTGCTACCTTAGCGACCTGAGACAAACATGCTAAATACGTCAGCAAATAATGCTGGTGAGTTCACAGGTTTTTAAATGAATACCGACTCCAAATGTATACCAACTCCAAGTGATAATCGACTCCAACTGAATACTCATAATCAATCCAGACCACATGCATGCAAAATATATGAATACCTGTTACTACTGCGATTGGAAAACCATTACTGGACTCGAATACTGTGAATACTGAATACGTGCCCGAATGAATACTGAATACTGAATACTGCATACTGAATACTGAATACTGAATACCTAAGAGACAATATGCACCCGTCCGACCTCCAGTCGACGAGTGGGGCGGGTCAAGCCCAAATAGCGCTATCCACATTTCCCCCGTTGTGCATCCCCGCACATTCATGGTTTCCCCCGGGACTTCCAAAGATCGCATAGTAATATAATGAATACTCTAAAACATAATGAATACGTGAAAACATAATGAATACTCCAAACCCAATGAATTCATGAATACCAAAACGTAGTTGACACATCTTTCCTGAAAACTTAGTTGAAACGCCTTTTATGAAAACATAGTTGAAACGCCTTTTATGAAAACATAGTTGAAACGCCTTTTATGAAAACATAGTTGAAACGCCTTTTATGAAAACATAGTTGACACATGTTTAAAGGACACAGCATGTTTTCTCCCCCGAAAATGTAAAACCAGTAAAAGAGTGGGGCCGTGAAACTCACCTTATTGTGCGTCTTCCGATAACTAGAATTCCAACACGTGTATGATAATCCCAACTAATGACAACCTATCAATGAGTTTACATAAGTGTGATGACTACTAACCCGAAGGCTAACAAGTCCCCGATTGTCCAGATCATAACCAAGTATGTTTTAAAACGTGTTTAAATGTTTTAACCGACACACTAGACCGTCCCGACATCCCGTTGGTGACCCATTACCCTAACTAATCAAGTACACATAGATTACACGCAAGGTTCAAGCATAAAACACTTAGTTTGTATCAAAAATCTCATTTCTGTTAACATAGGGTCGAATGTGGCTTTGAGTGGTCGAAGGTGGCTTTAAACTCCCACCTTCGCCCCTTTTCTTCCACCTTCGCCCCTTTTCTTCCACCTTCGCCCCTTTTCTTCCACCTTCGCCCCCCTCAGTTCCAGGTTCGACCCTGCTGTGTTGTTTACTCAAAAACGCGTCCAAAAACATCCGAAAACATCACGAAACATCATGAGTTACAGCAGTCAAGCATCATTATTATATTCCTACGAAACCCTACCAATTTTACCCCAAAATCTATCCGTTTTTACAAGTTTCCTAAAATAGTAAATTATGGAGATGTCACATCATCATGCATGAAAATATTACCCAATTAGGAAACTTCTGAAATCAATCAATAATCAGCTCATCATCATCAAATCATCATGAACAAGAAACCCCTATCATAACCTTATCATAACCATCCAAAACAAGCCCTAAATCTAACTAAAAACCCCTTTAATCGACAAAACACCATCAACAATCAATTGTAACATGTTTCCATTATAACTCTCTATTAATAACAGCCCTAGGTTGTAGTCATGTCATCTACATAGCAAGTAATCATCAAACAATGCTTAATACCACATAAACACATGTTAAATTGTATGAAAACTCATTGTTTATGAATAGGTTTTATTTAGAAAGATATTAGGAAGGTTTTTACCCATAAAACATGTTGATATCAGATCTGGACCCTTGGGGTTTAGATTAAAACAAGTCAAAATTGTTTAAAAAGGATTTGTAATGAAGAACACACCTTAGATTTTCACTTGTAATGATTTAGAGAGTTAGGTTATGAAAAACAAGCTCAAAAACTCCTTCCCCAATGATAATAGCTGATAGAGAGTGTTTGGAGGCGTTTAGGGTTTGTGAAATGGTGAAAAATGGCTAAGGATGGTATTTATACTATCTGCACGTTCGCCCAGTTTAAGTGGTCGAATGTGGAATTTTTCCACGTTCGCCCCTTTTTAGTGGTCGAATGTGGAACTTTTCCACATTCGCCCACTTTGTTTCCACGTTCGCCCCTTTTTAGTGGTCGAATGTGGAACTTTTCCACATTCGCCCACTTTGTTTCTACGTTCGCCCATTTTTCAAACCCCATTTCCACATTCGCCCAAAAGTTCCACATTCAGGTCATCAGCACATTTTTAACACATGTTAACAGCACTTTTAACACATGTTAACCTTTTTCCAGTTTGTCGTGTTTAACGCATTCTAACACATCTTAACACATAAGCATGCATCCATAGTCTATACTTAGCATGTTTAGGCACGTATAATCATTCGTACATCATTTAAGCAAGTATAAGCATACAATCCACCACACGACCCATAATCTACACATATACTAAATTAATTCATGTAATGTCACCAACAACGGGACCCGGTACTAATGTATTCCCAAAACGACTCCCAATGATCCTCCAGATCATTGGACCCTGGACAATCCTAATCTGACCCGACTCAACTAACCCAGTTAAATTTGTTTATAAACGTTTCTCGCTAATGTAGACTTATGTGTTCATAAAGTGTTGACTCAAACATGCCGGGTGTCACATCATCCCCCAGTTGAAAGAATTTTCGTCCCGAAAATTTCCCGAAGTCAAAGAGAACGAAGCGATAAAAAGAAAAATTTTCCCGGTCGTCACACTCACCTTTTCCTTTTCTCATCTTCAATGATGAATTAAAATCAACATCCCTCAATTTAATCTCTAAAACCCCTCATGCCATTGCCTTATCACACCATTTTCTTTATTTCTCTTGAAAGCAGTCATCGAATGATTTAGTTCAACACTTGTAATTTTGCACTATCGATTATTATGTTGGTAAGCAAACACTTGTAATCTTGTATATTCTTTATGTATATTTATTTATTTAGTTATTAAGTTTTTAAGCTTTTTATTAGTTCTTATATATGTTTTTTTCATTATTTTGTCCGTGTTTTCTTTTACATTCTTTTTATTTTAATTTTTGTAAATGGTGGTTTCATGTTTATCATTCAATTGAATTGTTTATTTTTTAGGATCAAATTTGTTTTGTTTTGGAGACATCACACCTCATCAACCCATTTCCATGTACATACATATTTTAGTTTATGTTATATTCTATAAAGTACACTTATTTTTTTTCTACAGTTATAATGTGATATTCGCTTCCAATTGTCATTTTCGTTTTACCCGCATGGTTTACAATAAGGAGAGAGAAGCAAATCCCAGGTTATTGACATTTGATAGTGATGTGTGTGAAAGATTTATATTGTAATCTATATTGTCAAGGCGCATAAGCACACTCATAAGAGCTAGAAACTGTGTCTTTCAGTTAACTACTCATTTGGTGCGTTGAGCTGACCTTGAGCACCGCGCCCCTGGCTCGCACCTTTGATAACTTAGATTATAATTAGTACTCATAGTCATGCATTTCTATGTTATCATTTGAGTATAAATTTGAAGTTTTGTTGATTTCACTTGAAATTTTAAAAATAAATTACAATTTTTTCTCCATTTACTTTGAATGATAACATTAGAGCTTTAATGGCAATTTTCGTTTTTTATAGATCCTAACATTATTAGGGGATGGCAAAACAATCCGAGCCCGATGGGAAGTTTGAAATATCACGCCTGTATATCGCATTGGCGTGTTCGATGGGAAGTTCGGTTTGAAGTTTTGTTGATTTCACTTGAAATTTTAAAAATAAATTACAAATTTTTTCAATTTTACTTTGAATGATAACATTAGAGCTTTAATGGCAATTTTCATTTTTTATAGATCCTAACATTATTAGGGGATGGCAAAACAATCTGAGCCCGATGGGAAGTATGAAATATCACGCTTGTATATCGCATTGGCGTGTTCGATGGGAAGTTCGGTTGGACAAATTGTGACTGTGTATCGCATAAGTGTGTTCGATAGGAAGTTTGGTTGGGCCAATTCATGAGAAAAATAATCTTTGTTGTGTTAAGAAAAACATTACAAATAAAGAATAAGATTACAACTACGACTCACCTATGTAAATAAAAGAAGAAACATAAATGATCAAATAAGACATCTTACAATCAATTACATCGCAACTGTTAATACTCGAGGTTGTTTTTTTAAGTTTGGGTTCAAGAGTTCTGTGAAAAAATTACCTTGTTCTAATTTGGAACTAATGCTTTAATGATTTTGATACTTATTTGACATCTTTGTATTTTTTAATTTACAAGTATGTGTATTAGATCTTTATGACACTAAAGTTGAATTTTCCAGGTAAAATTTGTTTCCTAGAAGGATTTTCCTCTCAAATTCTGGTGTTGCTTTAATTCATCAATGACTGTGTGTGTATATAATCAAGAGGAGGACTTCCTTAAGAAGCGTCAAGAACTACGCTCCCCATATCATTTTCTTAGAACTTTATACAATAAGTCGACCAATACGAACCAAACTTTAAGGAATACATGTTTGTCGACAGGATTTACCCGCTGCAATGCGCGGTGGGAAAACTGCTAGAGTATTATCCCGCCGCAACGCGCGGGTAAACCCACTAGTTTATCTATATAGTATAAAGATTTGGATAAGGAGTGGACTGGCTTTTTCAGCCAACTTGCACACGGCTGTAGAACTATCTCGTTGATGTTTTAAACTGTTTGATTCTAAGAGATCTAAGAGTGGACAATTCTGCAAATTTTCGATAACATATAAGCAAAGAGTGAAATAGAATACTTAGTTATTTACTAAACAGTGTATATAATATTTATAATCAGCATACGCAATTAACCATTGGCATTGACGAATATTGTTTTCTGGTCATCTACTTAACAAAGATGGAAAAGAGCCAAAGCAGCTCGTCTCTGAACATATCTCTCAGCAATCCGCATTAGGTACAACAAACGGCTCAATACCTGATTGGATATACATCACAAGACTTAAGGTGTGATTCGATACAGTTCAGGAACAGGGATGGAAGTGAGAGGTGTTGTTTGTTTAAGGTGTTAAAGTTAGTATTGTCGTCTATTATCAACCGAAATCCAATTGTAAACCAAACAACATTTGATGAATAACCATACATATTCTTGTTTTGAACCTAAACCGGATCACCATTCTCATTTCAGTGCAATGAAACAAACAACCCATTAGTGAATAATGCATTAGAGAATCAAATATAGTATACATGACATGGTTTGGTTGTCTTTTATGATAAACAGGTCCAATAAAAAGCACTAAAGGTTTAATGGTCAAAGCAACACAAAGTCAATTTTAATTTTAAATATTTATAATTTTAATGTAATAATAAAGTTTTTGTAATCATACTTAGCTTTACATGAACAAAAATATTATAAAGGTATGTATATGTATCTTTTTACCGGTCCATGAATATTCTCCTCGGGTCTTTTTAAAGTGTTGGCCACACAATCCCTAGTTGGCTAGAAAAACAAAAATTCAAATTACAGTATTCAATATCTTTGGAAACACAATAAAAGATAATACATTAACAAAAGAAAAACAGTGTAGGAATACTTACTTGGACAATGAATTCACCATCCTGCAGCTTTTGTACCCCACCAACCCTAATAAGATCAGCAACATTATCCTAGAAAGGGTTTCATAAACATGTTATACTATTAAGTACGAATAAAAATGGTACTAATGAACTATTATTATAATAAGCTTTTACATTAGTAGTTTCAACAATGGAGGTATGCCATTTCTAGAATCAAGCAAGTTTAAAAGTACAAAAATATTCCTCGAGGTATTTTCCCTTCGCCTCATGAGGCGTACCCTTCGAGGAAAACCAAGGCAGATTGAAAAAAATAAATATAAATATTATATATGTTACAAAAAAATGAAATACTAACGAATTTCATCATCAGATTCATCAAAAACATAAAACACAAACATTAGAAAGACATGGAATGCTCTGCTGTAGCTTTGCATTCTCTCTTAGCTGTTAAAACATATCTTATTCTTATTTATGGGATGCTCTGCTGTAGGATGATAATTTCTTCCCTTGCGTAACTACATTTGTTCAATAGGAATCATTTCATAAGCAATGAGATCACTACTTTCAACCGGACAAAAACATATGTCAGTATTATCGACCATCTAGAATTTGCCTACTACTTCCATCAACCATCCAGAATTTGCCAAACAATATACCTTTACTACCATCATTTGCATCAACTTTTATTACAGTTTAGTTGATTTAGCAACCACATGATCTGCTGTACCGAGTGAACAACACCAATGCGAGCACATGACAACATTATGATTGGCAATTTCATGATCACCGGTTGTCTGTAAGTCAACAATACATCAACAGTTCAACACGATATTCATTTCCTTCCCAATGAAGTGAAATTCTTGTATCAATTCCCATCATGTAGATGCAATTGACATTACCATTTGTCTATCAAAATAAAAAGTAAACAAATAATTATTGAGAATCTATCAAGGTTATAAAATACAGAGTAAAGAAACACAAAATCACCAAGTTTCTATACTGCCTTTTCACACTTTGGCACCGTTTGGTTATTCATTATTCAATAATAATACAAAATGTTATGCCTCACCTCTGTTACATATCAACCTTTCTATAAAGTAACCCATTCATAACTCTTCACCCCTTTTGTTCTTTTTACATATTAGCTTGCTACAGCCTGTACCCTATGACCGACTTTTAAAACCATGATCACATTGGCGTAGGGAAATGGCAAGTTGCTATCTAGTAAATGAATAACATGGTAGTAATTAACTCTAATCTACATTCTAGAATTGAAAATTGTAATGAAAATTAAGCCCATAATAATTTTTGAATAGACATATATTAAAATCAAGGATTTTAAATGAACATCAACTATAAAGACAAAAGGAATAATACACAAATATTTCTAAATGCCAGCCCTGATTGAATCAACAACACACTCAAACTCTATAAATACATTTGTCTTATGATCCTTTTGTAATACATAGTTCACACACGTCAAATGTTAATTCACTTTCTCATAAAATTAGACGTATATAATGAGGTAATTCATTCTAAAACCAAAATTGAAACACTTTGAAAGAAAAGTACTATAATTACATGGCCCCACAATAACACCTAGAAAAATGGTAATAAGGGTGATTCAAATTATAGGTTAAAAGAACACCACTTGAGTAAAATTACCCCGAGTTAAATGGGTTAGAATGGAGAACATCTAAAGGGGCCAGCACAACCCTAGTTACTCCTTTATTATATATATATATATATATATATATATATATATAGATTTTTTAACAATTTCACTTCATTAAATTACAAATAGTCCCAAAGTTCAAGACATAAAACATTTATCATACATAGTATAGTTATTTCATTTCGAAGAACTCGTGTACCTATATCACATGCTTTCCATACCACCAGCCACAGGCCCGTAACTATATTTGACCCAATTGAATCCTTTGTGCCACTAACATGGTTTCTGAAATACCAAGAGCAATATGTTACATTGTTATATAGGCCAGACACAAAACATTTATCACACATAGTATAGTTATTTCATTCAAATAACACGTGTACCTGCCTATATCAAACAAAAGGATGAAAAGATATTAACATTGCTTCTACATCATATTTGCATCCTATTGGGGGACAATAATTAGTCATGCTTTCCATACCACCAGCCACATGCCCACAACTATATTTGACCCAATTGAATCCTTTGTCCCGCTAGCTTGGTTGTTGAAATACCAAGAGCAATATGTTACATTGTTATATAGGCCATGGCGTTTTCTACCTTAAATGAAAGAAAAAATGTCTACATAATCATGCACAATAATATCTAGAGAGAACAAAAAACGACAGATGTAGCAAAAAGGATATGGTTAAAAAGGTACCTTTACAACTGCCTTTGTGTTTGCCTCCTGTTATAAAAGAAGGAAATAAATGAACAAATTAGAATTAGAAACCAACGCATAAATATTATTTTTAACACTACTAATAAACCAACTATTTTTTAACTACAACCTCACCTTTAAAATCTCTTCTTTTGAGTGTTGTTCATATTGTGAAAAGTTATGGTTGGTCAGAAGTCACTGCAGCATATCTAGCAGTAGACACAAATCCTGAATTATGCGTACGCTATGAAAAGTATATCTTTTGTTGGTGACAAAATGGGTGACAGGGTGAGTTAGACGGGTTGGGTCAGACTCTCATGACGTTTTGTCCATTATGTTTTTTTATACTTTATTATAATGATTACAAAAAAAACATCATGAAAAAAACATATTGTGACGATAATCATTCAATATTTTTCTTGAAAGGTGAGGTTGTACGAACTAATACTACACTCTGCACACTTATAACCTCCCTTTTTCGATAATCTTTTATTGACCCATTTAAGATAGATAACAAAACTCGAACCATATATACAAAATGGCTGAAATCACCATGTCTGGTACAATTACTATTCATGCACATTGGGTGCGCTATGCACAAAAATAAAATTTAGGCATTTAAGAATTTTTTTTCTCAAGTAACAACAACAACCATACCCGGTGAATCCCACAAATAGTAAACTATTGGTAGGGTCTGGGGAGGGCGGGATGTAGACAGACCTTACCTCTATCCCTGGGAATAGAGAGGCTCCTTCCAAAGAGACCCTCGGCTAAAAAAATGATGATAATAGTTTAAACTACCAATATCATATAAATGGCGGAAAGACTACAAATTATAATTTTTTTTTCTCAAGTATTAAATCTAAAAATAAAACATTAGCATATGTGAGTTAGGGATCAAGAGAATCTTGAACTATAAAGTTGTGAACTTGGGTTGATTTTTCTTAATGTTCTCTTAATATGATCAGAGTTAAACATCAAAATATATTTAACAATAAACATTTGTAAAACTAATCTAGCTCAAGGTTCATAGTTCATACCATGATGAAGGCTTCATGTAACGTAAGATAATCAGCAAGAACAACTGAACTCCCAAATTGGCGAAAGAAACATACCTGCAATTCAAATATAGTTATCTGAATAGGAAAAGAGAAGCTAGCTTTTTAACAGTTTGATACACATCAGTGTACCGACCATCCATGTGAAGCAGCCATTCCTAAACAAGGGACTTGACATGTGGAATCTTAAAATGGCTGGTTGCCTTCTCATTATCTCGTTTCTTGATATTTCTACATATGAAATTAACTTAAAGAAATTTACATTATGCTCTCGATTAACTTTGCTATATGTATGCCTCAAACGAACTATCGTTTGAAATTCTTCTTCGGTAGAGCGAATCATGTAGCCGTGAAAATCATATTTTGAAGTAAGGTTGTGGTTCTGCAGAATAATAAAAAAGATACATTTTAGTATAAAGATATAGACTGTACACAAATGTTTTTTTAACGATCCTGCAGCATTCCAACCTAAATTAGTAAAATTAATCTAGCTCAGGGTTCATAGTTCATACCATGATGAAGGCTTCACGTAACGTTAGGTAATCAGCACGAACAACTGAACTCCCAAATTGCTGAAAGAAACATACCTGCAATTCAAATATAGTTATCTGAATAGGAAAAGAGAAGCTAGCTTTTTAACAGTTTGATACAGATCAATGTTCCGACCATCCATGTGAAGCAACCATTTCTATCCAAGGGACTTGACATGTGGAATTTTAAAATGGCTAATTGCCTTCTCATTATCTCGTTTCTTGATATTTCTACATATGAAATTAAGCTTAAAGAAATTTACATTATGCTCTCGATTAACTTTACTATATACGACAATATCATACCACTTAGGACACCATGTCGGTCCATTTGAGCATCCTCCTCCCATTTCCTCCAAATGTGGATCTGAATAAATTACCACAGTAAAAATATAATTAACATAAAAACAGTAATCCCGAAGGGTAAATAGGAATATAAAAAGAAAGAATAAAACCTTCATTACTGCCAGAAGCATGGTCAAGCAGCTATAAGTTAAATGTGTAATTGCTATGACAAATATAAAACGATGCAATGGCTTGAGTCCTTCATCTGATAAAAATGGTTCGTAATTCTGCATATTCAAATTTAAGAACATAAATTAGCAAGATATAAATTAAAAAATTATAGAATGTGATCATACAAATAAGCAGCTCACCTTTTTACACATATTCTTATGTAATTATTTTAAAAGTCTCCGTTCGTTATCCTCATCTTGTTTATCGTTATTAGGCTTGCTGCACGGATGAAAACCACCATTATAGAACTTTGAAGAGATGCATATATTGGATATACCGCTAGTGGTGGATGCAAGAAGGAGTAATATGAAGCCAAGAAGCATCAACTCTGCAAACAATCAACCATCAACCTACCGGTTACAATAGCAACATACTCAATTATCTTCAATAGGTTTCAAGGTTTCATATACCAGATACCTTCTTTCATTTTCTCCACGGCATCAAGCAGCGGCTTTCGATTCACTTTCTTTAACCACTGGCACACAGAACATATTATGTCATGAAGACTATTCAATTAGCGAAAAACAAAACGCAAGATGATAAATGTATGAGCTTACATTAACCAAGCGATGAATTAATCGCTCCAAGAACAAAGAGACAACAACTAAAACTGTCAAAACTATAGCAACAGACCATGTTAGAGTTAAAGCCAAAGATCTCTGTTCATCATGGGCATCCACTGAATTTAAGAAAAACCCTAAGTTATGTAGAACAAAAACGTATGAAAGGGATAGAATACAAAGAAACGCAATAACAGATCTGAATGTTTACCAATCAAAAATATAAAAGGAGAAGAAATTATTGTAAAAAATCCCAAAAAAAAAAACCCAAACTTATGAAAGGGGTCAAACATACCGAGAATTCACAGAACTTATGGAGATCGATTAAGGGTTTCGATTTCCTAAATACAAAAAATCTCATAATAGGTACAGTAAGGATATGAGGATGATGGTGATGGAAAAGACTTGGCGGAGAGAATTAGGGTTGAAATAGAATAGATGTGTCTGAGGAAAGGAAGATATTTTAGGTTTTATTAGCGGGTATGTGGGTTAGATACATGGGCATTGGGTCGGGTCGGAGGTACCACGAGTTTGTTAAATGGGTTAGATTGGAGAACATCTAAAGGGGCCAGCACACCAATAGTTACTCCTTTATTATATATATAGATATAGATTTTATTTATTTATCATTATTGGTTTTAGCAAATTGCTTCACGTCATTTGTTTTTAGAATAAAACAATATAACTTTATAACAGTTTTTGTTCAAACCGACATATTTTGATTTCATATTTTTGCATAAATATTTTTGATATTGTATATTTTGACGTATTATTGTCTTTTGTGAAACACATAACGGAATCATAGTCTATATTTATACTTTGTTATTTTCCAAATTGTGTATTATTACTTTAATGTTTTATATCTTTAGATGATGATTAATAAACATTTAAAATACTAGTCAATCATTACTAGAATTGTTAGGTGTATGATACAATATAATCGGTCAAAGTTTAATTTGTACAATACCTATTGTTAAAAATAATTCAACAACTACTTTGATTTGAGACATAAACATTCATTACTTACTAATGAATGTTTACGATTTCATCACATAATCACTAAAGTCCATTTATGAATTTATTTTAGTGTTTAATTATTTTTGTCAGATTCATCAAGATATGCCTAAGTGATCAAAATGTTAGTTTTATCTTCATGTAAACTTCCTACGATTATTGACAATTAAAATTGTAAGGTGTTAATATTTTTTCATTTTTTTATTATAAAAAGTCAATTAAAATATAAAAATATATCACGGTTAATAAATCAAGCTACACTCACTTTTACTATTTTAACCATTTTCTATATGAGATCTGTTGTATAACTAGAGTTGCATCTAACTATCCAAAAACAGATAAATACATGAAATATTGGGGTTATTAGGGTTTTCTCTCCGAACTTTTAGGAGGCGAAAAGGCGGCGATACAGGTTTCAAGTTTTCATGGCGGCACGGGAGCGATATAGGGTTGACACTTGGTATGATGTTCCGATAAACAAAGGCAGGAATGGTTCTACGAATCGGCAATCGAAGGCTCGGGGAGAAGAGGTGAAGTTCTTTGTTTCAAATCTCCCTGAGAAGTGCTCGGCTGTGGATCTAAGGGGGGTGTTGCAAAGGTTTGGTGATATCCAGGGTATTTACATTGCTATAAAATTTGATCGTTTGGGTAAGAGGTTCGGATTTGCCACGTTCAATATTACGCGTAATAGATCAGATCTGGAGGAGCACCTTAGAGATGTTTGGATCGGTAGTTACAAGTTATATATTGTCCCGGCTAGGTTTGTGAATGGACAAACTGTCAACAATCAAAAGAACTTTAAGGATAAGGGGAAGGGAATCGATCGTACGGTGCATGGAGAGAAGGTTTGGAAGCCGGTAAACACTAATGAAGAGGAGGTCCAAGAGGGGAATGGGACTGTGCAGGTCGATAACACGGTTGGTATGGAGGTCGATCAAAGATCCTTCAAGGACACCCTGCTTAATAAACTGGTTGAAGTAACAATTCCGGAATTAAGGGTTGAATCAGACGGTAAAGGCTTTGAGGATCTGTACGATATTGGTATAGTGGCAAAGGCAAGAAGCTTTGATACTCTGTCTAACCTTGGGAGGTTGATCAAAAACGAGGTGATAGGTGTACGTGGGATCAAGTATGTGGGGGGTCTTGTTGTCTTGTTGGTGTTTGAGAGTCAAACTGAGAGAGACGATGTGCTTGGACGTAAAGAAATTTGGAATGATTGGTTCTCTTTCGCAGAGAGATGGGCGGGTCAGAACCTTGAAACTGAAAGAATCGCATGGGTCAGGATCACGGGTTTACCGTTACATTTGGCTGAGGTGACAGTATTTGACGCGATTGCTAGGATGCATGGAGATGTGATTCACTCGGCATTGTTCCCTGAAGATGGTGATATTTCACACGTTAGTGTGGGGATTATCACTAAATCCACTAAACGGATTAACGGGAAGTGTAGGATATTGTGGAAAGAACTATCATATGTCGTTTTAGTGGAAGAGGAGATGGATGAATGGTTGCCGGATTGTGTGTTTGAGGTGCTAGATGAAGGGAGTGTGGAAGCATCGGCTGAAGTGAATGAGGTTAATGATATGGTAAATGTGGAGATCAGTGGTACAGAGGTTGGGCTAGAGGAGAATGGTAACATGGTTCATGAGGAGTGTATACCACCTCCTCACCTTAATGGTGTGTTTGTGAATGATGTGGTAGAGGACAGGGTGGGTAAATCTGGTAAAAGAAAAGGGGGTAGATATTATAAGAAGAAAGGAGCATCAAGAAGATCTACGTCTCCGTTAGATAATAATCGGCTGAAGAAGAGAATCCGTGAAGACAATGACATATTTGACATTGATAGATTTATTTTTGCTAACAATGATAATTTGAATGTTGGTAATTATGGTTCACATCAGGTAGAAAGGGCGGAGGATTTCGTGACTCCGGATTTGAATGGCGAAGCTCAAGAAATTGGTGGAGTAAACAAGCCTACCGATGAGGTGTTGGAGCGTAGGAACACAGATTATGTCACTATTCGAAGAGAGGTAGCTGATACAGTGGAATTTGCTAAAGATCTTGGTGTGGTTAATATTGAAAAGTTTGAGAATTTGATTGAGAAAAGTGTTAACGATGAAGGCTTTCAACTAGTGAATCAATGAATGCGTTGTCTACGAATATTAGAGGATTGGGTAGCGGGGAGAAAGGTGAGTGGATTGCTAATCTACGCAGTAGTAATGAGGTTGGTTTTGTATTGTTACAGGAATCTCAGTTTGAGTCATTGCAAGGTGTTGGTTTGGGTAGGTTTTGGGGTAGAGGAGCCTTCGAGTTTGATTGGGTAGATGCTGAAGGTAGGTCGGGAGGGTTGGTGTCTATGTGGGATCAAAAATTGTTCCAGAAAGTGGCGGTGGTTAAACATCGGTATTTTCTTGTGGTTAAAGGTTTTATTAAGAATTGTGGAAAGCAAGTGGGAGTGGTGAATGTGTATGGTCCGCAAAAAAAATGTAGATAAGAGAGTGCTTTGGGCTGAGTTGGATCGGGTTTTGCATCAGGATTCGATATCATGGATTGTGGGGGGAGACTTCAATTGTGTTCGTGATAGAAGTGAACGGAGAAATTCCAAAGTTAACACGGCGTCTTCTAATGAATTTAATGATTTCTTAGATGGGGTTGGTTTACACGAGTATGGGTTGAAAGGGCGAAAGTATACTTTTGTGTCGGGCAATAAGTGTAGTAGGATTGATAGGATCTTTGTATCCATAGATTTTTTGATTGAATGGCCTAATGCAGAGTATAGAGCGTTGGCTAGAGATAAGTCGGATCATAGCCCGTTGGTGCTTAATATGGAATATAAGAATTTTTGTCCTAAACCATTTCGGTTTTTTAATTCTTGGTTAGATCATGCGGGATTCGATGAGGTGGTTAAAAATGCGGTTTCATCATTCCACAGTTCTAATCCCCCAGACGTTGCTTTCATGCATAAGCTGAAACATGTTCAGAACAGAATTACGAAGTGGAAAAAACTTAATGGTTCGAAGGAAGAGGAGGAGTATCATGCGATTATGGTGGATCTTGATGAGCTTGATGAGGTGGTCGAACAAAGGGAGTTGACAGAGGAGGAACATTGGGTGTTTAATGAGGGTAAAATGCGGATTAAGGAATTGGAGGATTTCAAAAACAAGGATATGAGGCAAAATGCGAGAGTTCGATGGGCAAAAGATGGGGATGAAAATTCTAGTTTTTTTCACGGGGTGGTGAATAAGAGGAGGGTCTCGAACTCCATTCCGGGCGTGTATGTTAACGGGGCTTCGGTCACCAAGCCTTCTATTGTTAAACGTGAAGTGTTTTCTTTTTTCAGGGACAAATTCATTGAAGACATGTTGGAGTGCCCGGGTCTGGTTTGTAGAGATTTGAGGGTTTTATCGGAGGTTGAAGCTGATTCTTTGGTGTCTCCTTTTTCGAAGAAGGAAATTAAGGAAGCGGTGTTTGGGTGCGGTAGTGACAAAGCTCCTGGCCCTGACGGTTTTAACTTTCGGTTTATAAAAAAATATTGGAGTCTGTTTGAAGATGATTTTGAAAAGATTTTTCAACAATTTCACGAATCCGGAAAAATTAATAGGGGGGTTGGGTCTTCTTTTATCACATTGGTGCCTAAGGTTAGTGACCCGGTCGGGTTAGGTGAGTATCGGCTTATCAACTTAATTGGGGTGGTGAGTAAGGTGGTATCTAAAGTTTTAGCGAACAGATTGAAAACGGTTATGGAGTCGATCACTCATGAGACTCAATCGGCTTTCTTGTCGGGAAGGTGCATACTGGATGGTCCTATGATTGTCAGCGAGGTGATGGCATGGGCGAAGAAGCGAAAGAATGAAGTATTTATGTTTAAAATAGACTTTGAAAAAGCTATGACAATGTAAATTGGGTTTTTTTCTATATCTATTATGAGACAGATGAGGTTCCCGACTGTTTGGTGTGACTGGATCTTTGGAGTGTTATCCTCGGCCGCTTCCTTGGTAATTGTTAATGGCTCTCATACCTTTGAGTTCGCGTGCAGCAAAGGTATTCGGAAAGGTGATCCAATGTCTCCATTTTTATTTATTATAGTCATGGAAGCTTTTTCTAGTATTATCAGGAAAGCTTGTAACATTGGTTCATTTGATGGTGTGAGACTACCGAATGGAGGCCCGGTTCTCTCTCATCTGCTTTATGCTGACGATGCTATTGTTATGGGTGATTGGTCGGTATTTAATTTTAGAGCCCTCAAACGGATTCTCCGGGTTTTCCACTTAGTTTCTGGTTTGAGGATTAACATTCAAAAATCGATTTTGTATGGGGTTAGGATGAATGTTGAGGCGTCTCGAGTCCAAACTGAGACGTTGGGATGTAGGTCGGGTGAGATTCCGTTCAAATACTTGGGTATCCAAGTGGGTGGGAACATGAGACGTATCGCGAGTTGGGAGCCAGTGATGCAAGTTTTCAAAAAACGGTTGTCAGCATGGAAGGCTCGTATGTTATCCATGGTGGGTAGATTGGTTCTTGCCAAATCGGTTCTTGAAAGCATTCCTACTTATTATTTCTCCTTGTATAAAGCTCCGATGGCGGTTATTAATAAGCTTGAGAGTTTGATCAAGAGATTTCTATGGGGAGGTAACGAGGAGGTTGGTAAAGTACACTGGGTTTCGTGGGAAAAGGTAGCTAGACCGAAAAAGAATGGAGGTTTGGGTTTATTCAAGTTGGGTAATTGCAATAAAGCGATGGTTCTTAAATGGCTTTGGAGATTCAAGGTTGAGGATGGTGCATTATGGAAGAGAGTCATAGAGGCGTTACATGTTTCTAATGGCAGATGGGACGTCTTTCCTTGGAACAAACAAGCTTCAGGGCCGTGGAGTAGAATTGTGAAGTGTGGTTATGATACTAAAGTCAACGGTATGGGGTTCGCTAATATGATTCGCGGATCGGTGGGTAATGGGCTTGATATCCGATTTTGGGTGGATTCATGGATAAATAATGTTCCGATTAAAGACCTATTTCCTAACTTATTTCGGTTAGAAAAGGACAAGTGGTGTAAAGTTGCTGATAGAGTGGGAAATGATGCGTCGAATGCTATTATCCAGTGGGATTGGAAGAGGTACCCGGCAGCTAATTCAGAAATTATTGAGCTAATAGAATGTCACAGAATGATATCTTCGGTGCGGTTGTGGGATAGGAAAGACTCATGGAAATGGAATTCTGGAGACAACTTTACTCGGTTAGTGTTGCTCGTTCTTGGCTTCGCCAGCAAGAAGTGAGCGAGGAGACGGATCAATTTAAATGGTGCAAATGGATTCCATCTAAGTGTAATGTGTTCTTGTGGAGGGCTAGGATTGATAGGATTCCCACGGCATCTGCTTTGATTCGTAGGAACATTAGTATTGGTGATGGTGTATGTAAATTTTGTGGGGATTATGAGGAAACTACGGATCATATTTTTACGGCTTGCATTATATCGACGGGTGTTTGGAATGCTATTGCCTCTTGGGTTAAGATTCCTCCGATTTTCGTTTTCTCGATTCAAGACGTTTTTCAATTGGTGGATTTCGTGAGCTGTTCCGCTTCTAAGAAGGAGATTGTGTATGGTGTTTGTATTATTTCGTGTTGGAAGATCTGGCGGACTCGGAACGATATGGTGTTTTCTCAAGTTGAAGCTAATGTGACGAAGATTGTGGCCGACATCAAATCTATAAGCTATCTTTGGTTTAATAGTAGATCGAAAAAGGATAGAATAAGCTGGAAAGATTGGTGTAATTTTAATATAACTTGATGTAATTGTCACACCCTCAAAATCCACTTGCGGAGTTTTACCGCGAGGCGCATGACAAACCAGGATCCAAACCAACGATCACAATAAACAAGTCTAAATGAATATAATGCAATTTCAAAACATAGTTTAAAATCCCCGTTTACAGCGGAAGCTTATTCAAAACAGTATCTCAAAAGTAAACCAATTGTTCAACATATGAAAACCATGCGACTCTAACTAGACGCCGTGCAGACGTGTGCGCCCTAGTCCAGTAGTGCTACCTTAGCGACCTGAGAAAACATGTAAAAGTTTACGTCAGCACAAAAATGCTGGTGAGTTTACAGGTTTTGTAATCCAAGTACCAAGTCAACCTGTCCATACTATAACAAATCGAAAACCAGTGTACGCTAGCTAGGCGTATGTTTTGTTACTACCACGATTGGAAAACCATTACTAACTCGCAAACCAAATGTGTGCCCGATGTAGTAACCCTGTTGTTCCTGTTGTTCCTGTTTGAGACAATATGCACTCGCCCGGCCCTCCAAGCCGACGAGCGGGGTTGGTCACTCCCAATAGCGCTATTCACATTTCCCCGTTGTGCAAACCCGCACATTCATGGTTCCCCCCGGGACTTCCAAAGATCGTGTAGTACACAATAGAAACCCATAGTATGACAGTAGTTACCAAATAATCGTTTTAACACATGTTTTCTCCCCCGAAAATGTGAAACCAGTTTAAAAGAGGGGCCGTAAACTCACCTTAAGTTGCGTTACTTCGTAATACGAATAACTCAGCAGCTATGCTAGTCCCGTAAAGCAGCGACCTAACATATGACAGTTACAAGCACTTAGACTAATAACCCGCAGGTTAGTTAGTCCCTAGATGTCCAGACCATAACCAAGTTCGTTTGAAAACACCGTGACTGTTTAACTGACCCAAAGTACAAGACTCGACATCCCATTGGTGACCCGAGACTCCCCGTGTTTTGTTTACGCTCTCAAACATGCAATCATGCAATCACACTTAACATACGTTAACGCACAACAAGTTATAGCACATAGCTCACGTATCACCGAATTACATCCAAATATATGTTACCAAGTTATTAGATATGTTACGGGGTTCCTAGCATGATCCTACATGTCAAATCGGGTCTCGGAATGCTAATTTACACTTACAGCAGCAGTACACGCGATTAGGAAAAGTCAACTAGCATTTAGGTTGGTCAACTGGCATTTAGGAAGGCTAATCCCATGTAACTACTAGCATTTAGGGCTATACCACATGTAACTACTAGCATTTAGGCTATACCACATGTAATTACTAGCATTTAGGCTATACCACATGTAACTACTAGCATTTAGGCCCTACTCGCATGTATCTACTAGCATTTAGGCCCTACTCGCCTCTAACATAGGCGAT
Source organism: Ambrosia x helenae (assembly GCA_030844895.1). Classification (NCBI taxonomy): domain Eukaryota; kingdom Viridiplantae; phylum Streptophyta; class Magnoliopsida; order Asterales; family Asteraceae; genus Ambrosia; species Ambrosia x helenae. Next base: position 724,877 of record JAUTDX010000096.1, read on the forward strand.
TAGCCCCCTAATCGCCTCTCACATAGGCGACTAGGGTTGCTAATCGCCTGTAACCTTGCTGTTCCGGTTTTTCGCGCGTTTAACGCTCCAAATCAGATCCAGAACGTGTGTAACCATCCAATATCATCCCAAACACTATCCTAAACATGTTTCAACTAAAACCCTTCGTTTTGCCTCGTATTATCAGCCCTGCATGCAATCACGTAATCCAAACACCATTCACATAGCATGCAACATCACACTAACATGCGTAACTATAACCCTAATAATCAATTACTCAGATTTCATTAATCATGACATCAATATTATTCTGAACTAACCTAACAACATGTTAATCACTCATCATTAATCATAAAAACCCTAGATATTAATCATAAACACATATAACACATGTATGATTGTTAGAATCCGATTAACAACACTTATTAACGATTTTCAGAAAGCTTTTCCGTTTTAGAACAGGTCTGGACTATTAGGGATTGAATAAAAACGTTTATAAAGATTGCATGGATGGAAACCAAACCTTAGATTTGTAAAAGAATGATGGATTAAGCTTGAAACCTTGTGTTTTGATCAAAAATCGCGTTCCAGAGGTTGTGTGTGTGTTGGGGCGGGTTATGGGACGACTAGGGTTTGTATAATGAAGTTTAGGAGGTCAAGTATGGTATTTATAGTCGTTTTTAGTCGTCCAGCCCGTAACACGCGATTATGCAGCTTTACACGCGATTAGGGGTCCTAATCGCATGAACAGTCATGCATTTGGGGCCTAATCGCATGAACAGTCATGCATTTGGCCCCCTACTCGCCCCTAAAGTGCCTACTCGCCTCCCTTATAGGCGATTAGGCTTCCCTAATCGCCTATTGGGGCTGGTTTCGTGTGTTTTGCGCGTTAAACCCCGTTTTAACATATGTTAACACATATTCACATACCAACAAGTCACATAATGATTGTAAACACATAACACTTGTAAATACACATATTCACACTCGTTCACCAATTCCCGGGACTCGAGACTTGTATGTTCCGTATGCCCTGACGATCCTACAAATCGTCACCGTTTGTACACTTGGTTAAGGACTGACATCTAATGAACCTCTAGACCAACATCCAATGATCTTCTAGACTAAACCGATAGTTCCCGAACCATAACCCGACTTAACTAACCCAGTTAAGTACAATATACGCGTGACTCGAGGTAGACTTTCATCTAGACAACATTGTTAACCAGAATTTGCCGGGTGTCACATCATCCCCACGTTAAAAGAATTTTCGTCCCGAAAATTGCACAAGTACCAAAAGAACAAAAGAAATAACGAAGGGAACAAACAAAAGATAGAAACCAAAAGAGAGATTTACCCGAGTTGTCACATCATCCCCACGTTAAAAGGAATCTCGCCCCGAGATTCATTCAGCTGCAGAAGAGACATATCTCGACTCGAACGCTTCCTTAGGAAAGAGATGAGGATATTTAGACTTCATCTGATCCTCCCGTTCCCAAGTGTACTCTGGTCCCCGGTTCGAGTTCCAGCGAACCTTCACAATGCGAATCTTGCTATGACGTAGGCTACGAATCTTGTAATCCAGAATCTCCACAGGTTCTTCCACAATCCGAAGACGATCATCAACCTTGATCTCTTCCAGTGGAACGATGAGAGACTCGTCAGCCAGACACTTCTTTAAGTTGGACACATGGAAGACGTTATGTACGTTACCGAGCTCCGTCGGTAAATCAAGACGATACGCCACCGGTCCAATCCGTTCCAGGATCGTAAATGGACCGACATATCGAGGGTTGAGTTTGCCACGCTTCCCAAAGCGTATGACGCCCTTCCACGGTGAGACTTTTAGAAGTACTTTGTCATTAACCTGGAATTCCAATGGTTTGCGACGCTGATCGGCATAACTCTTTTGCCGGTCCCGTGCCGCTGCCAACCGGTTACGAATCTGTACGATCTTTTCCGAAGTTTCGTACACTAGTTCAGGCCCAGTGAGTTGACTCTCACCCACTTCAGCCCAAAAAAGAGGAGAACGGCATTTCCGTCCGTACAGTGCTTCGAACGGAGCCGCCTTGATGCTCGTGTGATAACTGTTGTTGTACGAGAATTCTACTAACGGTAAATGAGCTTCCCAACCTTTGCCAAAATCGATCACACATGCCCGCAGCATGTCTTCTAAAGTTTGAATCGTGCGCTCACTCTGACCGTCAGTCTGTGGATGATAAGCCGTACTCATGTCTAGTTGGGTACCCAAAGCCTTGTGCAAAGACTTCCAGAAGTGAGAAGTAAAATGGGAGTCACGATCCGAGATAATAGAAACCGGCACCCCGTGCTTAGAAACAACTTCCTTCAAATAAAGACGAGCCAAACGATCCATGGTGTCAGTCTCTTTAATAGCGAGAAAATGGGCTGATTTTGTCAACCGATCAACAATCACCCATATCTTATCATTCGCGCTTGGTGATTTAGGAAGTTGCGTGACAAAATCCATTGTAATCCGTTCCCATTTCCATTCCGGAATTTCAGGTTGTTGCAAGAGACCCGACGGTTTCTGGTATTCCACTTTGACCTTAGCACAGGTCAAGCATTTGCTCACGTATGAGGCTATGTCTGACCTCATGTTTGGCCACCAGTACAGCACTTTCAGATCTTGGTACATCTTATCCGAACCAGGATGAATAGAATACCGGGACTTATGAGCCTCATCTAAGACAAGCTCCCGAAGTCCCCCGAATAAAGGAACCCATATACGTTCTGCAAAGTAGTGCAGGCCATCAGGCCTTCGCTCGAGGTGCTTGTCGGCACCGTGCATAGTCTCAGCTTTAAGGTTTTCCTCCTTCAAAGCTTCTAACTGGGCAGAACGGAGTTGATCAGGTAGGGATGAATGAATGGTGAGTTGCAACGCCCGAACGCGACGAGGTTTAGTTGATTCCTTCCTGCTCAAGGCGTCTGCTACAACATTCGCCTTGCCAGGATGGTACTTAATGGCACAATCATAGTCGTTCAGGAGTTCAATCCAACGACGCTGCCGTATGTTCAAATGTTGTTGGTCGAAAATATGTTGAAGACTCTTGTGATCGGTGTAGATGGTGCATTTGGTACCGTACAAGTAATGTCTCCAAATTTTCAACGCGAATACCACGGCACCCAACTCCAAGTCATGGGTGGTGTAGTTCTTCTCGTGCACCTTGAGTTGACGAGAAGCATACGCAATCACTTTCTCGCGTTGCATCAACACGCAACCGAGACCATGAATAGAAGCATCACAGTAAACAACGAAATCATCAGGGCCTTCAGGTAAAGACAAAATAGGAGCAGAACAAAGTTTAGACTTCAGTTCTTCAAACGCTGACTCTTGTGTTTCCCCCCAGTCGAATTTCCTATCCTTCTGTGTGAGAGTGGTCAGGGGTTAAGCGATCTTCGAGAACCCCTGAATGAAACGACGATAGTAGCCCGCGAGGCCTAGGAATTGCCGCACCTCAGTTGGCGTCTTAGGTGCTCCCCAGTCCTTGATCGCTTCGATCTTAGCTGGATCGACATGAATCCCTATTTCATTAACCACATGTCCTAGGAACTGAACTTCGCGTAACCAAAAGTCACACTTTGAGAACTTAGCGTAAAGTTGTTCCCGTCACAAGAGTTCCAAAACCAAACGCAGGTGTTCCTCGTGTTCGGTCTTGTTCTTGGAGTAGATCAGAATGTCATCAATAAACACAATGACGAACTTGTCCAGATATGGTTTGCAAACGCGGTTCATCAAGTCCATGAAAACCGCCGGTGCGTTCGTGAGACCGAAAGGCATGACCAAGAATTCGAAATGGCCATAACGTGTACGAAAGGCAGTCTTTGCAACGTCAGCTTCCCGTACGCGCAACTGGTGATAACCGGACCTCAAGTCAATCTTGGAATAATAACTAGAACCCTGGAGCTGGTCGAATAGATCATCAATACGTGGAAGAGGATAACGGTTCTTGACGGTCAATTTGTTCAGTTCTCTGTAGTCCACACACAATCGGAAACTTCCATCCTTCTTCTTAACAAATAGAATCGGGGCTCCCCAAAGGGAAGAACTTGGTCTGATGAAACCCTTGTCCAAGAGTTCCTGTAACTGACTAGACAATTCCTGCATCTCGGGAGGTGCAAGACGGTAGGGGGCCCGAGCAATAGGAGCAGCCCCTGGTACAAGATCAATACCGAACTCGACTTGACGATGGGGAGGAAGACCAGATAAATCATCGGAAAAAACATCAGGAAACTCGCGTACAACTGGAATATCGTCGATCTTCTTCTCATCACCAGAGGAAACAGATAAAAGTGCCAAAACGGCTGGATAACCCTTTCGAAGACACATAAGGGCTTTCATGCTAGAGATGATATTCAGCGGAACACCACCCTTGATACCGTACACAGAAAGGAATTCTCCATCAGGGAGAGGAATCCGAATAATCTTGTCGTAACAGACAATCTCCGCGCGATACAAAGACAACCAATCCATGCCTACAACAACGTCAAAACTACCCAAAGGTACCGGCATAAGGTCGATGGGGAATGATAAACCCGACAACTCTAATTGACACCCCTGAAGGATACTAGTAGCTTCAATCTTTTTACCGTCAGCCAACTCAATAATATACTTAGTCTCTAATGGTACGGGTACTACATCTAGCAATCGACTAACTTCCATGGATACAAAACTCTTGTCGGCACCAGAATCAAATAACACACTAACAGAACGATTATTGAGAAGGAACATACCGGTAACGGTGTCAGGATCCTGTCTAGCCTCAGCGGCTCCAATGACGAAGGCGCGTGCATTGCTGCCACTGCCCCCGTTATTCCCATTACCGTTGTTTCCACCCTGCTTCAGTTTTGGGCAATCCTTCTTGTAATGCCCAGTCTCACCACAGTTGTAACATCCTTGTCTTCCCGTAGTCCCTTGAGTAGTAGGAGCTGAGTTAGTAGTCGGGGCCTGGGTCGATGGAAGTGTAACCCGACAATCTTTAGCAAAATGCCCAATTCGCTGGCAGCGATGACAACGGTTACTGTCACAGTTCCCTTGATGATGACGTCCACACTTGTTACATTTAGGCAGTTTCCCCGCATAACCACCCTGCTTGTTACCCGAAGAAGAAGAAGAACCCCCATTATCGAACCTCTTACTCTGCTGTGCTGGCCCAGATCCCTTCCCTTCATTATCCCACTTGCGCTTGTTGTTCTCTGGGGCCTTAACAGTCGAACCCTTAGCAGGCAAAATACCCTCATTCACCTTCAAGTTGGTCATCCTATGAGCCGATCGGACCACCTCTGAGTATGTAGGATGATTTCCAGCAGCTACCAACCCTGCGATTTCTGGCACTAACCCCGAGACATAATGCTCAATCCTCCTGTATTCTGGCACATGCAGATCGGGACACAACACTGCCAACTCGTTACGCCTCACAGTATACTTCTCAATTTCAGACCCAGACATCTTGAGGTTCCACACCTCGTGCTCTAACTTCTGCACCTCTTCCCTCGGACAGTACTCTCGCTTCAACAATTGAACAAAGTTTTCCCAAGGCATAGCATACGCCTCCCCAATACCCATATTCTGGGTGATGTTATTCCACCAAGTCAATGCAACATCCTGGAATAACGCAGCAGCATACTTAACCCGATCTTCTGGGAGACAGTTACACATCAGAAACACTGACTCCACCTTCTCCAGCCACCTAAGCAAGCTCACCGCACCCTCAGTGCCAGAGAATTCCTGGGGCTTACAGTCCCGAAACATCTTGTAGGTACACATAGGTGGGGGTGGGTTAACAGGACCACCTGAAATGAAACGCATGAGAAACCACGAAGAATGTATACAAGGTTCACCAATGAGGCAAAGAAAATGGATAAATCAACTTACCACCACCGTTGTGCCCTAACTGGAAGGCAGCTTGGAGCAAGTTGTTCAGATCAGCCTGCGATAGGTTAATACCTCCACGACCACCAGCACCACCGCGACCACCACCACGTCCACCATTGCGACCACCTCCACGTCCTCCTCTTACTCCAGACATGATTCTGGCAGAAAGAACGAGAAAATTTAGTTTCGCAGATAAAGATAACCACTAATGTTTACAAGATCAAAGCTAGATCCAATCCAGGACTATCCCTTCAAACCCAGAGCTCACCAGGGCTTCCATGCATTTCGGTTTATGATTTTGTGTGCACCCAAAATGATAAACCGCTCTACATGGTCCTCCAAGTGTTCTCCTAGTTCAAAGTTCAAATCACCGAACATAGACTCTTAGCTATACACCGTAATACTACGGTAGTTTATGGCAAGTGTTTCTATTGGAGTATGAAAGGGAGAAGTCCGAGCCTTGGACAAATCTCAAGAGTACACGATTCACTCCAATATACTACACTGCCTAGAAAGCAAGTAATCCGACCTAAGATAGAACGGATGATGTAACGTAGAAAGACCAAATGATTTAGAGACATCCCGACAAGACCATACGTAAACCACCATAACGTTTAGTACCATGTGATCGTCTAGTGTGTGCGACTCGGCTATAGACTAGACTCTACATGCAGTCCTAGTTCACTATAACCATTGGCTCTGATACCAATCTGTCACACCCTCAAAATCCACTTGCGGAGTTTTACCGCGAGGCGCATGACAAACCAGGATCCAAACCAACGATCACAATAAACAAGTCTAAATGAATATAATGCAATTTCAAAACATAGTTTAAAATCCCCGTTTACAGCGGAAGCTTATTCAAAACAGTATCTCAAAAGTAAACCAATTGTTCAACATATGAAAACCATGCGACTCTAACTAGACGCCGTGCAGACGCGTGCGCCCTAGTCCAGTAGTGCTACCTTAGCGACCTGAGAAAACATGTAAAAGTTTACGTCAGCACAAAAATGCTGGTGAGTTTACAGGTTTTGTAATCCAAGTACCAAGTCAACCTGTCCATACTATAACAAATCGAAAACCAGTGTACGCTAGCTAGGCGTATGTTTTGTTACTACCACGATTGGAAAACCATTACTAACTCGCAAACCAAATGTGTGCCCGATGTAGTAACCCTGTTGTTCCTGTTGTTCCTGTTTGAGACAATATGCACTCGCCCGGCCCTCCAAGCCGACGAGCGGGGTTGGTCACTCCCAATAGCGCTATTCACATTTCCCCGTTGTGCAAACCCGCACATTCATGGTTCCCCCCGGGACTTCCAAAGATCGTGTAGTACACAATAGAAACCCATAGTATGACAGTAGTTACCAAATAATCGTTTTAACACATGTTTTCTCCCCCGAAAATGTGAAACCAGTTTAAAAGAGGGGCCGTAAACTCACCTTAAGTTGCGTTACTTCGTAATACGAATAACTCAGCAGCTATGCTAGTCCCGTAAAGCGGCGACCTAACATATGACAGTTACAAGCACTTAGACTAATAACCCGCAGGTTAGTTAGTCCCTAGATGTCCAGACCATAACCAAGTTCGTTTGAAAACACCGTGACTGTTTAACTGACCCAAAGTACAAGACTCGACATCCCATTGGTGACCCGAGACTCCCCGTGTTATGTTTACGCTCTCAAACATGCAATCATGCAATCACACTTAACATACGTTAACGCACAACAAGTTATAGCACATAGCTCACGTATCACCGAATTACATCCAAATATATGTTACCAAGTTATTAGATATGTTACGGGGTTCCTAGCATGATCCTACATGTCAAATCGGGTCTCGGAATGCTAATTTACACTTACAGCAGCAGTACACGCGATTAGGAAAAGTCAACTAGCATTTAGGTTGGTCAACTGGCATTTAGGAAGGCTAATCGCATGTAACTACTAGCATTTAGGGCTATACCACATGTAACTACTAGCATTTAGGCTATACCACATGTAATTACTAGCATTTGGGCTATACCACATGTAACTACTAGCATTTAGGCCCTACTCGCATGTATCTACTAGCATTTAGGCCCTACTCGCCTCTAACATAGGCGATTGGCCCCCTAATCGCCTCTAACATAGGCGATTAGGGTTGCTAATCGCCTGTAACCTTGCTGTTCCGGTTTTTCGCGCGTTTAACGCTCCAAATCAGATCCAGAACGTGTGTAACCATCCAATATCATCCCAAACACTATCCTAAACATGTTTCAACTAAAACCCTTCGTTTTGCCTCGTATTATCAGCCCTGCATGCAATCACGTAATCCAAACACCATTCACATAGAATGCAACATCACACTAACATGCGTAACTATAACCCTAATAATCAATTACTCAGATTTCATTAATCATGGCATCAATATTATTCTGAACTAACCTAACAACATGTTAATCACTCATCATTAATCATAAAAACCCTAGATATTAATCATAAACACATATAACACATGTATGATTGTTAGAATCCGATTAACAACACTTATTAACGATTTTCAGAAAGCTTTTCCGTTTTAGAACAGGTCTGGACTATTAGGGATTGAATAAAAACGTTTATAAAGATTGCATGGATGGAAACCAAACCTTAGATTTGTAAAAGAATGATGGATTAAGCTTGAAACCTTGTGTTTTGATCAAAAATCGCGTTCCAGGGGTTGTGTGTGTGTTGGGGCGGGTTATGGGACGACTAGGGTTTGTATAATGAAGTTTAGGAGGTCAAGTATGGTATTTATAGTCGTTTTTAGTCGTCCAGCCCGTAACACGCGATTATGCAGCTTTACACTCGATTAGGGGTCCTAATCGCATGAACAGTCATGCATTTGGGGCCTAATCGCATGAACAGTCATGCATTTGCCCCCCTACTCGCCCCTAAAGTGCCTACTCGCCTCCCTTATAGGCGATTAGGCTTCCCTAATCGCCTATAGGGGCTGGTTTCGTGTGTTTTGCGCGTTAAACCCCGTTTTAACATATGTTAACACATATTCACATACCGACAAGTCACATAATGATTGTAAACACATAACACCTGTAAATACACATATTCACACTCGTTCACCAATTCCCGGGACTCGAGACTTGTATGTTCCGTATGCCCTGACGATCCTACAAATCGTCACCGTTTGTACACTTGGTTAAGGACTGACATCTAATGAACCTCTAGACCAACATCCAATGATCTTCTAGACTAAACCGATAGTTCCCGAACCATAACCCGACTTAACTAACCCAGTTAAGTACAATATACGCGTGACTCGCTAAGGTAGACTTTCATCTAGACAACGTTGTTAACTAGAATTTGCCGGGTGTCACAGTAATGGTTGTGCGGCTTTCTCCATCTTGGAGATAGTCCGTTCGTTTGGTTAATGAAGTTCACTTTTCAAAAAAAAATCTAACTATCCAAAACATGATGCATATATTTTCTTGATGAGATTGATGATCTAATAAACTTTGAAGTAATTATTGGACTAATGATTAACACAATTTGTTAGTACATCTTTTATGTTTTCTTTGTTGTTACTATTTCTTAACTATGTTGTGTTTTTTTTTTCTTGACTTTTCTAGATGATCTTTCCTATTCTGGCCAAAGTTGTTTATTGTGCGAAAAGTCGACTTTCTACTCAATCTTCATACCATGTTGCATCTGATAATGAAGGGGCAATATACTTGACAGGAAGCGAGCATATCTAAACTTTCATAGAGTACAATAAGAGTTGGATATGTTTATATTTTTGTTTGACATATGGTTCTTATAAATAAGCTAGTTTATGTGTTCAAAACATGTATATTTCTTTTCTCCTTTCGGGCATGTCTTAAAAAGTTGTTTCTTCTTCTTATGAGCATGTAGATGACAAGCACGAGGTGAAAATATGCTACAATTTCTTTGATTCTCTCTCTCACACACACACAAACAACGTAAACATAAACACACGCATACACACACACACACATATATATAGGGTGAGGTTAGGGTAAAAAGGGTGTGTTTGTGAGATGGGTGAGAAGTAATTGTGTCATTTAGATTATATTGATCTCGCCCCACTTATGGTGTGCGCATATAATGTATATATGTGTGGCCCTTGGGGGGCAAAAGTAAAGTTGCACTAGTTTTAACGTTATTTTACTAATTTCGTGAAAATAACGTTAAAAACGACGGACGGTTAATCATGCATCATGTGGTGGCGTGGATAGCCAAGAGACAAAGGGGTACATGCACCGATTGGGTTTGTCCCGATTGCTAAGTGTTCTGTGCCTTATGTCCAAGGCTTGATACCAAACCACATCGAGCTGGGGGTCTCATTGGAAGCAGCCTCTCTATTCTTAGGGGTAGAGGTAAGGCTGTCTACATCTTACCTTCCTCAGACCCTACCATAGCTTTGCTATAGGTGGGATTAACTGAGTATGATGATGATGAGATTATATTGATCGATGGTTGAGATTAAATGGATGGCAAAGTTATAAATTGTATCATAATTTAATTAATAAATTGGGGCTTATGATGGTATAATTGTCAAAACGTTATATGACCTGTTGTGTTTTATGTTCAACAAGATCATCATATTGTGTTTATTTTCAACAAGTTATATGATCTCTTATGTTTTATGTTGAGCAAGAATATCATGTTGTGTTTTATTTTTAGCAAGTTATATATGACCTGCTATGTTTTATGTGCATCAAGATCATCATGTTGTAGTCTTTTTTTTTTCATAATTTACCTTCGTAAATATGGAAAAATTTGAAAGCAATCTCTTATAATGATTATGAGATTGAGTTTTTTTTTTAAAATGAATATTTATCTAATTACTTTATTGCCCTTATTATTAAAATAAAACCATGTCACGTGTCATTCTCACAAGCCTTCTTACCCTTCTCACAAAAATAGACCTTTGTACCTGAATATATATATAGCCTCTCCATTATTTACATTATTAGTTATACTTTAAAGCTTTTAAAAAAATTATTTGTTACACAGGCTATAACCTAATTGACTAACATTAAAGAGAATTCTCTATTAGTATAAGCTAGTTAAAATAGATTTGGTGATGTGGAGGAAAAATTAATTGCATTTGTGTCCGAGCTTCATCACTTCTATTTGGTAGCCACGTGTGATGATGATTTGTACAATTGCTAGGTGGATGATGATTTTAGATGGTGTACATGGTGGTTTGCCATGATCCGCTATCTCAGATAGAGGATCTATGAGACCTTGAAAGAGATTCGCAATCTCAAATAGTGGAACATGTCTAAGTGGTATCCGTTGTAAGATGTTTTTGCACATTTATACAAATGTATACACACTTTGCTACAATCTCAAGATACATACATATAACATACACTGCTGGAAATGACTACGAGAGTTGAAGAAACCGTGGGGATCATCGTCAGAGTCGGCCTATCTGGTCTTTAAACCGTTGCATGTGTTAAGATCTGAATTTGATTTGTTTTGATTGTTTGGAAATGAAACATGAATGAAGTTAAACAAATATGGAAAGTGCAGCGGAATAGTAAACTATAAATCAAAACAAAGAGAATAATTGTTTTCGAATCGAAAGCTTCTCATTAATCAAATGATTACAATGATTACACAATTACTCCCCCTCAGCCTGATCACTCACTGATTGTTTGTCTGGGAGAATGTTTTGAGTGATAAATAGAACAGTACATGCACTGTTCTATTTGCAGACAAACTAAACCAATGATGACCTACGACTGACGTCACCTAGGACAGTGACATCTTACAGATATATAACAACATAAAACAACTGATGAATACGGACACTGTTACATTGCTAAGCTCTGATGACAAAACAACTAATGGGTAAAACTCTCATGCTTCTATCCACTGTTGGAGCCTAAGTGTTGTTGGCTCCAACAGTCTTTTAGCTCAGTAGTTGTTTCTTCAATCAGCTCTTTGTGATCAACACTTGTACTCTAGCAGTTTTTAGGGAAACATCAGTTGTTAGAAGCCAACAGTCTTTTGGGGAAAGTAACTTGAAAGCACTGATTTATTATGGATCATATTTATAGTATGTTTTGGCTTTTCAGATCATCTGTTCTTCTCCAGATCAGCAGACCCAACAATCTCCCCCTAGAACAGATGATGCCAAAACTCAACCTTTATTGCTGATATTTATTTATCATCAGACTTTCTCTAATTTGCCCTTTGAATTGTAATTCAAAGTTTAAGGAGAATAAGTCTTCAACATCTCTTTCAAGCTCTAAGTTAAGAAGGTCTTGGAGGTCATCTGCACACAGACCATATGCATCATCCATTCTTAACTTCTAAGCTTCTCCATCAGATCTGAGCAGAGTCAATTCGTGGGTGTCTTTGTTGACCTTCCACTTTAGAATTTTTGAACCTGAGGATTTCTTGAGTTGCAAATTTATTTGGGATGAATTTGGTGATGGAGGTCTCCCAATGATTCTTCTGAGTTCTTCAGAAATAGGGTCAGAAAAATAATGGACTTGGTTGAAGACCCCTTCTTTGACAAATGTGTCAGCAAACTTCTTTTCATCTTCTTCTGACATCTGCTTCTGCCTTTTGTACTGTCTCTTGGCAGCAATAGATAGGTCAGATGTTTCAAGTAAGTTGTCAAGTGTAAAGGTCTGTTGGGATCTTTTAACCACTGGTTCATCAGAGTAAATTGGTTTTCTTGGTAGAGTGGGATCAGTTTTTCTATTCTCTTCAAGCTTCTTGTATGTTTCAACCAGTCTCAACTCAGACCATCTTGCTACAGACCTCATCTCTTCGTACTTAGCAGCCACTATCTCTTCCCTCATTCTTCTATACTTCAAAGCTCTGGCTGGGTGGTCTTTTCTGAAATTAGGGGCAGAGGCCTTTTGAGTAGGATTCTTGGTCATCTCTTCAATTCTATAAAGTTCTTCTTGAAGGGCATGAGTGGTCAAGCCTGCAAATTGTCTCTTACTTGCTTTGTAAGGCATGGTTGCCAAGATCTGATTAAGACTAGATTCCCTGACTACCCTTTCTAAATCACTGCTGAGTGGCATGTTTGACATAGAATTGCTCAGGGTCTTAGCAAAATCTTCAATCCTTCTCAATTTGCTAAGCTCGGCTGAATGGATGCCCTGAGAAGTCCTGTCATCCTTTCCTTTGCATCTCTCCTTGATGATCAAATCTGTCCGTTCTGCTTTAAATTTCAAGTATTGATCTATGTTTCTAGGAATAGGAAAATTTGGGAGAGATTGGAAAGTTCTTTTTGATGGATCCTCAGTATTGTAGAAGGATTGAATTTCCCCCTTGAGTAGATCAAGCTCAAGAGGATACTGAGCAACCAATGGTGTGATGGATGGTGGTGGTCTATGGGAAGTAAAATGGGATGTGTGTGGTGAAAAGGATGTGAGTGGAATGGCTAGAATTGGTGCAGATTTTGGTGATGGAATGGGAGTTGGTGTGGTTTCTATATTCTCATCTTGTACCACAAAGGTTGATTTTCTCTTCCTTGTGTACAGGATCAGAGGTGATGATGGTGTTTGGGTAGCCGTGGATGTGTTAACATCTGTTGGCACTTGTGCAGGACCAGCAGATGTTTGGGGTTGTAATGGTGAAGTGGGTGGCATGGTTATGGGTGGTGTAGTGGTGGTTGTTGTAATAGGTTAAATGGTTGGTTTAGTGGTTGTGGTGGTAGCATATGTTTTGGTGGTAGCAATGGTTCTAGCATATGTTTTTGAAGCAGAGTTTTTGGTTTTGGATGGTGGTTGCCTAACATGTTTTGCAGGAATTTTCTTCCTTTTAGAGGAGCCAACATCTTCAACTTCCTGTTGTTGCTCTTGTTTCTTTTGTACTAGAGCCTCTGCCTTGACTTCCAAAGTATCAGACATTTTTTGCTTAGCTTCAGCAGCCTCTTCAGCATTGATGTTGGTAGAGTCATCAATTTCTTTTGCCTTACCAGCTTTGGCAGATTCAGCATTAGCAGTGGTTTGATCAGTAGGTTGTTGTGGAGCTGGAGCAGACCCTGGTTTGTTGGCAGCAGACTTTTGTGATTGACCTTTTTGAGAAGGTGGACATCCAAAGGGATCTAGCTTTGGCAATCTATCCCTGCCACTCTCCCCCTTTTTGATATCATCAGCAGTGAATTCATCATCATCTTCATCTCTTAAGATAGTTGTGGGGGCAGAGCGAGTGGTCTTCAGCAGATGATCTTTGATGGCTTTTATGTCTGCTTGGGTATCGGTGAACCTAGCATCTACCATGGTTCTGATTTGAGCCATATATGTTTCATGTGTTTGGGCTGCTAGTTTTCGATGAGCTATGATGATAGGGCTGACAGACTTCCATAGCTCACTAGCAATGTCTTCTTTGGATGGTTGACTTTTGGTGAGAACAGCCAAAGACTCCATTATTGTCTTGAGATCGGTCTTGATATCAGCAACAGATGTTTCAATGGATGTAACTTTCTCCGTCAATTCCTGGTATTTTAACCCATCACCTAAGTTAATAGGATCATTTGGATTCCTACCAGAGGTGGTAGTTGTAACTGGTTCAGTTCTAGGAGATGAGTCCATAGAATAAAAACCAGATGCCCCTTTTTCTTGGTTCTGGGGACTTCCAACTGATTTTGGGGTCACTATAGTGGCCTCATCAGTAGTTTCCTTCAAGGAAGTCTTAGTGATGGAACCACTGTCCTGTTGTGAGACAATTGTCTCTACAACAGTAGTGGCTGCTTCACTTGAAAAACCACCTTGAGTTACATGTAACTCAAGAGGTGTAGCCTCCTCTGTTCGTGGGCTAGCCAATTGATTTTTCTCAGACCCAGTCACTTGTTGATGTATACTCTCAGTGATAGGTGATGGAGAGGAATTGGGATTTTCCTGAGTTTTATCAATGGCTTCAAACAATGGTTGCAGGGTAGGGAGGACATGTGATGGTGAAGGTGGAGGAGTGAAAAGAGAAGCAGCCCCGGGAGAAGGGCTTTTGAACATATGGTCAAGTGACTCATATGCTTCTTGATGTGTGTCCCCTTGACTTACAACATGATCCTTTTATGAGGATTCATGAGGAGTTTGGCTGGGTTGAGATATATCCAACTGTTGAGAGGAAGTATCAACAGTGGTTTGTTGTTGCTTTTACGCTACAACAGGGTTTGCCTCTGGTATCTCATCTTCTAGAGGTCCCTTTTTAGATTTCTTGGGGGGTTTGATGGATGGAAGTTTCTTTTTGGAAGTGGCTGGTGTGGGTTTCACAGCACTGGATGTAGTGCCATGATCACCAGGAGCAGTGGGCTCAGCAACAGAGGTTTTGACAATAGTTGTTGTCTTGACACCCTTTGCTTGTGTTTTGGAAACTTTAACATTTGACACTTTTTCTTGGGTGCTTGGACCCAGCATTCTTGTGAAAGTTTCTTGAGAGAGACTCATCATTTGAAGAGATTTTCCCTTTTTAAAATCCTTTTCAGGTAAAACCTTTTGTAGGATAACACTTAAAAGTGTTGGGTACAAGAGAAAAGCATTGTTAGACCCAGACTTGACTCCCTTCACATTTGCTACAAAATCCAGAAATAGAGCCTGGGATAGATTGTAGTCAGATTCTGACAACATTGCATATCCTAAGTACTAAACTTTCAATGGGATTTCATTGAAAGAAGCGGTTTTAGCAGAGAGACAGATAAGGAGTGTATGAATGAAAAATTTCATGACTGGTGGAAAATTTTTTTTATAAAGTGTTGATCCAGTCATCTGTGAATCATAACCCCTTTCTTGAAACTCTGTGTGAAGTTCAGCCTTAGGAAAAGAATCTATACCTACCAAGTCGTTTAGAGAGAAGGTTGTGGATATGGTTTGGGGGGGTTATGCTCACATTTGTATCTCCAATTTTTGAAATAATGGTTGTAGGCTTTTTGTCTTGTAGTAGAAACTTAGCATTTAACCAGAATTCTTGAAGAGTGTCAATGAATATGGGTGCATCAGCGGTGAGGATAGGCAAGTATTTGGATTGGAGGAAAACGTCAATGGTGGTGTGGAATAAAGTGTTTTCATTTGTTTTAACCAGATAGGGTAGGTAATTGTGAGGGGCTTTTGCTTGAAGATCCGTTTTAATGGAGTTCGAGTCGGATGAGTGAAGGAATTTGTATGAGGGTTTGAGATTGAAGAAGGCGGTTTCAGTATTTTGAATACAATGAGATAGTGTAACAACTGTTGGGGAAAACAGGGTTTTTATAGCCTCTGATGAAACCGCTGATGTGGCCAAAGCTTTGCTTTTGAGAGCAGACGTGGCAAACAACTGTTGATGGTTGCCAAAGCACTGATGATGTTTTTTTAATGTATATATACATATATATATATATATATTATATATAGTGGAAAACAGTTGTTTTATGTGATCAGATGTTTGAAACAGATTTTTCAACCAACAGATAATAGAATGGATGAAACAGTGGTTGTTTTATCTTTAACAGATTTTTCAACCAAAAGTTGTTTTTAAAGATGGATTTTGATTTTCTGAAAACATTTTAATGTTTTATTTAAGGAAACATTTTTGTTGTTAATCCATGTTTAGAATACCAATCCTAGAGATCAGATTTTCAAAGGTAGATGTGTCTAAAGCTTTTGTCGACACATCTGCCAACTGATCCTCTATTGGAACATGGTGCAGAGAAATCAAACCTTTTTCATAGCTATTTATCACAAAATTATGTTTGATGTCGATGTGCTTTGTGGTAGAGTGAGAGACTGGATTTTTTATGATATTTTTAGCAGCTTGGATATCCAGCATGAGTGGAGTCCTTAGTGCTGTTATACCAAAATCCAATAATTGATTTTGAAGCCACATGAGTTGGGTTGTACAGCTTGCAGTAGAAATGTATTCAGCCTCTGCTGTCGAGGTTGAAACAGCTGCTTGCTTTTTGCTTTGCCAGTAGATTAAGGCATTCCCTAGAAATTGGCACCCACCTGATGTGGACTTCCTTGTGGTGTGGCAGCCAACAAAATCAATATGTGAATAACCTGAAAGCTCAATGTTTCCATTAGCAGGATACCAGATACCAAGTGTGGTAGCACTTTTTAGGTATCTGAATATCCTCTTCACAGCAATAAGATTTGACTTTCTAGGTGATGTCTGGGATCTAGCACAAACACAAGTGGCAAACATAATGTCTGGCCTGGATGCAGTTAGGTACAATAAAGATCCAATCATGCATCTATAATAACCAGTTCATCTTTGTCATCATTAGTAAGTAGCTTGGCTGTGCGCATGGGTGTACTACATGGCTTACAGTCATTCATTTCAAATCTTGTTAGGAAGTTTTTAACATACTTGTTTTGGTGAATGAATGTACCATTTTGCAGCTGCTTCACTTGGAGACCAAGGAAGCACTGAAGTTCACCCATAGCACTCATTTCAAACTCTGCTGTCATGAGTTCCCTAAATTCTTCACACATTTTGTTACATGTCGATCCAAAAATGATGTCATCCACATATATTTGAACAATCATTAAATCTTTCCCTCTCCATTTTAGAAATAAAGATTTATCAATTTTACCTCTTGTGAAACCAATGGATAAGAGAAAGGTGGAAAGAGTTTCATACCAGGCCCTTGGAGCTTGTTTCAGTCCATACAAAGATTTGTTGAGCTTGTAGACATGATCAGGATGGGATGTGTCTTCAAAATCAGGTGGTTAGCATACATAGACCTCCTCCTGAATTTTGCCATAAAGGAATGCACATTTGATGTCCATCTGATACACCTTGATGTTGTGGTTGACAGCAAAGGCTAGGAAGAGTCTGATAGCTTCTAGCCTAGCTACAGGAGCAAAGGTTTCATCATAGTCTATCCCCTCTTCTTGTTTGAAGCCTTGAACCACAAGCCTGGCTTTGTTCTTGACAACTATGCCCCTTTCATCAGTTTTGTTCTAGAAGACCCAATTTGTGCCAATTGGACAAACATCCTTTGGCAGTGGTACAAGTTTAGTAAATGATGAGGAACCCTCAGGTTTTTCAGGAATAATTTTCTTGCCATTAGGTTCAGTGATTTTAATTTCTTGACCCTCCAAATTAGTTGGAACAACCTCAACTAACTTTGGTTCCCTTTTGTCAGTGTTTTGAAAAGCTTGAGCAGTGGTTTCAAAACCAAAACCAAACTTCACATGACTTTTGGTCTGTTTGTTGAGGAGCATCTCAAAACCTTTACATGATTCCACCCATTTTTCACATTCAACTTGGGTGGACTCAAGCTCCTTTTTACAACTCTGATATTTTGTTATCATAGTTTGGAGCTGTTCTTTGGTTATAGTTGCTTCATGTTTTAAACTACTAATTTCATATTCTTTTTCAGTCAATTTTGATTTTAACTCTTTTGAAAGTTTTTCAAATTGAACTTCATCATCTAAAATTTTCTTTCTAAGGTTTTCATTCACCTCTTTAATGTTTGCAAATGCTATTACACATTTGTTTGAACACAAATCATTTAAGATTTGAGGAGATACCTTAGCAGCAGCCATCAATGCACAATCACATTTACACTCACAATTATTATCACCCCAAGGATCTGAGAGATTCACAACCTCTTCTTCAGACTTTTCATCTGGAACTACTGCATCAACAACATCATTAGTCACATTTACAGATTCAGACACCACATCCTCAGATTCAACTTCTTCTACTATTGTGTCCAAAGCCATGAAACAAAAATTTTCTGGTTCATTTTCAGCTTTGGCAACAAGAGCAAAATTCTCATCTGTTAACTCATCTGGTAAACTGCTCCAATCAACAATGAGCAGTGTTTTGCACATTTAGTCTAGGGGTATTATGGGAAACTTGATAAGTGTTTGTCTATGGCCTTTGATTTGGATAGGTAATCATAGGTGTACCATGTTGACTCCTGCATTCCCTAGCAAAATGACCAAGTCTATGACATTTATAACACTTAAATTTAGATTTATCTAACCCCACCTTTGACCTGCCAGTTAAACATGGAAATCTTTTGCCAGTTTTCTTGTAGAAATTGTTAGTTCTAACACTGAACAGAGCCAGTTGGTGCATTATGTCCATTTCTTCCAAATCATCAGGGTCAAAATATTGAAGGTCATTATACTCAAAGGATATGTTATCAGATGCCTGGATATCACCACCACTTGCTGCAAAAGCATAGTTGGGTGAATAAGAATCAGAGTTAAAACCTGAAGTTATGTCAATGAAATGATCATAACTCTGATCCTTATTATTACCAGGCACCTCATCCTGACCCAAAAGTGTTGTATTACCAAAAACATAATCATCAGACACTTTTCCAGAGTCCTAAAGCTTCTTTTTCTAGTTAAGCTCTCTTTCATAAGTCAAGAGCTTACCATGAAGCTGGGTCAGAGATAGGTCCTTGAAACCAATTGAGTTTCTCATAACTATAGCAATAGTGTCCCATTTGTGATCAGCACTTGTACTCTATCAGTTGTTAGGGGAACAACAATTGTTAGAAGCCAACAGTCTTTTGGGGAAAGTAACTTGAAAACATTGATTTATTATGGATCATATATATAGTATGTTTTGGCTTTTCAGATCATCTGTTCTTCTCCAGGTCAGCAGACCCAACATCATGCCTCCATCAACTATCAATTGCATACATAATTCCAGAATGAGAATATTATGTTGCCTTATTATTTAACAAAAAAAAATAATATAACCGGCTTCACTTCAACTTAAATAAAAGCTTCTGTCAACTTCCTCATCTTCCTTTTCAGGCGAATTGTCTAAAGTATGTTCCAATGGTAAATTCTTGAAATACTTGGATGAATACGTATCTTATTTCAAGATTAAGACGAGCTTTTACAACCTCGTAAAGTCTGTAAAGTAAGACAAAGATGTGAAGAAATGGAAGGTGGAGTGTGAGGTCATTGGTGGAGGTATGTGTTGGCATGAATAGAGGTTTTTGGTGGTGGCTAAAGTAGAAACGAGTGTTGTGTTTATATCGAAGGTTGATTAGTTGAGTAAGTTGAATGGTGAAGTTATTCATTCGACTAAATATAAGTCTAGTAAGGGATATGAGAATATGAAGGTTTTGATGGTCAGAGCTAGTAGGAAATTCCACTTAACGTGTTCCGCTGTTTAAGATTGTGGATCTATTTTACAAGATTTCATAGATCTGCTATCTAAGATTGCGGATCATGACAAGTCACCAGGTACACCATCCAACATCATAATCTAGCTAGACCCTGTACAAAAGCACAATATAAGGCCAAACCTAAACCTGCAAAATCAAAAGCTTTCAAAGATAAAATTCAACAGGTTTGGAGACCTAAATCAGTAAATTCTTCTGAGGGTTCGATATCAAGCGATCATACTCCAACTCCTCATGGTAGGTGGATTGATTTACCAATGATTGATGACCTATGCCAACCAAAGATCATCAAGGCCTAGGTCTCCCTTCAGAACTAATATTTGAACGAGTGTGCAGGGTGTTCCAGGAGGAACCATCAGCAGTCATTGATTGTTGACAGTGGGGCATCTTAGCATAAAATATGTGACATGTCGCTCCGATAAACTGATTAGAACATCTTTGGAGGATATGTAACCTTATCTAATCAAAGGAGGGAGTTTGATATGAAAAAGAAGAAGAAGAAAAGAAAGACAAAATGTCTAGCGAGACTAAATTCATGACCTAGTGTTTTGACTTAACAACCGGCAGGGGCAGTTCTACTGTCATCAAGGGGATTCCCAAGAACCCGTTCAGTTTAAAATTTTTAGTGTTAATATATATAGAAAATTCTGTAGGAACCCATAAATATATTTGAAAGGAACCCGTAACCAATTCAAGCAAATGCTCCAGTGGTAATTCCCTCCCTTTACAACATACAAGTCCCAAGTTCAATTCCGTCAGCTTCATTTTTACTATTCTATTTTTTATTTTTTATTCTTTTATATATAAACATAGGGTTTCAAACATCAAATAGATCACAACCCCTACACTGAACCCTCCCCCTTCCACATTCCGCCTCTCATCCTCCTCACCAGTCACCGCCGCCCTCAGCCCTCTTCCTCATACCTCAGTCCTTACCGCCAGTCATCATCCTTAAATCATGAATTAGAAGTTTCATGTTACCCTCCATGAATCAAAAGAATAAGAAAATCTTTATGAGTATTGATATATTGTTATGGTATCTTATGTGCAGGTACTTGGATATTGTTAAAACAAAGGGGTTAGAGATATCGCAGCCAGCTTTAGATCCAAATTCAACTGGTATACGTCATAGGATCACAGTAAGGAAGAGAACAAACAAGTTTAATAGGTGAATAACTTGGTTTCTTGTACTTCATAAATGATAACCCTATCATGTCTTTGATTGCTAATCCTGCAACATCTTTTTAACAAACAGAAGAGTGTATGACAATAGAGGTAGTGTGGAATGTTCAAATGCAAGCGATGCCTCCCCCCTACAATGTGTCGGTAAGTTTCTATACATACAAATGGTTTTTTTCATTATTGTATTTTTATTCTGTTAAACTTTACTCAACCCAAAACAAACCATCTAACCGACCACACTTTTTTTATATTCGGTCATATGGAATTGGAGCATCAAAAAAAGGAACCCCCTAAAATAAATTCTTGGATTCACCACTGATAACGGGTGTTAGTAAGTAATGAATAAGAATGGACTGGGTGGTTGCTGTAGAATGGTTCCGACATTATCTAAAGGGTTACCGACCGTAAGGTACCCTAATGGCGAAAAGCTGGATCTCGTTGACCTCAGTGATTATGTCAAAGGTGATTACAAAATTGAAGCTGAATCTGCAACGGGTGGATGTTAGTTCATGGAAGGTCATCATGGGTGTTTCCTGAAACCTACGAAGCCGAATCAGGTAGCTGCGTCGAGCTGCCGTTTCCAGGTATTTTTATACGCAAACATACATACGTGACTACAGTTTTCTTTTTCTTATCACCTCCTAATTTTTCTGTTGATAGTGTAACTTCAATAGCAATCACTAAGGATCCCGTGATTAATGTCCACGCTGACTGCCATGCGAAAAATTTACCAAATCGTTTGACAAATCTAAATTTGAATGTCTTTGAAAGGGAAAGGTATTTGGGGAAAATCTGAGTAAACCACATTAGAAAGTCAGCTTTTGTTTAACCGTTTTTCTATCAGAAAATCCAAAAGGATTTCTATTTCATTAAACTTTTTGAATTATAGGGAAAAGATTAAGAAAAAAACATAAAAAAAACATCAGAAAAATAAAAAATGGGTTTTTGTTGTGAGAAAAGGAGAAAATGATAGTACATCAGTGGACTGTCTGATTTCCCCAAACTTAATTGCATATGATCATCAGTCTTACAAATGAAATACCGGTAGGCCTAGAAATCATTTCAAAGTTGGCACGGTGATATAAACATTAAACTTAAGGTCAAGTTGTTATCCTACATCATTGGCATATGGTCTTGGTACCGAAATCTCGAATGATGGGTTGCCAAAATATGAGGTTTCGGGTCTTTAAGCAAGTGATATATCCAGAAACAATTGGTCGAATCTTGGAATCCTTGAATTCCGATCAAATTGAACACACATTCTTCAAAGAGCTAAAAGATACATCTATACCAAACCCTTATTCTCATAACATAATTGATCGCATGTTGAAGTGCTAATTAAAAACTAAATAAAAACTACTCCTTAGCTACAACTGACTGCAATATAGGAAGTAGGGTTGTCGAACCTCAGAGAGTTTGTGGAAAGTGTTGGTTTGTAAAACGATGTTTAAACTAATAAATTAACTAAATTGATTTTTATGAAGATGATTAAAAGTGTTGCAGTGCTGCAAAACGAGGTGATGATTGATTTTAAGAAAAAAAATAATAATATAGAATAATGGTCACTCCGGGTTTCTGATTCGGTAATTGCAGGAGACCCTGAATTAACCTAAATAGGCAATCACATAGGCATGATCCTGTTTAAGTTGTTCAACCCAATTCAACATCAAAACACGAATCACAAGGTTAAATTATTCCTAGTGCAAGAAAACCAAGAAACGATAACGAATTGGGATTGTGGAAGTCATTCAAATTATTCAAATCATTCAAACATACAACCAGATTCAAAAGCACATAAACGTCTTCATAAAATCTGATCCTGAACGAACTGTTCAACAACAGGTTCTTAAACTTGTACCTATAAATGTGGTTATTCTTGGCTTTGTTCTTGCTGGATTATAGGAGCAGGTTCCTGAACTTGAGCACCAGCTTGTGGTTGTTATATAGCTCCTTGTTCCTGAGGAGGGTCAAACCAATCATCATTTAGTGGTGGACGGTATGTCGGATTGGTGATAGCACCAAATAGAGCTGTTTCATATGGTCTTTCATTCTATGGACGCCTAAGATTATTAATACGGCAGTCTGCAAGAGTCCTCCGATCAATTGTGCCAACCTTAACATAAGGCTGAATGTCTGGCAGTTAGGAAGTAGGTGCTTGAATATCAAAGTCAAGAAACTTTATATAATAAGAAACGAAGCTTCCTTATTTCCCTAGTCTGCTTCTCTAACAAGTACACGATCATCTGAGAGAAGTTGAACAACTTGTTGTAGACCATAGAAAGCATAGCTGACTGTATACCAGAACCCATCACATCTGCTCCACCTTTGCAAGCTGAGAAGCATACGATCATCACATGCATTAATAACCACCACAGACCAAACACGTAACTCTTCACCAACCGATCTTTCTGAATAACCCCAGAATAACCCATACGAAGAAAAGCACCCATCCGCATTGTTCCTGGAAACTCTGTAGGACCATTTCTTATTCCACTATACCGAGCCTTAAATCTTGTCTGATCACATCCGTATTAAACTCGATCACCTGCTTGTTCACCGTTACCCTCCTCACTGGCGGTTTAACTCTACAGTCATATTCCGTCGTGTCCCAAAACTGACGTTGTTAGCTTCCCACGGAGCAATACCAAATGTCCTGGTATAAACAGTGTGATACTGACGTTGTGCTTGTGCCATGACCTGCACTCGACATAAAATAAGATAAGTAATGCTCTTAGTAAATACGACTATAGGATGCTATGAAACACTTAAGGTCCACAACAACAAGATTAATGGAAAAGGTTACTTAACGAAGAAGCTGAACAGTGAAGCTTGTTGAATAGCGAAGATGCCAACATCATTGCAATAGGCTCAACTTTGTTAATCGACATCTTCGCCTGGTGAACATGGTGCTATCATAAATTATTATCATGAATACTTTAACACGTTCCAAATAATACAATACATCCTAAGCGGTCCGATTAAGCCATAATAGGCAAAAACTTTAAGTTTGCAACGTTATATGGTAGTCTATTACTTGGTTTTGAACCCGAGTCGAAAACCCCAATCATAAATACAGTTTTGATGGAAGAAAATCGATGTATAGTTCATTGGATTCGGTTTTTGAAAAAGAATGATTAAGTTTCAAGAAATCACTTATCCATACAACGATTTATGACGAAATTCAAGAAAAAACCGAGTAGAAAGATGTGGGTGTTTATATTCTCTATAGGAGGTGGATGTTTATAAGATTTGAAAAAGTTGAAATTTGACTGACTAAATCCTTATGTACCCCATTCTTTAGCGAAGATACCCTAGAAGATGGACATCTTCTCTTAAAGAAAATTCATCTGAGAGGCCCAAATTCGTTAATGGATCCTCTGTAAGCCCATTGCCTTTGGCAAAAACAATTTTAGAATTGACTTAGAAAAACTTTTGGCTTGAAAAACGAGATGTTTTTTGTTATTTTTGAGTTTTTATAAAGAAAGAAAATAAACAAAAACCCTTAGAAAGTGAAATAAAATGAAAATAAATAAAATAAACGCAAAACAAACACTCTATTTTTGTTGAGAAGCCACCGGTGAGAGGATCATTTCAAGCTAAAACGAGACTGAATGCACAAGTTAGGATTCTTAAAGATGAATTATTAAAACCCCAGTCATAGTCCAAGGCGATTAACAATATGTTTGTCCACTTAAACAGAATTACATTTACGTCTTCAAAGCCTTACTTTTCTGATACGACTTAACTGATTGTCTCTAATCAAACCGTCACAAAACATTACTTACCTCGTTAACAAGCCATATCCAACTCCCTTACCGTTACTAATCTTTGAGGCCCCAGATCATACCTATCCCATAGACATACACAATCGAAATTGACAGACTGACAAGCAAGTATTGTACATTTTAAAATCAAGAGTTTCGTAACTAAGCCTAACATGCTTATTATCATACACATACACCACACACATCTCACAATGATTGCTCATCTCGGTTTATTTATGGACTAGCTTGTAATGCGCTAGTATATCTCGCTCAAAAACCAAGAATGTAACCTCGTTATCATAGGTTTGTATGACAATCACACATAAGTTGTAAACTGTGCACACATCGAAAGGTCTTACGGGTTTTGGGCTTAGGGTAAAGGTAGGAATGATTTGGCTAACAATTGGTTTAAAAACAAAGGTTTCAACATGCTTGAATGACCATCCTTATTTACAATACACAATAACACACTAATCAAACAACTTTGGGCATATTTGACCCATAACACATACTTCTATTTTTTTTTCTTTTTTTCACAACTTAAACATAACTCAATCACTTGAACAAAACACAAACACAATGGATGTCATCAATTTATTACACAAAAGGTAAACGGGTCAATTTGGGTAACTTTAGAGGTTTAACAAACGAAAGGGTATAGGCTCAATATGGGCTACTAATAGTGATTTTTGGTAAATTGGTCAACAAAACACAATCACATGGTTTCAAACATAACAAAAAGGGATTCCTAAATTGCCTTTCTCATCTATGTGCATGTTCTGCCTACAACTATAGCATGTATCAAATCACACAAATTCTGCAACAAGGAAACATTTGGCCTACTCTCAACAAATGAACATATCTATCAATATAGTAGGCTCAAATTCTCAAAAAGTAGGGATATGGGTTGCCGACATGTAGCATATGCAATTCCTAAAAGCATATTACCCCTAGTTAGGCATCTCTTTTCCATTTCTTTAAAAACACTTGTTAAAAACTCTCATGAAACTTAAAGGGATGACCATGATCAAGGGTCTCATTTTTCATACTCAGCAAAGGACTCTTTAGCAACTGAAACACAGCTTTCATACCTGATCAAGTGAAAAGGTGACATCTTGTGAAAAAAAAAATTCATTCAGGTTTTCTTTCAAAAATTTCACAATTTTTCTCACACATATGTAAGTGTTCCCCCCAACTATCATAGGGTCACCCATCCCCACACTTGGGATACATTGTCCCCAATGTATGGTGTTTTTGATGCTTTTCAGTCCTTCACCACTCAAACATGTTCAACCTCAATCACTGCCTACTAGAGCTGACTAACACCCCAAAGTAACAAAATAAACCATTCCCTTCACGAACAGATTTTCACACCACCAACTTTCATAAACAAGAAACAACAAAAGAAAAGGAAGGAGCACATGAACCTGATTCACTCCCCCATCAATCGCGCATCGATTCTGATGCGTATCAGATTGAATACTCCAAACCTATCATATCCGCACAACTCTCCTACACTTGGCTGCTGCAATGGCTATGAAACAACAAAAACACACAAAACAAATAAATAAAATAAAAACACGTACTTTGGGCTGCCTCCCGAGAGTGCTAAATTTATGAGTCTTCAGCCGGACTTCATACTAACTATATCTCTCACGGTGGTCTTAGTGAACATTTACCCACCGAGTTTCCAATGTATGCTCGGTAGTTGACATTCCAAATTTTTGTTTGATCCTTCTCATTCAGCTAGTCCGTCAAATCACCATGTGATAATCGAGATCCACATTTACCTACCCAATTCCCAATGCATTTTCGGTAGTTTACGTGTCGAGACTTCACATTCTTTCTTAGCCTAGATAAATTTGTAGGACCACTTCACAATAATTTGACCAAGGTCCTCCCAACTCACCTTCCTCTTCTTTCCACTCAAACCACCATCTCTAACTTTTTTGGTTTTTATAATAAATATAGCAGGGTGGTTAGAATACATGAGATTTCTAGTTCACTGGTTCTTTAGGAGGCGTGTCTCCACATTTTTCAGTTTTTAATGGTGTGTCTGCAAGTAGTTGTACACGAGATGTCATATACTTTTTGAGATTTGTAACTTCCTCTTGTATAGCTTCTTCTATCACAACCGCGTGAATTTGAGGTATGTCTTTAACATGATTTAAACAACCAGCTTCGTGCTTTGCAAGTTCCATTCCCACTTCTTTTACGACATCATCCTCAGGCACAGCCTTGTCCTTATGTGGCTCTTCAACGACTGTGAGAATTGGCATGGTATTGATCTCTACAACCGCTTTTCCAACTTCTTGGTTCGGAAAATCCATAGGCTCATCTACCACCTCATCATTAACCATACCTGATTCTATTGTGAAATCTTGAGGAATCAGAAGATTTTGTGTGGTCTTGTTTACCATAGCCTTTTAATCTGCAATTTCCTCCGCTAATTAGTTAACTTGCTTTACCAATTCCATATGAATCTTTTCCTGGATCTCGTAATCCTTTCGTATTTCTCGCATGAACTCCATAAGTGTATCTTTTAACGAAGCAGTCGAATCAGCCAATTCATTCATGAACCTACCTTGTTCTTGCCAATTTTACTGATAATTATGTTGTGACCCTCGTTGATAGCCTTGGTTATATGTTTCTCTTTGAAAATTTCTTTGGTTCCCTTGCTAATGGTTACAGTATTGTAAGTTCCCTCAAAAGTTTGAGCTCTCGTGATACTGATGTGTCGAGAAATTGATATGTTTTCACACATAATTATCACCTATCTTGTACTCTAAATCATGCTTTTATCTATGTTTTATCATGATTTATCTTTCTTTGTTGATAATTGCAGGTTCGGAGGTCATGTGACGAAAAGAAGTGGAAAACCGCACTAAACGGACGAAGAATTGAAGACTTCAAAGCTCCGCCAGAGATGGCACGGCCGTGCAACTGTCCCGGGTCAACAAGTCAACATTTCCATGTCAAAAGAGGTCAATTTTAGCACTGCAGGATGTGCACGGGCGTTCCCCAATGTATGGCATGGCCGTGCTTTACTTCAGCATGTTCTCCAAGGCAAAAACCGACCAAAACTGACAACAATGGTACAGAAGAGGATAAGCACGGGGGTGCCAGTCTCTTAAGCACGGGCATGCCAGACAAAATAGGGGACATTCTGCGCGAAAGGACTTTGCAGCAGTACTCGTTGTCAAGCAGGGGCGTGCCAAAACTCCGTCAAGGGCATGCTTGAGCTGGTTTGCCTATAAATAGAGGCCTCCGCCCCTCATTTCACCCCACCTGAACCACCTCCATATAACCTGTCACCATTTCCACACTCTCATATAACACCACTTTATGATTCTTCAACTTTATTACCATACACGTTCGAAGAAAAACACCCCCCCCCCTGAAAATTCACCACCATTTTTACCATCACCAAATCCCTTCTCCGAGTCGAACCCGAACCTATCACGACTTAGGGAAGTTTGCCGAAAATCTCGAAATAGTCAAAAACTATCTTTCGGAGAGATTTGCAATGGAGGATGAAGCGAGAGTAAGGGAATTGGAAGTCCAACAAGAGGAAGCGGGTGCAGAAAGGATTGAAGAAAACATGGCCAGAAGTGGAGTGATGGACGAAGAGGTGCGGAAAGGGTGGAAAGATTCAGACTGCGGAAACTTAGAAAAGGAAGTGGTAATATCTCCATTGCCACTATTCATGAGTGATAGCCCCCCAAATCCCCAATGGCAGAACTTGTTCACGACTCTTGGGGTAAAGCGTATCGCTCGGAGGATCACTTCACTAGGAAGAAGTGGCGTTACTTCGGCAAGCCACTTGTGGTGTGTCGGGGTGACTGACTTCTTCACTACTTGCACATAGTGAAGTTTGATCTAGGAAACTTCAAGTGGTGGTGGCGCGACTCATCATCACCTCTAGCATGTTTCCTTATCAATCCCAAAATCTTAAATTGTGGGATTAAATCTGGTTAAAGTAGTATTTCCGGGGCTAGCCTGATGAAGAATAAGTTGAGAGGTTGGTGCATACGGTAAGAAAAGGCATTTGAGGACCCTCAGGTATGATCGTTCACTTTTACTTCTTTCTAACCGCCAGGTATGCCTTCTCGGCACTAGGACTTAGTAGTTTATTATTAGTAGTTTTTATGTTTTTTTCTTAGTTTGTAGTTAGCTATATGTTCATGCCAAGTGATTTCTCTCAAATGAATCATTCGTGTGGAGGCAGCTGGGGGATCGAGCGTTGGAAAACAAATGGGGAGATACTTGATCCTTTTTACTTGCTCACTTTTTCTTTGCACACACATATATTACTGTTATTAATTTAAAATTGTGTAAAAGAATTAAGTGTGAGGTGTTTAAAATTTTTGTAAAATTTAAAACACCTCGAAGCAGTCAAAAAACCGCAACTAAAAAGGCAATGTTTTTAAAAAAGTTTTTGGAAACAAAAATATTTTCAAACCCTTTGAGTCCGCCCAACGATTTTGCGAGAGATTAGGGAAGTTTTTGGTAGTCTAAAGAGCAGCCTAAGGTGTTCACGATTCCTTAAATAACCCCTATCCCTACATGTGAGTATTATTGAGCCTTATCGAGCACACCATCACACACACACACACACACACATATATATATATATATTACTCATGCTCGCTCATTTGTCTTAAGAGATATTCCCGTTGGCATGACGCGATTAGAACTTGTGTGACTTATGCGCTACAAGACCACATCAGAGGGGAGTGTATGAAAATGATCTAGGTAATTAGGACTTACCCATTCCATTATCATTGGCCTTTCATATAATTTCCCCACCCCTAGCCACCCATCTTTGAGCCTTAGCCTTTTTGTTTCTTTACATTCATTTAGCCCCCACCATGACGAACCCAGGGAAGTGTTGAAGAAGCTCTTTGGGAATTGTGGACTTTGAAGCATAAGCCGCACAACAAGAATTCAAAATCGAGATCGTGAAGAGGCTACAAGAGAAAGCCATCAAAAGAGCATACCAAGTGGCAGTTATCATCCAGCAAACATCATGTGGAATTTGTGTTTTGTTAAAAAATGTGTGTGAATAAAGATGTTGCAAAAGTTAAGGAATCGAGAGGCCCTCAAAAGAGAAGTTTTGTAAAGACTTTCTAGAAAGACCAAATAATCGACCCAACCTAGTGGAAGCTATTAGGCGGCCTTCGCGCCGAACGATTCACAATCGTAGGCCACAGTCGAGCTACGAAGTCCAAGGAGAGAATAGCAAAGCCAACTTAGAAGATCCGCGAGATTCCAACTAACACCTCAAGCACCAAACCCAAAGTTAGTCATGGTGGTAGACTCCATTCCTACCCTACCTTCCATTATCTCACTAAATTAACCCTTGAAAAGTCCTTTTGATATACACGCTTCACCTCAATAAAAGTGGCGGAGTTGCGATTTGCATACAAGCCTATGATCTGTGCCATCCATCGGGTAGAATTTAAGTGTTCACCCCCAAATAAAACCCGAGTGAATGAGAGGAGTGAAGAAAAAGGAAAAAGGGGCACCTTAGGAATTGTTTTAGTAGTCTCACCAAAAACCAAGCCCAAAATCCAAAAAGTCTGTTAAGCAGGACTCTTAGGAGGTAAGCTGAGCTCGGCACATTGAGTTAAAACTTACAATTTTTATCCCACAAAAAGAATTGCCTAACGTTCGGTTTGCTTGAGGACAAGAAAAAGCTCAAGTGTGAGGGGTTATGATGTGCCGAGAAATTTATATGTTTTCACACATAATTATCACCTGTCTTGTACTCTAAATCGTGGTTTTATCTATGTTTTATCATGATTTATCTTTCTTTGTTGATAATTGCAGGTTCGGAGGTCCGGTGACGAAAAGAAGTGGAAAACCGCACAAAACGGCACTAAACGGACGAAGAATTGAAGACTTCAAAGCTCTGCCAGAGATGGCACGGCCGTGCTCATGGCAGTGCAACTGTCCCAGGTCAAAAAGTCAACATTTTCAAGTCAAAAGAGGTCAATTTTAGCACTTCAGGAGGTGCACGGGCGTGCCCCAATGTATGGCACGGCCGTGCTTTACTCCAGTGTGATCTCCAAGGCAAAAACCAACCAAAACTCACAACAATGGTACAAAAGAGGATAAGCACGGGCGTGCCAGTCTCTTAAGCATGGGCGTGGCAGACACAGTAAGGGACATTCTATGAGAAAGGACTCTGCAGCAGTACGCGTTGTCGAGCAGGGGCATGCCCAAACTCCGTCAAGGGCGTGCTGGAGCTGGTTTACCTATAAATAGAGGCCTCCACCCCTCATTTTGAGCATCCCTTCACCCATCCATTCCACCTGAGTTCTCACACTCTTCAACCATCTTTGGGGTCTTGCAAGTTACCTTTGGAGCTTGGGATCACTCCGTAAACACTTAGTGATAGAGAGTTGACAGAGAGATCACTAAAACTCACCCAAACCATCCTCTTTAATCCAAAATACACTCACAACTATGTGTAATTCTAACACCCAATATAGTGTGCAAGATGTAAAACCAATGTTTGGTTAGATTAATTGAGTGTTGCTAAGGTTGAAGACATATCTTGGTATGAATTATATAGTTTTTATTTGTTAAGTGGTGTTGTGTTCTTGTTAAATTCTTTTCACTTAAAAATTTGTTTGATGAATTAACTAACTAATTAACTAGTCTTTCGTCTTGTGAGTGTCTTGATAGGAAGTGGGAGGACTCATGAGTGTACCCATGGTGTGTAAAAACGGTCTTTATTTTATTTGAAGCTTTGGTTTCATGGTATATGTGAAGCTTTGGTGTAGGTTAAGGATTGATGGACTCGTGTTGAAATAAAACGGTCTTTATTTTATTTCATCATTATATAGCCGCACAGTTAATGATAGACCACTCACTTTTTAAAATAGTTAATTGGTTCAAGTAAAGGATGCACGTGTGCCAGTTGGTCACGACTCTTTAATGATATCAAGTGGTTTCCTGTTCGGTCATGCTCCGGCCACCGACAAGTTGTCCACAAAGGTTTTGAGTAATTAGATGTCTTTATCGCAACACTGGGAGGTGGATCATTCACGGTTGGGCATGCACAGTCTTGAGTAGTCCGTCTGTCATTGTTGAGAGGTGAGCTTACCGGTTCGGAGACCCTCACATTAAAACAAGAACACGGCTCGTCTTGCGATAACAGTCACATCTAGAGAATGTTGTAGCAACTCCATGTTAAGCATAAGTGCGCACTTGTTTACACCACTTAACTGAATAACTACTATTAATCCGTCCCAAGAATAAGTTGGATCCCGAAGCAACACTTTGTTTGGTATTGATTTTTACTTTGGTCGCTCTCATTCTCTCTTTCTTTATTCTATCTTTTCTTTTATTAAAAAGCAACTTAAGGCTGAGAAGGGGAAGTCGTGTCTTTGGGTTCGATACTCGGTACTTGCTGGAAGCCTATACTACACCCGATAGGTACACTTGCCTATCGTGTGGGTTTAGAATAATTCACAACTATCGTTTTATTTTATAAATTTAAAACTTGAAAAGTGTTTTAAAGTTTTGACTTAAACTCTTTTGGATCATGTTTCAGGCGCATCCGCCGAGAACTTGTTTCCTTTAAAATAAAAGTTAATTTAAGTCATAAAAACCTTTAATCCACACGACATCAGATACACACCATTTAACTGAGAATAACAATAAGATTTTGACGAGAGTGGCTGATGATATGAGGATGATAAAACTGAACTTTCATGATTTTTAAAGCCGAATATGATTCGATCTTGTTGTTCCCTATACGCTTTAATCCTCCTACGGGCCACTAGACAATCGTGAAACAAATTATACAAGCTCCTGCAATAATCACATGAGTCATCTTCTACCCACCTTATCATGGTGTCTTTGAATTTCGTTTTGCCTACATAAACTTACACACCCAGTGTAATACTGAACAAAATAAAAAGAAATAAAATCAACTAAACTAAATTATAAACATAAACTACTTTTTGGTTTTTTTTTTTTTTTTTTTGATTTTTATAAAAAAATAGTAAACAGTAAAAACTAAAAACTAAAGTAAGCGCACCGATTCCCCGGCAACGGCGCCATTTTGATCGATGTCGTTTGGTCAATCAAACATATAAGAAAATAGTAGTATAGTGAAAGTGAGTCGTCTCCACAGGGAGTTGGTGGAAAGATTAGTTTTTTAAATTGAACTATAAACTAATATCTAATTACTTTGTTTTTTTAATTGAATTTTTGAAAACGGATTTGAAAAGTTCTGAACAATAATAATAAAGAAGTAACCCCCTCCGATTTTCCGGTTCAATGATTCACCCAAACCTGGTTAAATGATAGGATACCACATAGACATGGCTTTGTTAAACAGTTTCAATTCAAGTGATAATCGAACATAAGTTTTTAATAATAACCTGTACAATTCAATTACCAATCCACGTGTATCAACTACCCTCGCAATAATCAAACTGCTCACGATGCAAGAAAACCGAATGCGAATGATAAAAAGATAACCAATTGAAACACACCTGAATTGTTTAAATGATTGAAATCACAAATATTCTTCAAACTATAGAAAAACAATCCAAACACCAAATACAAGTTAAAAAGGTTTCACAAACAAAACGTACACCTTACAATAATGTTTAGCAGCTCATCTTCATCATAGGATCTTCAGTGAATGATTGGAATGATGATTGCATCAAAGGATAGATTGGATTGAGGTTTGGGATGATGAAAAGTGTGTTTGGGAGCTCAAAACCAGCTAGGGTTCAAGGTCTTTTCGTTTAGGGTTGAAGTTATCTTTAAATATGGTAAAAATCCTTCCAATTTGCAACTTTCCAACCCCCGGCGCAGCCCCGCACAGCTTTGCACTAGGGACCAAATTCCTCTAACATGCGCTGATTTTAGCACAGCCCAGCACCAATTTTTACATTCTGGCGCAGCCCGGCGCAACTCCAGCGCAGCCCTGCGCTGGTTACTGGTACACGTCCGTTTTTTCCATAAAATCTTCGTTAGAACTCCATTTTCTTCGATTCTTGCGGCCAAGTCTTCGTATTTCAGAGCTCTATCACATCATCATTTAATATCTTCATTTAAAAGCCATTCGGTTTCGCCAAAATTATATCCAATCCACTCCAGCTATCTACAATCCAAATCAAACTCAAAGTAACCATGTTTTATTATATAATTCACTTAAAAACACATAATTAACTACATCTTAACATGGAAATCTACCCACTTATCATTAAGTGTCTTATACTCTGGATATTGTGCGTCCCACAACATGACATGCCCCATGATCAAGGTATGCACAAAGCTTCGTCGTAACAAGTGGGTATATTGTTGTCATCCCTATCATTTACAAGGTACAAGTCACATCAGTGTACAAGTAAGCATATATCTGATGCAGCAAAGTGACCGATGTGAACTCAACCAGGGTTAGGACAAATACCATAGTATGTTGGTACACATATTAGCTTAAGTCATTTTAAGTTTTCCGTATAGCAAATAAGGGTTTTGGCATTATCCTTTTTCTTTTCGCTCTTTTATGATATCCTAGTTGTGCCTAGGTCAGCATATTTCTTGATGTAGCAGAAGGACAGCCAGGTTATCTCCAGATGTAACAACAGTTTAAAGACCTGAAACCTTAGATTTTGGCAATCTATCAACTTAAGATTTAAGACCATAAAATCAAACGCCGATGTTATGTTACCTACATGTACCACATTTAATTATATTTATATTATATTATAAGTTGAGTATGCGTTGTAATTTTTCCTATGGTATATCACATGATGGAGCTACAGTTTCCCTTATCAGGTTAATTTCTCTACTCTGTTTAAAGTGCGACAGTCAAGCAGCTGATGTACTATCATATCCTCACTTTTACTCGGTGACGACTCGTTTTTTAAAAGAAAATATTTACAAAAACATCAGTAACTTATGGGAAACGTAAAATTATTTAGGATTCCTCATCTCGCTCAGTTGCACCAACAATTCAAAACAAGCCCTGTCGAAAGACTTGGTGTAAAGATCAGCCAAGTTTTCTTTTGTATCAACCTTTTCTAAACGTGTCATTTTCTTTTCAAAACAATCCCTTATAAAAGTGATGTCTAACATAAATATGTTTAGTTTTCGAAAATTTGGTTGGATTTTCGGTGACAAAAATGGTGCCATTATTATCCATCATTATCGGAGTATTTTTAAAATTCAAACCGTAATCCCGCATCTGTTGCTGTATCCACAAAACTTGTGAACATCAACTACCCGATGCAACATATTCAGCCTCGCATGAGGACACTGCTATATAGGTTTGCTTCTTGCATGGCAAAGACACTAATCTCCCCAAAGTAGTTGACACCCGCCAGTTGTTGATATTATGTTCTAGTTGCATCCTCCATAGTCTGAAGAGGTATAGGAAATGAGATCCAATACACCAGCTGATGGATACCAAAGACCTAGTTTGGGCTTCCCCTTGAGGTATCTCATAATCCGCTTCACCGCAGTCATGTGTGACTCCATAGGATTAGCCTGAAACCTGATACAAAGACACACCGGAAACATAATATCAGGTCTAGAAGTAGTTAAATACATAAGTGAACTAATCGTAGCCCTGCACTCTATCGGGTCGACATGCTTGTCACTTTCAGTATCTTGACCGAGTCCATGATTCACTAGTAGAAGAGTATCATAAGTCATACAATCATTCATCTTGAAACAAGTCACAATGTCATGCACATTCTTAGTCTGATGAATGAACATTACATCTACCTTCTGATCAACCTATAGACGAAGAAAGAACTTTAACTCCCCCATTGCGCTCATCTCCAACGTTTTCTTCATGACCTTTTTCAAATTCCTTGCATATGTCTTCGTTTGGTGACCCAAAGATGATATCATCCACGTACACCTAAACCAATAGAAAATCTTCACCTTTCCTTCTAATGAACAATGTGCTGTCTATTTTTCCTCTCTTAAAGCCATTTTCCAAGAGATAGGTAGACAATGTCCATACCAAGCCCTGGGTGCCTAATGTAGTCCATAGTAAACCCAGGTGGTTGAGAGACATACACCAGTTATTTATTGGACCTTACCGCACAGAAAGGCGCTTTTGGCATCTAACTGAAACACTCTGAATCCTTTGTGAGCTGCGAAAGCCAGAAATAGACGAATGGCCTCTAGCCTTGCCACTGGTGCAAACACTTTATTGAAGTTGATCCCTTCTTGCTGGTTAAAGCCTTTCACTACCATCCTTTCTTTATTTCTAACCACTACACCATTGCCATCCTTCTTTTTTTCTGAAAACCCACTTTATGCCAATTTCCAACGCACCCTTAGGGAGATCAACCAACTCCCAGACTTTGAGTTTCCTAAATTGAGCGAGTTCTTCTTGCACTGCTTTTACCCATGCACTGTCTCAAAGAGCTAACTGATAAGTCTTCGGTTCAATTTGTGAGATGAAGCACTTTAAGCACTTGTTAACCACTCCTGGGTCTCGAATGTTTGCATACAAGCAGGAAGCATTCGCAAAACTTCTTCTTGTCTGAACACCTACATTAGGATCTCCCAATATGAAATATACTGGATGATCTTTATTTGCTTGTGTTAAAGTAGTAGTTTTAACCTGTAATTCATCCTCCAAGTTGGAGCCACTTTCTCCTATAGCCTCATCAGCCTAAAATGTATCAGTTTTGAACGGATTCGTAAAAGGTTCATCTTCAGTTTCTGTGACTTTTTCTTTGGAAGTGGACCGGCTATTTCCCGAAGAGCCTTCATTTGCATCTGTATTATACTTGTCTGCATATATTGTAATAATTGATCTTGGTGTGACTGTGACATCAACATCCTCTTCAACTATTATTTCTTCACTACTAGGTGGATCTGCATTAAAGGTATGAGGAACATTAAAGGACTTAAAAACAGCATCATAATTAAACATCCAACTAGATTCTTGTGCACACTCCATTGGTGTGTAACAAATTATTTCAATATTAAAAACAATTCGAACAACACCTTTAGTTTTATTAAAAACGTGTTTGTTTGGTGACCTGGGAACATAACCAAGGAAAAATCCTCCGTCTGCCACCTCACCAAACTTTGGTTGGACTTTAAATTTTAGGATAGTGCATTGAATCCCAAAGGGTTTGAAATATTTTATATTTGGTTTTCAAACATTTAAGAGTTCATAACACATTTTATTGTGTTTCTTAACAGTCAAAACCCTATTCAAAACATAACAATTTGTATTCACGGCGTCCCCCTAAAAGTGGACGGGAAGCTTCGAATCAACTAGCATGGTCTGTGCTGCTTCTATCAAAGTCTGATTCTTCTCTAAGAGACTCCATTTTGTTGTGGCTCGTATGGTGCACTAAATTGATGTTCAATTCCTTTATAAATGCAAAAGATCGAAAACGTGTTGTTCTTGAACTTCATGCCATTGTTGCTCTTGATTCTCTTGATTTTGGTGTTGAATAAGTTCTCTGCTTGAGTGATTGAATTGATCAAGATTTCTCCTGTTTCATCCTTCGCACCTTAAAAAAACACCCAAGAAAACCTTGAAAAATCATCAGTAATAACTAAATAATAGAACTTTCCACCAATGCTCCTAACGTTCACTGGACTAAACAGATCCATGTGAATTAGTTCGAAAGGGGCGTAGATGAAATTAAAATCTATAGTCTTATGAGGCTTTTTGTGTTTCTTTCTCTTTTTGAATGGGACACATTTGTCCTCTAGACCAAAACTCTTTAATGGAACACCTATAACAAAACCATGCTTGATGATATAATTGATCTTTCTTGTGTATATGTCCCATCTTCCTATGCCATAGTAAAGAATCTGAATGCCCTTTGTCACAGATTTGAGACACACTCAAGAGATTGTGCTTTAACTCCTCAACATAGTTAACTCCGTCCAAGGGATCTTGCCATTTATGGACTTCCCCTTTCCAGAGATGTGCCCACCTTTGGCGCCTGCAAAATTCACATAACCTCCATCACATTTAACAAACTTTATCAACAACTTCATTTCCCCTGTCATATGCCTGGAGCAGTCACTATCAACATACCACCGGTCGATAATCCTTCTAAGCAGCTCCTGCATTCACAAAGAAAGTTAGTTAGAGTAAGGGTTGTCCCTTTTCATCGACAAAAGAAAATTCTCTCCGGTATCCATCACTCATTTCAGGAGTCCTGGATCTCTGAGGACTATTTCTTTGTGGTTGGTTTTAATGGTTGTGGGGCATCTGAATCGGAGAGTTATAGTAACCTCTCCGATTCACTGACCCGTTGTGGTAATTTTGTGGATAACTCCCCCTATTGGAGTATCCCTGATTATTATAGTTTCTTGAAAAACTTTGATTATTTGGATAATTTTTATCCCGATAACCATTTTGAACATTTTGATTATTATTACTTGGATTGTCACCTTGTGGAATTTGGTGACGTTGCTTGTGTGGTGGTTGATACTTTCTGGAAAGAGCATGTGGAACCTGTTTGGATGACGAAGCACCAGATGTGCTTTCCTTACCAACAACTAGCTGTCTAGGGAAAAACCTTGGCTTTTTAAAGTTTGGATTTTCAAGACGTTTGGAGGGATCTCTAGACCCACTATCAGTTGCCTTCTCCAACTCTTTCTGCAAATTCTTCTTTGCAGAGTTACTCATCTCTCTCTTGTTCTCAGATTTAACAAGGGATTTCTCTCTTTTTACAACAGTTAGTGTAAATGCTTCTCCCTTTTTGAGGGGACACAAACTTGTCACATGGCCTTTCTAGTGGCATTTGAAGCATGATCTCTTCTCAAGAGGCTTTTTATATGACCCCTTTGAGTTTGATCCTTCATCACTAACTGACTGGGGTGAGGACGACCCGGAACACTCAACTCCTCCTTTCTTAGTTTCATTATTTTGTGTCTCTCCTGTGTTAACAGTTTAATGATTTTTCAAAATCATTTTTGGAGTAGACTTTTCATTACTTGCTTTAGAAACTTTAGTTTTTGAATTTTCATCAAAAATAGAGTCAATTTTATAAGGGTGGACTGCCTCTATTGGGAATTCTGAATTAGCATAAATCAGATCCTTTGAGAGTATAATTTTTTTCAATTTCAATAGATTTACCCCCGAACCCACTGTGTTCTTGATCTCCTAACTTGATTTCTCATCCGTAACAGCACTGGATGACTCACTATTAACCAGATGTTTAACCTCTTCATTCTTCTTCTCACTAGACGCATCCTTCTTCTCTGCGGGTCTAGGTTCATACATTTCATCAGTCACTTCCTTTTCACTAGGCAAAAATGTGTAGTTACTATTCAAAGGAGGTGGGACATCCTGATAACCTATGCCAGAAGTTTTGTTCTTTTCCTTCCTAGAGTCCAGCATAACATTATACATATACTTAGTGCTTCTACACTGATAAACCTGCCTATTCACATCAGTTACCTTAACTTTCAGCTGATCTATCTCAATGTTTTTCTCTGCAATTATAGATTGTTTGTCAGTTATATCTAAGTGAGCTAAATTAAGGTAGTCCATATTTTCCTTAAGCATATAGTTCAAATCCTTTACGTACTTTTGAGAAGCTTTCAGTTTAGTCTTAAGACCGCTTTCCCTAACCTTATTGCTCAGATTGATCTCTTTCTCTTGATCTAACAGGACAACTAAACTAGTATTGTGCTTAGCTTTTTTTTTTTTTTTGAAAGGCGTAGTTCAATGGTGAAATCCTAGTCCTAACAACCTCCGGGTCACAAGTTCGATTCATCCCACACGCTGGGCCCTTACAACCTTGATGGGTATGATTTTTTGATGGACGAGAATCGAACCTGTGACCAACCCCGGGCGGGAACCCTCTGAAGAGGTAAACCCTCCCACCTCAAACCAGCTGGGCTGGAAATCATTGGTAGTATTGTGCTTAGCTGACTGCTCATTTTCATTAATCAGTAAAGTTAACATTTCATCATAATCAGCACATTTATTGCTAGAATCCACAACTAATGAAAGAGGAAGTTATACCTTTTTAGCTTCTGAGTTCAAGTCAGCCATGTAAGCAATGAACTCCTTAGTTGACATTCCTGCAGTAGATGTTGTCAGATCCAACACATGTGTAGTCAACTCCTTCCCTTGTTCTTCCTTTACCTCAACCTCTTTAGCATTCTCAATGTTGCACTTAGCATCCATCTTCTTTTCCTGTTCTCAGCCTCCACTCCATCAACCTCAGCATTCGATTTTTGTTATGTCTCATTCATCTCTTCTGTTATCTCAGCCATAAGAGCTTGATTGCCAGAACAATTTGGACCATCAACCATGTGACTCTAGTCATAAGTACCGTCAGGCTTAGCTACCAATAGCACCTTGGAGTTGTTGTTGCTCTAAGGAGGCGCCACTGAGGAGCTTTACCTCACAGTGTTTCCTTGATTCTAATTTCTTTTTGTCTTGAACATTCTCTGGTAAAATGACCAAAGTTGTGACAGTTGTAACATTTCACTTTGAACTTATCGAAACCTGCTCTACCACCCACGAGTTTCCTACTAGTTTTGTCCATAAACCATTTTCCTCTCCTATAGATCATGGTGAGATTCCACTGAAGATCCATTTCCTCCAAGTCATCCGGATCAATCTGATCATAGTTTTCATCAAAAACTTCCAGATCATTAATCTTCCCCTGAATGTATTTTTCGTATGAGGCGATGAAGGAAGATGACATTGCAAGTTGTTGTTCTGTTGATTGAATATTCATAGGCATGAACTTGCAGGACTTGTGATTACATCCTGAATCAGAATTCCTTGAACCACTTCCACTTTTCGCTTTATCCCTTCTAGATAGGATATCCTTTATCTTAGTGGATTCACCAGATGTAGACACAAAATAACATTCACCATCAGTATCCAGAACTATGCCACCTGAATTATCACCAAGAAAAATGCAATTGCATTCCCACTACCACTAGATGAACCCTTTGATGTTGGTTTACCATAATAAACTCCAGGATCTTGTACCTGGTCATAACCAGTATCTTTTCTTTGCATAGCAAGATTATAAGCTCTCAACTTCCCAATAACCTCATCAAGTGTGAATGATTCAAAAGATGTATTTTCCTTAATCATGAGAGTGTAAACCTCCCATTTGGTTGGTAGAGAATCTAGAATCTTATTGCTCAGCTCTAACTCTGTGTACTTAATATGGTGATTTCCTAATTTAGTAAACATATGTTAAAACCTGTTAATCGTTCCTTTAATCCTTCTCCTTTCATGTGTCCAACTTCTGTAGATAGCGAAGATGCTTGAACCACGAAGATGTTGTCCAAGTTCTGTAGATAGCGAAGATGCTTGTTCAGCGAAGATACAAGGGATCTTCGCTGAAACCTTAACTTCGCTATATAATATCTCCGCTACTTGACCTGACGAACCCTAGAACAAGCACAGATGGCTAAAACGACTTGCGAACACACTAAACCTGCTGCATGGCTAAAACGACTTGCGAACACACTAAACCTGCTGCAATCGAATGATAATGATTGAATATGATTTAATATGGTAGAAAACTGAAGATTCAAACGTAAAACAAGTTCAAGCGATTCGTAGTGGCAAAAAAAACGATCTTGAACCATACCATCTTTTGAGTCGTAAGCTCAGATACCTATTGTAGGTCCTTGGAATGGATAGGTGACAAGATTAATCAGATCTATCAAGGTGCGGAATCCCTTTATAGATGTTTATGTAACTAATGAATTGAATATACAAGAACACGAATGAATACTTTTAAACTGCGTGGAATCTTTGATTAACTATCAAACTGATTACAACCAATATTCCACAATGAAACCTGACCAACAACCCTAGCCTACAACCCCATGCATGGTATTTATACTAATACAAACTCATGGGCCAACTAATAGTGAAGATCCCTTGGTAGCGTAGATGAGCCCATCTTTGCTACCCAAACTATCATACTTGTTATTATAACACTAACGAGCATGTTACAAAAGGCCTATCAACAACAAACGACCAATTATCTAGAAAAGCATTTGTTACACAAAAACTCACTAACACTAGATCATTGTGGTCACAAGTTCGAATTCATCATGGTGGAGTGGTCAGGGCAATGAAGATAAGAACTAGATCCTTGTGGTCATAAGTTCAAATCCGAGCCATCACGAGTTTTATCCTCCAGTGTTTCCCCAGAGAACATAGTTATTATGGGGCACAACGGTTGTCATCCTGTCTAGTACGGTAGACTAAACGTGGTAAGGTTCTTGTGGAATGCCAAACCCAACACCGATGCCAACGTGGACCCGGTTAAGATAACATAGTCTGTACAGATATTGGGTAGAGGGCCTACCAAAAGGCAGGTGTGGTGCCCTAATTATCCGCATAAAGAAGATGAAAGAAAGTCACCATTAAAAAACAAAAGAAAACTAAACAAAAGATAAACTGTAAGTCGAGATTTTAATGTTGTTAATTAAGAAAATTTGTGGTTAATAGTTTACTTGTGGGGAACCCGCGCGTTGCTGCGCAGTCAACAATAAGAAGTAGGAACATAAATTAAATCTTAAAGCGATAAAAAAATCATATATAAGTTGTATATATTTATATAAAAGTACCCGTACTTCGCGACGGTGTAAGTTTAACGGTTGCATGGGACAGTAAAATGATAACATGTTATGTTCAAGTGACAATTTTGATTAGTTTGACATTAAACATTCACTATTAGGTTCTTAGAAAACACATTTAGTTTGTCGCTGACTATTTTTAGAACAATATTAAACACCATAAGAGAGTAAAATAAATCTATCTGCATATACTATCAGCCATGCTTAATACAAATAATTCATTGGGGTTAGAGTAAAAGACAAAGCTAAATTGATGGGGAAGGCTAATAAAACCATAACTTAGTAACTCACCTAACATTGCAAGAACAATTATAAAAAGTAGAAAAAAAAAGAAGTTATGATGCTATCTTACCAACATTACTTTCGTCAGACCATGAAGATCGATCAGGGTGAAATTCACAACTGTTAACATTGTACACAACACATAAAAAGTGAGTTATTGTAACCAAAAGAAGAAAATAATATTAATCATCCATCTACCGTTAACAAAAAGTAGTTCAACATTCTTTGCTCTAGATTTAAAATTCAAATATCCAAACATCCGATAGTTTTACCCAATAATAATAGACAGGGGATGCATGACAGATAAATAAACACAGTGAGGGATAATAAACAAGCAAGCTATCTCATTATTGGGAGAATAAATGCTAATATATATAGGGACCGATAAAATCTATTTGATTCGGCATGTCTCACAACTGTCTCATAAGAAATTTCTTTATTTATAGCAGTGGCACAAGAAAACATATGAGTATGTCAGCAAGAAAATAATTAAGTATGTCAGAGTTGAATACAAGAACAACCACCTTAAATGAGTTAAAGATAATGACATGTTTAATAAAATGGATAAGGTGGAGGATAAAAGAGCCTAAAACTAGTTAGTAAAACTTAAAAGCTTGTCTCTTATAATAGGATCATACACATACTAACAACCAAAAAACTTCTCTCTAGACGTGCCAAAATCAGTAAACCTCTTTTTTTGTTGGTAAGCAAAGTAAACATATTCTCATTTTCCTCTAATTCTATGAAGCTGTAAAACAAAAGGACATTGGTAGGAGATATGTCAAAAAAAAAGATATGCTAAGGTGCATTAGAATTTCCAGATCCACGAGGGAAAAAAA
This sequence comes from Ambrosia x helenae, assembly GCA_030844895.1. Lineage (NCBI taxonomy): Eukaryota > Viridiplantae > Streptophyta > Magnoliopsida > Asterales > Asteraceae > Ambrosia > Ambrosia x helenae. Next base: position 768,535 of record JAUTDX010000096.1, read on the forward strand.
ATCCTTGCCAACAACGCTCTCCAGCACAGATGACTTTCCAAAGTTCTAGAAAAAAACAAACAAACCATGATATGTTATGAGGGTTCCATTATATAATTGCCAATTACAAAGAAGGCAATTTCCTAAACAAGTACAGCCAACTAAGTTCTTTAACAGATAGGTTAGGTTCTTCACAGTTTGCCAACTTATAGCAGATCTAAAACTGTAGTCAAAATTTAAAAAATAAAATCTAGACTTTAAACAATTGATTATTAGTATGATGGAGTGTTTTCATCCAACAAGTAGTATTATCTTGGGTGTAATTCTTTTTTCATCTCTTTTTGTCCGATTTCTCTTATTAAGTCCATGTACAAAATCATTTCCAAGGTTCTGTCTAACTAATTGAGGCCAGTTTTGTGCTAAAAATGATTTCCATGCTACTTATACGCCCCACCACCTGTAGCCTTCTCATACATTCTAATTAGTCAATTGGTACAAAGCTTGAATTCTTTTGAAAATATGAACATGGAAACCTTTAACATCAATCAATAAAGAGTGTGCATTATATGTCATATGTACCTTGATTACTACATTGACAATATCTGGGATTGGAACAAAAAAAAAAGAAGTTAAGTTAGGTGTAAAGTTTATGTGAAATACATACAAGATAACTAATCAACAACCTCAGCTTATCTCCTACCCACCAAAGCTGAAATCCGCACGAACCTATATGATATGAAAATCAAAATCACAACAAAAAATTACATGGATGAATGGCAGAACAGAACAACAAAATTGGAGCCTGATAGTACCGAGATGCAGTCGGAAACATGTGCATCCTAGTTCCATTGCCAAGTTCTTAAAGTAGGCTTCAATTGATTTCTCAAATGAATTTAAATTCTATACGCCTAAAAGAAAATTATTTTACGAATAAGGATTCTCAATATATCAATATTATGGCTAAAATTATAAAATGAGTAATTTCTTTTAAACAAATTTTGTTGCTAGGTATATTTATATGCAATGCATTCAGGTCCCTAATGATTCAGATTTGCATCGATCTATAATTTTTTTGCCAACCACTTAATAAAGACAAAGAAATACAAGAAAAGCAAAAGAAAAAGGGAAAAAATAACCTACAGTCCTCATTAGTGATTACTACAAACCTGAGCATTAAACCAAGTAACTTAGACTGGTTTGAAGATCTTACCGGCTGGCTCGCCCAACTACAAAAATATACTTAGCAAGTGCCATCCAGCCAAAATGGCATCAGATGATACCTATAACTAACTTAGATTGGCAGAATCGTTGGTGGTTTCGAGGCGGTTGGTGGTGGAAAAACCAAGCAGAATCGGTGGTGGGAAAACCAAGCAGAATCGGTGGTGGTTGCGTAGCGGTTGGTGGTTGGTGACCAGTGGTTCCGAAGACGTGGTGTGGCCATGTTGGAGAAAAAAATAGACAGATAAGGGGAACAACTTGGGGTGTGGATGTGTTAAACTGTTTGAGAGCTCAGGATTATACAGGGATTTAGATTAATTGCCCTACTTTAATTTCATGATTAAGGGTTTTAACTTTGAGATCGGCTACGAGCCTTATGGTTTTTAGACAAATGATAGAAAGACAAACCTTTCAAATACCTATGTTAATTTCCTCATCAATTTTATATAAATGTTTAAATTAATTTCTTCAACAATTTAGTATTTAGGTAGAAAGACAATTTTACCCTCTAAATGACTTCAGCAACCATTGTACTATAAGCAATAAGGGTTGTATTTACTTAAATTTTGTGAGTATCCTTCCCTCATGCTCTATAAGATAGTGGACTGGGATAGATGGGTATCCTTGTTGGCTTATTGAATAACTTATTTAATACGTTAAATGAATTGGGATAGATAGTTAATTCTATAAGATCTAATTATTTTATATAATAGTTTTCTTACATGCCTCTGGTTAAATTAAAGAATTGTTTTCTTTAGGTAGTTTTAAGTTTTTTTATATTGCCAAGCTTGAAATCAAAATTTATTTATTTTTTTTAATTGAGATCCATTAGTTATACCAACGAATTTATGTCATTTTTGCCATATCATATGTCACCAGCAGTCCAAAATTGCCACACAGGAGGTTATCTTAAGTTGTCGTTTTCTTGTAATTTGATCCCGAAATGTAAGAAGATTTCTATTGTAAGCCACTGAACCACATCAAAAACTTGAAAGTTTTTATTTCGACACTATAAGTGTTGAGAAATGATAAGGTAGAAAGTTCCTTAAACATAGAAAGCGTAGAAAGCCACAATATGATGACACCTGTAAACTATTGTTAAGGTTAATAAACTAAATCCCGATTGATTAAAAGGGTAGTTTAGACTTTTCGTTTCCCATCGTATCGCCACCGTCTTCTTCTCCCTTCCGGTGACTCATCTGAAAGATTAATATTTTCTTTCACCAAAGCCCTCTCTCTTGGCCTCCCTAAACCACCGCCTCTTTCCATCACTAATGATATTAATAATATTACCCACAATAATAATAATAATTCCAAAGGCGATGCAAGCAATCTCCAACCATCGTCCACCGTTAACCCTCATTCCGGTAATGATTCAGAGTTTTCCACAAATTTTGAGGTTTTTACGGTGATTACTCATTCGGGTATGCTTGAATCCGAGCATTATATGACGTATTTGCAGTTAAATGAGAAATGGTACAAGTGTGATGATGCATGGATCGATGAAGTTGATGATGAGGTGGTGAAAGCATCACAGATTTACTTGGTGTTTAACAACCCTCAGACGTGCGGTTCAATTTTTTGATCAAACGTGCGTTTCAATCTCCAAATATTTGTTCAAACGTGCGTCTGAAATCAACAGCGTTCCAACCGGTGGTGTTTGAAAGAAGTAAAAGAAGAAGGACTGTGATCGTGATGAAAAAACAAAAAGATGACGTCTCTGTTAGTAGTCGAAAGGGATTTTTTGGAATTTCAATACAATTGCTTGACGGTGGAATAATGTTGGAGCAAAACATGGTGAAGTAAAACAGAGTATGAGTGGATAATCACCAAAGACTGTGGATAATGATTAATTGTGTTTACTTTTTGGATATTCATGACCAAGAATGGATCACAAAACAACGTGCGTTTGTTTTAATTTTTATTTATATATAAACAAGCGCATTTAAATATTATAACAAGTGTGTTTTTATTATGAACATGCGTTTTTTAATAACAACCAAAATACTTTAGACGCACGTTACATACATAACAAAAATGAACATGCGTTTGTTTACACCCTCTGTTATACTCATCTTCTTCCTTTTTTTTTTTTCTGCAACATCTGTTAACATAATTGTTTTAGGTTTAAACGCTCTTCATCAAATAAAATCGAAAGTATTTCACAATGATAACCAGCGTTATACATTTCTTCTTCTTCTTCTTTTTACGTTCAGTATAATGCTCTGTTCTTTTATTTTTTGAATGATTCTATGAAATCGATTTTTAGTTGTGTATTTGATTGTCTGTTCTTAGGAAATGTATAATCGTTCAGAAATCGTTTGAAAGGAAGTTTCGATTTAGGCTCTGTTTAACAAAAAAAAAAAGTTTCAATCGTTTTTATCCTAATCTACCCCTTGTTTGTTTAAGCCGACAATAATTAAGTTTATTAATTACGATCTTGCCACCTCCACATCTAATGACTATGGATCCTTCCTATACTTTCTACGTTAATAACGTTTTGTACGTTATCTCCCTTATGTGTTTTGCTTTTCCTTTCTTTTCATTTTTTTTTATACTAGTTTCTTTTGACAGCAGCCTCTTTCCAAATAGTTTATTTCCATTCCTTAGTCATCACTTTGTTTCTATATGTTTATATGATTGGTCTATGCACGTCTCATTCACATCAATTGTTTTTTCTCTTGATTGATTACATACCTTTTTATTTAATATTATTTTAATTGAAAGTGATATAGACGCTTGACCCAATGCATATAAGCTAAATAGAATGCATCCTCTTGTTAACTAGTGATATGTCATATGCTGAACTTGAAGGTTCTTCTGATGGCTACTAATGATAATGATAATGACCAATACATTTTATTAAGCCTGATGGGCGTAGGATCACATTTGCTTCATGTCAATTGTCGCATTGTGTGTTTCACATAACTTTAAACTATATACCAAAACATATATGACTACAAAAGATCACCAATTTGTGCCTCTACCAAGGTTGCAAAAGTCGGCCTCCAAGGCCTTGGAATCGCCGAGTACTCGCTCCTCATTAGGTCACCGAGTATAGCCGAGTTGGCCGAATACTCTGAGTACTCCCCGCATAGGCTGATTTGACCCCCTCGAGTACTCGCCCGATTAGGCCGAGTACTTGCAACTCCCTAATTGGCCGAGTACAAGTACAAGCCCAAACCGAGTTCTGCAACCATGGCCTCTACATTCAAGTTTACAACCACGGCTGTTCAAAAACCGTTAGAACTTGACCAACATGTCCAAAGCGAAGCAAATACGCCGGTTTAAAATACTAGTGGTGTGATTTTGATGGTTTTGCGATTTTGAAATTTAAGACCGGCCGTTTAAGTTGTACACGTTATAATTATAATCATGTATCATCTTTATTTTAGACTTTTGTTCAAACTAGTTATTTTGGGATAAAAAATATTGGACCAATCCATCAAAACAACCACCACCATACCCGGGATAATCTTGCCCATAGCCAAGCTATTGGTGGGTCAATCCATCAAACCCAGCCCGTTAAACCACCAAACCAGTTAAACCGAGTAATTTTGTTGACCCACCCAACCCAACCAATTTGGATTTCTGTTTCTCAAAACCGTGTATAGGGGTAGAACAAATAACTTTTGTTAAAACTGGCTGAACCGAATCACAAACAACCTAATTTACGATCGTACATAATCCCTGCAGGTGGAACATCATAAAGTTTTTTAATCATTGCTGATTGCTCCATGTTTTGGAATATGATTTTGTTACGGGTACATGCCAAATTTGGTTAACTCGTAACAAAATTATTGGTTCAACTTTTAACTTTTGATTTTGACTGGGGGTTTATATTTTACAACACATTTGCGCATAAATACTACACATGAATGATAAAAAATAAAATAAAAAATAAAAAAAAAAATTGATGAAAATCTATAATAGTGAAGCAACTATGTATCTTGTTACTACTGATAAAACACGAAACTAATTACTTTAGCTAATAGAAAGCAAGCATAACTAAGTAATAACGAAATACCGTGCATCGAAATGGTGATCTACCGAAGGAAAAAAAAAACAGACATTGTTGGGTGAGATTGTGTTCACATTTTAGTGGGTTATGTGGAAGAGAAGGAATATCTCGGTGTTATCTCAGGATAAAAAAAAATCCCAAGACTACTTTAGTGTAGGACATTGCCAAAGGCAAAATAGCCCAACGGCATTTTGGTGATGGGATAAGACTTAGAAACTATAAGGTTCAGGACATTAAACACTACTCTTTCTTGTGGCTCTCGGATAGAAGCAAAAATGGAAGAACGTGAACGAGTGGCTCATTAATCTTATTATGTAATTTTGTTTTTTAGAGTAAACTCACAATCAAAAGTCTCATGCATCTTCATCTAGCTTCTTGCTAGCTAGGTGTTGTTTACTATTTTTAATAGAGTTTTGCAGCGTTAGAAAAATATTTTTACTAAATAGCTTTGACAAATAATAAACGTTGTGATGAAAATAACATATCTAACATGAGATACTAAAAAAAATACTTATATGGGTCAAGCCCATAAAGTGAAATCTTCATTTGGTTTACATCTGTAGACCAAATTTTTCTATCAATCGGTGCAACCCAAGTGATGTCTTTGCATCCATAGTCCATAGATTCGCAACTCAAAACAAATCTTTTTGTGAAAAAAAAAAAAAAAAAAAAAAAAAAAAAAAAAAAAGAAAGAAAGAAAGAAGAAGAAGAAGAAAGAGAGAATGAAGCTCTTTTTGCCCTAAAATGTTGACAGTGTTCTCTAAATTGAAGATGCAAAATTATGATTTTGATGTCACATAAAAATAAGGTGATAACATATTTGACTGTCACTGACGTAGCGAGACTGCGAGAGTTCTATGAGAAATAGGTAAACTCCAATTATTGGGCCTGGCCCAAGTTTGAGCCAGGCTATCAGGCTATGAAACTTTATTATACCGGCTTCCTTATATTGATTTGTCAATTATTTCGTTATGAACTATTTGTCTTCACAAAATTCAATAATCAAACTATGATAAAAAGATCAAATGAAATTTGGTAAAATGGATGAAAATCATGAGTAGGGAAAGAACTCACGTGTCATCCATAACTTTTTAATAAATTACTTTTTTCTATATTATAAAAATATACCATAAAAGTAAGCGTTTTTTAACTTTAGTATAAATATAGAATTGCAATTCCTTAAAAAAAAAAAAAATCGAAAACCTATTTCCGCATAACACCTTGTGTAATTTGACAACCAAATGTAAAACATCATGCATAAAATTGACACAAAACTAACACCATGTGTAAATTGACGTATAAGTGTAAAACATTATATGTAAAATGTTAAAATCTATTTTGAACACCCAGTTGTGTAAAACACAATATATAGTTTGACACCATATGAAACACAATGTGTAAATTAGCAGCTAGCTGTTAAATACCATAAACATCTAGGTATAACCCAGTGGTAGGTGGCCCGATGAAGGAGACCAGAGACCGAATGGTCACTTGTTCGATCCTCAAGGGCGCCGGGTTTTACCGATTATTCGTTGTCGTGCTTTTGGGCGGGCAGATAGTCGGGTTTTTCCCGGAATTGATGAACTAGGTGAACCAGGAGCCCCCTTACATTGTCTGGCTATGCCAGGTGAAAGGGGTCCTAATTTGACCGACTAGGGACTCCGATTTATGTTCTTGGTGAATTTGTTGGCCGTTCAAAAAAAAGTTGTAAATACCATGACTAAAACTTAAAAATCATTGTTGAATTTTGACACTTGGAATTAAAACGTCATGTCTAAATTAGCACCCATGTGTAAGAGTGCACGGCTTGGGGACCCCCCCCCCCCCCCCCGCGTGGAAGGCATTCAAGCCCCTCTACACCGCCCCACCTAGGCGTGGAAGCATGAAGGCGACGTGGAGTGCCTGCATTGGTGGAGAATGTTGGGTGGGACCATTTGGAACGTTAGGAGCTTTAAAAAAAATTAAAAATTGACCGTTTGATGGCCAACGGTAAAAAAATTATTTATAACCCACACTTTTTAATAAACTTCACTCCACATTCTTACAACTTCACATATTCTCATCACTTTTATACATTTCTTCATCTTTTTTATACATTTCTTCATCTTTTTTATACATTTCTTCATATTTTTTTATAAAAATGAACCCATACAACCGAGGCTATGACCCGAACAACCCATACAACTACATCGAAAACCCGAATACACCACCGGTTCGCCCGAAACCAAACCGTCCACCCCAATTTCAGACACCGCGTGTCGAATACGCCGGTTTGGCGACTTACATTAGTGGGCGTATGTATCCCAATTTTCAATTTGACAATTCCTCCATTCCTTCACAACCGCAAACCCCTTTAACCCTGCCCAAAAGCGTACCCGAAATTCAACCACAAAATATTGTGGGATCATCGTTGGGGAAACCAAATGTAAGAAGAAGTCACAAGAAGAAGGCACGGGAGGAGAACGCAACGGCGGCCGCCAACCGCCAACCGATTAAGTGGACAACCGTCGAAGAGGTTGCCTTAACGAAAGCTTGGATAAGCGAGTCGGAATCCTCGGCTCAAGGTATTTCTAATACTTTTTTAAACATAATATATGTTGTTAAAAATGGATCGAGAGTTCTATCGAGCAAACGATAGTCTCTCGTCCAAGTGGACCGAGATAAACAAGGCAATGAATGCGTTCAAGGCGCAATATTATTACGCAAGAAAACAATCAAAGAAGTGGTGAAACAGACGGCGGCTACGTCACCAACGCGCTAAAAGCTTATCGTGACGAGAAGGGTATGGACTTTAAGTTTTTGCATTGTTGGGAAGTCGTGAAAAAACCATTTAAAATTGGCAAACGTCTCCTCTGCAACCGATTCGTCAAAAAGGACGAAAATAAGTTCATCTCATAACCGTTCGGTTGGTCGTGAAAACTTGGAGGAAATTAACTTGGATGATGACGAGTTCGACGAGGAATTTAGTTGCCTACCCAGTTGAGATAAGTCAAAAAAGAGGGTGCAAAAATCCTCTGCTTCGGATTCGGGTTCTGGATCGGGCAAAGTTGCTTACACCGGTGAGCTGGTCGATTTAAATGCCAACATCGCTCAATTCAATACGATTCAACAACAAAGACTCAAGAAGAAAAGAAGCATTCGCGAAGCATTTGAAAGAAAATTGAGTATGAAAGAAAAGCGTGAAGATATGAAATTTCTCGTTATGCCCGTCGATCACCTCACCACTTAAGAGTTAGAGATGACGTTAAAAATAAAGCGCGAGATCATAGAAAAATATAACATGTAGTTTTTTTTTAGGTGTTCCATTTGGATTTTTTATGTTTATTATTTTCTAGGTTTATTAAAAAAAATTAAAAATGTGTTTTTAATTAGTTTATTAAAAAAATTAAAAAAAAAAAAAGAAATGCCACGTGACTTGCACCCTAAACTAATCTTAGCCCTCAATTAACAAGATCAATAATATATATACGCATACATACATATATATATAGGGTAATTATAAAATGCAAACCCATCTTAGTTGAGCAAACCCATGAAACCTAAATGGATGGTAGACAATGTTCCACGTCTATACTTTTTGAATTGTCTTTAAGGGTAGTTTTGACACATTAAAATTGTATACCATCTTTCATCCTGACACACTCAACTACTACCACTCTCACACTACCTCTCTCCTCTCTCTTTCTCTTAAAATACTCAATCCATTTCAATATGATATCTCCAATATTGAAAGAAGCATGACTTTCTCTATCTAAATCTCATATTCTATTCTCCAAATCTTTAAAGATTATAAGCAACTCATATCACCATTTTTTACTCAGATCATTCATTTTGAGATCAACTAAGAAGAAGATGAAGATGTAGTTATTATTGGTCCAACCCTTCACCACTTCTAGCCATCAATTCCGTTGACCACCATCACCACTGACATACTACCCATCTGACATACCTACCCCTTTCTTCGACTACCCCAACGAACAGCGCGTTCACTTACACCTAAGCAACACCATCATCGGGGTTGTTAAGTGGGAAATCAAAGAAGAAGCAGTCTTGAAATTTGGATTTTAAAAAAAATCAACATTCGATGGTCAATTGCTATTATCTCTAGATCTGGGATTTTGGTGGTGGTTCTTGATGGAAACAGTATGATGGTTCACTTCAGGTCGAGAGGGACGGATAGTGGTTTTGTTTTTGGTGGTTCACGCTAGGTCGGCTTATGGTGGTCATGTGGCTGTGGTGGTTGTTCGTGGTTGTGAAGATGGTGGGAGTTGTCTGGGTTTAAAGATCTAGATCTGGTGCTGAGAAAAATCCAGTTGTTTGAGTTCTATAGTGACTATGGAGACAGGTTCTTAATGAGAACATATGTTTTTTGTTGTTTTGGGTTGATAATTTGAATTTTTACTGAGATAAGTTTGTGAAAACTTATGTTTTTGTTGTTGGGGTATAATTTTTTATATATTATTTGGTGAGATAAGTCCTGAAAACATATGTTTTTATTGTTTGGTTGTAATTTATTTATATGTTTTGGTCAGATAAGTTGTGAGATAAGTTTGTCAAAACCTATGTTTTTGTTGTTGAGGTATAGCTTTTTTATATTTTTTTGGTGATATAAGGCTTGAAACATGTGTTACTCAAACATTTTTTATTAAAAAAAACATTTGTTATCTAAGGCTTGAAACCTAATGGTAGTTTGTTATGTTTGTTTGAATTTTTTTTATAGAAAAACATGAATTTATATTAATAGGAGAAAGGAGAGAGAAAAAATAACAGAAGAGAGAGGAAAGATGTGAGATGAGAGAGGAAAGAGAACACTTCAAAAATTTTGAACCATATTACCTTTTTTTACTAAATATGGATCTTACCTTTTGATAAAAAGCAAGAAACAATCACCACCATTGATCACTTAAAATGGATGGTCAAGATGTGGGTTTTCAAAGTTTTCTTAACTGGAAGGGTTTCCAAAATATCCTTCCCCTATATATATATATATATATATATATATATATATATATATATATATATATAGGGCAATTATAAAATGAAAACCCTCTTGAGTTGAGAAAACCTTGGAAACCCTTGTAAAAAATTATTATTTTTTTTGAAAAAAATAACCAATGTAAAATACATGTTTTTAAGTGTTTTGGGCCAAAAAAAATAAAAAAAGCGCCAAAGGGATTTTTTTTTTTTAAAAATTAACAAAGCTGCGAAAACACATGTTTACAACAGCTTTACAACAGCAAATAGCTGAAAACATATGTAAAAAGCGCAACTTTGTTTATTTTTTTTTTAAAAATCCTTTCGGCGCTTTTTATATTTTTTTGGCCCAAAATGCTTAAAAACATGTATTTTACATTGGTTATTTTTTCAAAAAAAAAAATGATTTTTTACATGGGTTTCCAAGGTTTTCTCAACTCAAGAGGGTTTTCAATTTATCATTCCCCTATATATATATATATATATATATATATATATATATATGGGAGGGTTATCTTGAGAACATGAAATCTTGTGAGAACACTAAGAACCATTTACACACGTGTAAGTATACATGTTTATTTGTTTAAAATATCAGTGAAACCAAATGACTTAATGGTTTTGTAATTTCTCACTTTAAACAGAAACATTTCAACAAATTGGTGCATTCTACTGCCGACTGGAAAGGACAAATAAAACTTTAAGAGATCAATTGTAGGAACTCGGAAAATGAAGCGAATATTGTACTTTCACATGTGAATATTCACCGGGATGATATGATCAAGAAAGCGTTGGATTTTGAGAAGGAACAAAAGAAATCAAAGACCAGTTAATATTTTGAGTTGTGACTTGTTTTTATGTCTTCATGCATACCGTTTCAAGGATTATGACTTTTGTTTTTATGTAATTGTGGATATCGTACCTCAAAGAATACATGGCTTATTGGAAAAGTGACACTTTTGATACATTTGTAATCTTATTTTGGTATAAATCCTTAATATATACACATAAACACTATATTTTTTAATTAAGTTTATGCATATGTCAGTTGCAAATGTGTAATTCGGTATAAAAAAAGTGACAGTGAGAAATTTACACATGTGTAAAACAAACCGTAACACATGTGTAAACACAGGAATTTAAACATGTGCAATATAACTTTAGATAGGGAAAAAATATTAGTTAATAGTTTACACATGTGTAAATCATCTACAAATGTGTAATCCAGAAACAAATAAATGACAATGAGCAATTTACACACGTGTAAAACAGACACATACACATGTGTAAACACAAGCACTTAAACATGTATAATACAACTTAAGATATGTAAAACAGAAATAAAAGACCATGTACAATATACACATATGTAAATCAGCTACAAATGTAAAAACACATCACTTTGAATAATGCACATTTACATTTGCGTTTGAAAATGCATCTTTACAAGCGTTGTATATTAAAACATGTATAGACATGTGACAATGAACAGTTTACACATGTGTAAACAAGCTAACCATATGTAAACCATACAAAAATATGTGACCTTAAACACTTTACACATGTGTAATTTGGTTGCATACATTCAAATAGACACAAATATATGTCAGAGATCAGTTTACACATGTGTATTCCAGCTGCATATATGTAAAACAAACACAGGAAAGTAAAATGGACAAATTACGCATGTATAATACAACTGAACATATGTAAAATAGACACAAATAAGTGACCAACGAACACTTTACACATGTGTAATTCATATGCAAATGTGTAAAACAGATTCAAATAGGTGACAACGAATAATTTACACATGTGTAAGACAGGCTCTTACACTTGTGTAAAACGAACACTTGCACATGTGTAAAACATACACTTACACAAATATAATTTGATAACGATTAAGAAAAGAAGCACAAACATATTAATATCTGAACATTAAAATTATGATATATAAAACTATAAAATCCAACGTAAAAAAAGTTCAAATTCAACTACATGATAAGTGTTTAAATTCATAGTACATGATACCTTATTCACACTAATACCAACGAACAAAAAAAATAAACTTCATTCATCATCACTATCTTCGTCACAATGTCTCTCTTCTTCACTATGACTACCTTCATAAGGATGGAATTTTTTAGCACATTTCTAAGAATCATGCGAGCCATGTTTGTCACAAAATCCACACTTCCTATTAGTCTTCTTCTTGTTTTTAGCCTTAGCTTCCTCTTCCGAACAAATTAAACAATAAGTTGTACCATAACCTCTGTTTCTAATACCTTGCAGAAAAAACAACAGATACATTATCTGGATTTGAATATGTGATTAATCTTTTAAAGATACCTCCTTTTTTTTGAGAACTTGGGTTATTTGGGAACTCTTAAAAACTCTTTTCCTAACAGCCTTGATTTCTTGAACAAAAGAAGCAAGCTTTACTGGTTCACACCTAAATCAGCCACACATGTGTAGATCAGACAATGCCAATAGTTTTTCTCTGCAAAAATAGCCTTAGGAATTTACACATGTGTAAATTAGAAAAGAAAACGATATTACAAATTACAATGGAAACAACACATCATAAAAATACATGTGTAGTCAACTTAAAATTTTGTAAAGATAATGACAAGATATCAAAAAACATACAATTAAGAAAATTGAACAGTGATATTTTATCAACTGACAAAAATCTAGAGTTGTGCCTTCCTCATGAACAATACTACTATTATTGGTTCACTGCAACATAAAACATAATACTACTATTAATAGTTAACTTCAACATAAAACATAATATATATATATATATATATATATATATTTTGCTTGGGATTGAAAAATCCTTTTACAATTCGAATCATAATTCATCACATACAACTTAGATTCAACCATAATTGCAATTCCCCAAATAAAAACTAATTAGGGCAAATTAAAAACTCAAAGAGGAACTCAAATCATGGTAAAAAATCAATAACTGATTACGAACTCAATACAACCTAGAATTCAAATTAAAATCAATATTATGAACACTACTTTAAGGTTAGAATCAAACGTGTCAAACTACCTACAAACAAATTGATGAAATTAAGTTCAACAATATTAGTAGAACAACCCAAACCCTAAACCATAATCAAATGTGTATAATTACGAAATACCTGTAAGCGAATAGATTAATCAGGAATGAATCGGACGAAGCTTTGATTCAGGTCTGGATGAAGCTTCGATTGATTAAAAAAGAATGAAATGGGTGTGAATGAGAGAAATAGTAAAGCCAAACCCTAAGCCATAATCAAACATACCTGATTACTAAATCCCTGTAAACGAATCGGTCGATTATGAACGAATCCAATGAATTGCTTTGGTTTAGGTATATGTGAAGCTTTGTTTATTACAGGAACAAATGAATCTGGTGTGAATAATGAAGTAATAGATAATATAGGGAGTGCTTAAATTACCAATTTAACCTTTTTATTAAAATACAAGGGATTATAAATGGGTGGCTGAGATTTGTTCTCATGGTTCTCACAAAAGATGGGTGTTCTCATTTAAACCCTCCCCTATATATATATATATATATATATATATATATATATATATATATATATATATATATATATACTACATTATAAAGAGTGGGCAATGGGCAAAAATGTCCAACTTAGTAAAGTTAAGATGAGATGTGAAAAGTCATGTGCTTCAACCCTCAAATGTCATATAAATCTTCCCCAAACTACTCTTCAATGCATTAAGATACTTGTACCATGTAGTAAAGATAAATAAAGGTTTATTTTCTAGATAATTAAGGTTCTATATTTGCTCACAAAAATCCGTTCAAATTATTATATATAATATCATGTGATGTGATATGACCATAAGCTTCAATTAATTATATTCAACAAATATTAATTTTACATTTTCTTTCTTTCTTTAAAATTGCATATGTTTATATAAATATACAGTGTCGTTCATCATGAGAATTGCTGAAACAAATTACTTTATCTTTATCTTTGCAGAGAGTTAATGGTGGTACGAAGTGACGCACACACAACATCAAGTAGTACGGTACGTTTTGATTTTCTGTCGATGAGGTTTTTTTTATTTTAATTATTTAATAAGAACGACAAGGTGCGACCGAGGACGCTGAAAAGAGTAATCATGTTGTAACGAATCTGGCAAAACGTCGACACAATCCGAAAGTGGATTGTATCTGCAAGTTCATCTTCCAGGTTAAACTTGATTTGTTTATTAAAATAAATGTCGTGTTGATACTTCTTTACTTCTCTGTTTACTTGTTTATACTGATATCGAATGGTTGTGTTTTGCTTTATCTACTCTGTGTTGGTTTCTATGCTCATATTTGGTTTTGAGTTCATGCTTGACAATACGTATCCATATGGTGGTTTGGTCTAAATTTGTGAAAAAATTATATAGAAAGATTTGAGAATAAAAATTATCTATGCTCATATTTAGTTTTAATAGCAGTGCTGATGACTGAATTTTGATGTTCAAAGAATTTCATTTTCATATATAGTGAAATCTTTTTTTATATTTGGGTGTCCTGTGTACGCATCATCTCTTAGATGTTGGAAGTTAAGGACATATGGTTGGACAATTTACATAGTGTGGCATTAAAAGTTATAATAACGTATATGTTGGATATAAAAATATATAGTTTCTTTTCAAAGTTTAAACAATGAAGAGAAATGGATTAATTTCATATATATCATTTCGCATTCAAAGACAATTACGTTTTTACACTTTTCCTACAGTTTGGTGGGCTAACACGGCTACGCTTGTGCATTGTTAAAAAAAATATATTTATCTTAACCGTTCCGCAGCAACGCACGGGTTTCCCACTAGTATATTTAACAAAGACAAAAGGTTAGTTTTACATAATTATAAAAATTTAATTAGTACAACATTAAAACATTCCAAGATTAATATTTTAAAAAAGAAAAGTTAAACCATAAAAACGAGAATTTTATTCTATTTAATGTAAGTATAAAACTGCTATAGTTTTTCTAACTTAAAAAACATAACATGTTATGTGATTGTCGGTGTCTATGTTTCTCATCGTATAGCGCAAACACCCCTTTAGTGTGTGTATCATATCAATTATGATTTAACATGATATACAACAAAAGTTTTATTTTTAAATTTGACATGATGATTACGCTATGGGATGTGGTTTAAAGCCTCAAAGAGTTTTAAACGCCACCACTCTTTTAACTAACTTGTTGTGAAATAAATTCCCTACCAACCATTTTCCTAACCATTGTTTATTTAATTTAATTACTCTTTTATTCTAACACAAGAGATACGATAACAGGTCTTATTCTATACGTGATAACATGTTTGATTGTATACGTGATATAAACAAAATAGTTTACCATTAAATAGCCCCCAACAATAATAAAATAAACAAAACCTATATGCTTCGTTTAAACCACCTAAATCAAGCCCACCCACCGTAAACATGGACCAAAAAACCCCACTTGGAGAGAGACGGAAGGAGAGAGAGAGAGATACAGTAAGGGAGAGAGTTTAAGGTAAACAAGCAGGAGTGGGTGGTGAGATGGTGGTTGACGAAGGTTTAAGTATGGATGACGGCGGTGATGAAGGTGGGTCCCCCCCCCCTACACACATTGGCACCCGTTAAAGGCTTGATGGATGCATTGATTGTGCTGTCCATTGACGGAAAGAGAAAGTGTTGAAGGCGCCATCCAGTTGATGTCGCTAAGGGCACTAGCTCATAACCACCTTCCGTAGTATAGTTTATATTTTTGATAAATTATATAAAAGATCACAAACTTTTTGTACTTTAAAACATGCTTACAAGTTTTTAATATTTACATTTTGAATAATAATCATATCTCAAATCGCAAAGTTTTTATTTTAAATTTTTTGGATATTACTTTATAGCCCCTCCACTTCAATCACTTATTAAATATCCCACTTATATATTTTTTTTCAAAGTAATTGCAACGTATTTATTTTTGTCTACGTTTTGATGTGAAATTTTTTGTGCGTAAGAATGTACGAGTTATCGAAGCAAACGGATAGTTGCTTCAATGTTATTTTTTTATAGTTTTTGCCTTTTTAAGATATGAATTTTAAGAAAAAAAAATTGAATTTTCTATTACGGAATGCTTATTTTTATCAACGTTTCAACCTGAGTTAAACCCTGTTAGTTTTGGTCTAGTGAAATAAAAACCAAGATGAATTAGGCATGTTAGATCACAATTTTCAAGTTGGAATTGTTGCATTCCAACCAGATAAAGTTGAGATTATTTAATTCCAATGCCCCTTTATAATAATAACAATGTATTTTTCTTGAAATATTTTTCGGCTTGATAAATATGCATAGATGTGATATATTATATAATATATATTATATCCAAATTTGAAGTAAATATTTATATATGTCGCTCTGATGTGTGTGTGTGTGTGTGTGTGTGTGCATGTGTGCGTATTTATTATGTATACTGTATACATAACAGATTCACATAATGTTTTAAGTGATGAGAATGACAAAATTGTTATGGAAACATAAGTCAAGAAACGAAAAGTGACTTAAAAAATAAACTCATGGGCTATTGTTAGAACCATATTGAGGAATTTTTTTATGAGCATGGTAAAATAATAGGAATGTATAATCCTCTAAAAGTGGCTATTACATTAAAAGGTTCTAGAGGGTCAGACATAGGGATGGCAATGGGTCGGGTTTGGGACGGGTTTACGTAATCCCAACCCCATACCCGATTAGGGATGCTTGTCCCAAACCCAGCCCAAAACCCGTCGGGTTTGTGTCAGGTAATTACCCATCTGGTATCGGGTTTAACCGCGGGTTTCGGGTAAACCCATTAATTTTTAAAACTTACCCATTGAGCATATTCGACCAAAGACCCGACGGGTATCTATTAGGTAACTATTAACCAATTACATTTAGCATTATTAAATATCTATGTAAATGATTACAATGCATAAATATAAAATACTTAAATCATATAAAAACACTTTAAGACATAGATAACAAATATTATACACTATTTTTTGGTAATTTTTAGCACAAGATGACAACCTAGATGAACAATTTGATATATTATGCATACATATTTAAAAAGATATATTAGAAATTATATTGGGTACCTAATCGGGTAAACGGGTATACTTTAACGGGTAATCGGGTCGGGTAAACGGGTATATCATCAAATCCCAAATCCATCCCAAACCCGCGAAAAAAATAAAAACCAATCCCATACCCGGACCCATACCCGATTACCAGACCCTAAACTCGTCCCAAATGTATCGGGTTTCGGGTTTACCCATCGAGTTCGGGTTTAATTGCCATCCCTAGTCAGACACTTTTACCCAACCCATCAGAACCTTTAGGACCAGGAACTACATAGCCTTTTAAGGGTCGGTTCATGGTTCCTAATTTCAATAATAAAAGGGTATACGGTTCTGGTGGATCCGGGTTAGGTCGGGTCGGTTCCGAACCCTTTGCAGTTTACTAGATGCACTACCGACAGGGATAGTGGTGTTGTACGGTGTGGGGTGGGCGGGAATAGAACTTTTTAATTCAAAAGTGAAGTTTCTTTTTTATGCAATAGTACCTTGAACTAGGGCTGTGCCTAGGGCTGTGCAAAGTTTACACAGCCCTAGTTCAAGGTACTATTGCATAAAAAAGAAACTTCACTTTTGAATTAAAAAGTTCTATTCCCGCCCACCCCACACCGTACAACACCACCATCCCTGTCGGTAGTGCATCTAGTAAAGATGCCACTATGGTTGCTTCCTCCGATGGTTTTCCCAATCACGTCCACAGTCACCTGAACAACCACTCTCTAGGAAACTATGGTTTCCTTCTAATCGAGTAACTTCAAATCCGAGAAAAACGTTACAAATCTGACTGACTGTATAGAGTGGCCAATTTATTAATGACTACGAGGTTTAAAATTTATTCACTTCAACTTAGCCATCACCGAAATTTCCAGTTTATTCACTTCAGTTGAATCTGCATGTGTTCTTTTTATTTTATTTTCTCTCTCAACCGCTAGAATAAATTGGGATTTAGAAAATTAAAATAAAGAAATTTGTAAAATGACATAAATGCCCTTCATTTAACGCTAAAAATAGATGGAGTTAATTTAGTGGATGAAAACGACCAGATTTTCACCCATTGAGAAAAAACTTTTGGATGAAAGAGACAAAAATGATTATATCACATAGACAAAGTAGCAGTTTACTATATAATACCATTTATCATTTAACTTGACTTTTTCTATAAAGAGTTTATCATTAACGTTTTCTAGAAATATAAAATATGAAGCATTGCGATATAAATGTGTTGGATATTATAGAAGTGAATGTGAGTTGGTTATGTGAGTTGGTTGTGTCCCACATTGGTGGGAAGATTGAAATTGGAAGACTTTATAAGGTAAAGTTTGAATGGAAGAATTAAAATGTTAAATGTAAGGCCCTCAAAACTGACAGGTCAAACAGTTGGCATTCAAAGACTAAAACCAAATTAACAATTCAAAAGAAATTTTATTTTATTTCAGAAAATACGCAGCGGAATGTTAAAAGAAGTTATTAAATTTCCAGACATGGTTTTCCCGAGGTGGGTCAAAAGAATATTTAATAAACAACTAAAATATTTGGAAAATAATGTAAATAGCGTTCGAGCAATCTCGTAGACGTCTTCTTAATTGAAATGTCAACCGCAACTGAGTAGCTCCACTGCATGCCAAGGCGTCCTTTATTCATCAACAACCTGAAATCAATCTAACGTGTATGCAAAAGTCAGCTACGCTGAATGAGTTCAAGTTTTATAAGTTTTCAATAATAAGTAAGTTGTTAAAATAAACAATAACAAAATACTATAACCTTAGAGTTAACAATACGCGCAATCCGCCTAATTGTTCCCTAAGCAATATTTAAAGTCTAGGATACGCGCAATCCGCCTATTCAACCCAAGACTTTAGTTATAATCCATAATAAGCGCATCCCGCCTATTTAGCACAACAATACCAAGTCTGCATAAGCGCATTCCGCTTAAAAAAAAAAAAAACCTTAATCCACACTTTAATCAAGACAAAACCTGATTAACAAATAAAGCTTCCAATATTTTATACGACATGCATATCAACCCAAAAGTTTTTAAAATAGTAAGAATGGCATCATGGGTTCACATATACTTGCGTATAAATACATATTTAAATCATCCTACATAGCTTTACACCTCATAAACTTATGTTTATATTCATATAAACATATACAGCCATCCGTATATGTTTTATTTTATTTGCCTTCAAACACGTAGGTACATATAACATATACCTTACTTACGTTTCATGCCAAAATATTATATATGAGTAAATATGGATTTCAATCGTACACAAAAACTATACCATAAATCAGAGTAGGCATATCCCACTTCTAATAACACATATAACTCAAACCATATAATAACACATTAGGCGCATTCCGCTCACTTACGTTTCATGTGCTAAAATAATATGTATGAGTTAATATATATTTCGTTCGTACACAAAAATATTTATAACTTCATCAAAATATTTTGTGACTTCACAAAATAATCAAACTGGTTTAGCATGCACGTCAGCCCAAAATATTTAGAAAAATAATAACTAAAAAAGTGGGCACAAGAACTCACCTTAACAAAATGCTCGAGTCATTGAAGCTATGGAGCCGTAAAGAAGCTCGACTCTTGGATCGAATAAGACATGTTCATGCATTCATGAACATCACTAACAATTTCCATGGGTCCCCTCGTAGAAACGTTTGATAACCACTCGACCCAATTAGTTTCATCAACAAAACAACATGTTGGCATGATAGAGAATTAACATGCTAGCATGCATGCTTAATTAATTGAGCTACATGCTAGCATGGTTAATACTAAAAGTCCATTTTTGGTTTGATATACGAAGAGTACACACAAAACCATATCACCACCAACTTAATTAGTGGGTCATTGATTAGTCAGTATGCATAACTTTCCCCAACCTTGGTTAACATCTCATATGTACGCACACCATGACACTAACTGTGACGTTCGGCAAAATTAAGGTAAATCCGTACGCAATTAATATATAATTAACTGTTCTAGGCAAGAATTAATATCAATTAAGTATAATTGAGTATTCGGAAAATAGCGGAGTCCAATAGACGGCATAGGAATGCCTTAGTTTAATTAGAAATGCGACGGAATCGCATAAGAATAAACTAGTCCGAAACGGACGTTGGTGATTACCCGGCAATAAATAAATAACCGAAAACGATCCCGAGTGCCCGAGATATAAAATGAAGATTATTTTTATGAAATATAAAGTGTTTTGGAACCCCAAAACTATAAATGAAAACTCCAAATTAAAGTCTCCCGGTAGCGAATGAAGTTCGCGTATCGCGCCCGATGCGCGTAAAATATATAATTTCACCCGGTAAGAGCCTAAATAACTTACCAATACTTAAACTAGGCTATGTTTAAGGGTAATTGAAAGCTAATTATATGTCCGAAATAGCTCGTAATAAGAACGCGCAAAAACCCGAAAACCCTAACCGAACCGATTCGAATCTAACTAAATACTTGCAAGATATTTTTGGCACATGATGTGGGACCCACAAGGCCTTTTTGGCCAGCCATGGGAGGCCTCCATAGCCACCCTAATGTTGGGTCTAAACACAATGCAATCATGTTGTTTAAAAGCATGCTTAAAGGAGTTTTGTCTTTTATATTAAGAATGCACTTTATAAACCATTAAACCTTCATTTTTCTCATCACAAAACAACTCAATATCTCACTTTTGGGGCTGCTGATCAGCCGTGACTTTGTACCCCACCACCACCTTGATTTTTAATCTAATAACACATAATAAACACTCCATTCCTACCCTAAATCAAGTGTGTTCAAGTGCTTTGGAGCTTAACCTTGGAAGACACACGTAACCCCTTCATAATCTAGTGTTTTTGTGACTTCCCTAGCCTTGTGCTAGTAGTAAGTTTCTTGAAACTTATCTTGTTCAAGTTTTATTTATTTATATGCTTAACTTGCAAGTTGTTTTTGGGATTCTTTTAACCAAAGTTTTTAAACAAGGTTTTGTGTGTTTTCTAAAAATGAAATAAAATGTTCACAAAGATGATCATGAACATAAGTTTTAGGATGGTTGGTGATGTTATTTTGTTACAAAAAAATATTGTATGTTCTAGTATTTTTTTGAAGTTGTTTTGGATGAAAAACATAAAGTAACACCTAACACACCTAAAAATGGTTTTGATCATTATATTATGACTAATGGAACCATTTGAACATGAAATATTTGTAACAAAATGTAATGAAGCTAAAATCACAAAAATAAAGTTGTAGACTTTAAAAATACAAGTATGAACAAATGGACTCCAAGACTTAAATCAAACATGTTAGTAGACTTAAAATGACTATATGTGGCTAATAAAAGTGTTGGATGGTGAAAAGAACACTTATTGTAAATTTGGACATGTTAAAGTTTACTAGTTTTAGTAGAAATTGTCATTTTTATAAGTCTTGGGAATAATATATAACTTTTGTAAAGTTAGAGGTTTGAAAAGTAAATTTGGAAAGTCCATGGGTGTAAAATGTGATTTTGAAAACTTTATGTTGAAAAATGTAACTTTAGAAAGTAAAAGGTTGAGAATGAAAAGTTATATTTTAAAAGGGCTGCTTTTGTAAAAGTAAGGAAACTTACACAAATATTTATTTTGTAAGAATGATATTTTTATAAAAAGTATTTTATAAAAATATAAATTTACCATAAGTGTTGGAAAATATAAACACTAATATTTTTGTAAGAAAAATGGTAATGTAAACAACTTGTGATGTTTTATATAAAAATAAGCATTTTTACATTTATGGGGATGTAAAAGTGTTGTAAGAATTTTTAGGAATAAAACATCCAAGTTAATATATATATTCGAAAGTAGGAAAATGCGTAAACCGGCAAGTAGTATGATTTCCTACAAAAGATATATATATAAGTTAAGAAATCGGGAAAGCGGACATATGTCAATACGACGAGCTATCGGACAAAGTGTAAAATGAACAAAGTGTAAAATGAACAAAGTGTAAAACGAACAAGGTATAAATCGGACATAAGCGTAAATCGGACGGATAAGTATACGAGTATAACTTCCTACAAGATACGAGTATACGTTATTGCGGCGATTACGATTTAACTATTCTAAGTAAGAGAATATGTATATATTTTATGAACAAAATATATGTAAGGATAATAAAGGGTGAAAAATATACATAAACACTTTCCTAAGTGTTGGAAGTGAGATGGGAGAATTTGTAAGAAATAAAATAAGTTAAGTATGTTATTATAAGTATATGTATACTTATATGAAAAATAAATATTTAACATAAAATAAATCTCGTTCGACAAGATCTTTGTATATTTATTTTTATGGGGAAATAAATATATAATAAAAGTGAGTCGAGTCGGAAGATATAACGAAATATTAATACAAGTTAGTAAATACATATTGATAAATATGTTTAAAGATCATGACGTGTAAGGAAAACGGGCAATGATCGGGGTTTGCGATGACGAAACCAACTAACTTGGAAATTAATACCAACGGTTATATTATAAGATTAAGTGAAACTTGTAACGGGATAAAACATCACCAACGGACCTAAGACTAGGGTATATTCCTAATTAAACCGTAAGTATAAACGTGGTGTCGGGAGTTGGGGAAAGACAACTTGCCAGTAAGACACGCACTTTGAGACCGGTACCTTATTAAGTTAGGACACATGTAGGTGGTCTCGCATTGGACTTGGCAAAGACTATTTTCTGATTACGTGACACGCTTGAGGTGAGTTTTCACGGCCCCTTTTATGTTTTACTGTTTTTAAACTTGGGGGAAAGATATGTAAGAAAGAATTAAATGTGCGATAACATGTAAAAGTATGAAATGGTACATAAGATGGGCACATGGGTAACGGTAAAGTCACATGGGACGTGAAGTCTCCGCAGTTAACTGTAACCATTTATACAAAGGGATGTAGCCGTAGAATATGGGAATAGTACTATTGGTTCTTGACGAGACCCACCCCGGTTGATTAGCGATCAACACGGAAGGACCACGGGGTGCGACGATATTCTAAATTAGTTGTTACCTTGTAAACAACTTGCGGGGCAAAGTAAAATAGTCTGGTTTTGGTTACGGGCCTATGGGGATTCCATCGGTATTAGGACTTGCAACCCTAATAGCATATGTAGCACATTTCTTATTTCGTTATGCGCACTTATTTACAAATGAATGTTAATTTATTTGTGTGTCAAAACCTGTGAAACTCACCAATATATTTATATATTGACGTTTTTCCTAACATATCTTTCAGGTAACTAAGAATGTGAAGGCGTGCAATGGCTAGGGCGGGCGAAATAAAGACGAGACGGACTTTTGTTAGGGATTTACTAATATTTCCTATGGGATTGGGAAATAGTTGAAAATCCTTATTTTGTTAAAAACTACATTTTGGGACGTGTATCTAAACAAAATACTTTCCGTCGTCTAATGAATGTTTATCATCTAAATTATGTGTTTGTTTAATCTTGGCTATGAAGCATTTCTCTTTCGCGTCCACGCCACGTGTTTCCGCCGTTGTCGTGGTGTGACAGAAATGGTATCAGAGCCAAGGTTATAGCGAACTAGTATTTTGAAAAAAAAAAATCTAGACTATAACCGGTTTTTGGTTTGAAAGAGAAAAAAAATATTTTCTTAAAAACAAACACGAAAAAAATATATTAGAAAAGGAAGTCCCGAATCGCCTAGCCAAGCACGCCAAGGGAAGTAACAAAAAGTAGATGGTAAAATTTTGGAAGTATAGATGTTCTTGCTTAAATTAATTAAATATTCATACATATATAGTACGGTACTTTTGCCAGGAAAGAAAATGTCTGCTTCTGAAGAATCCGAGTACATGTCCGACTCTGATAGCAGTGTTCAGATCGTGGAGAACGTTCCCAACGCCCATGTTGTTGTGGTATTGAGTTCGGACGATGAGGTCGAGCCGGACGAGATGATGGTCGACGGTGAGTATGAGGAGGATGAGGATGAGGAGGAGGACCCTAGTGAGGAGGATGCGATGTCTGAGGCGTCAGTCACTTCCCCACCACTCGTCGCTCCCGCACCCACATTCCCTGTTTACCCTGTCCCTGCTATTCGTACCTTCCCTCCGGGATTCTTTGATTCGGTCGCCCCATCTTCTCGTGTTGGGCCATCGGGTCAGGCTGGCCCGAGTGTGCCTGTCGTGTCAGAGGCTCCCATCGAGCCGATTCCTACCCCTACTCTCGTGGCTCCTGTTGAGCCTTTTCATGTTGTTGGTGAGGTGCCGGTAGCGTCTCATGGTGCATTTGTTTCGCATGACGAGGATGAGCCCATGGAGGGTGATCGTCCTGCTGTTATTCTGGTGGGCAGTCCTGCCCGCAGTAGCGAGCTTAGACGCGCTGGGATGCGTGCCCACGCTACTGATAGTGATGATGTTCCCAGGGATGTTGTCCCTGCCAGCCCCGAGGTGGAGGCACCACCTCACTCCCCCGTGTTGCCTGTTGTCGACCCAGTTGAGGTCCCTATTGCTCATGTTATCCCAGTTGTCCCTGTTGTTACAGTTGTCCCTGCTACCCCTGTGGTTACCAGTGTACCTTTAGAGGCTGGTTCTTCCCAGCCAGCTCCTGTCTTTCCTGGTGTCCCTGAGATGGTAGGTCCGTCTCAACCTGTTAGCTTCTCTCCCGGTCCGCCCCGTGAGGCGGCACGTATGCCTGCTTTTGCTGTTTCCTCTTTGCTCGCTCTTGAGCAAGACTTTTGACCCTGACAGAGACGTTCTCTTCCACTGTCTCCCACGTTGATGCACAGATGCGGTCCATTTGGGCACGCATCATTGAGACGAACTCTATGCTGACTCGCGTCGCTGATGATCTACTTCGCGTGGATAGCTTACGTGGTCTTCCTTTTGGTGAGCATATGGATCGCGCCCAACGGATTTATGATCACATTGCTGCCGTGGACGCAGCCATTCGGCTTAATGCTCCACAGTACGCTCGTCGGCCTCCTTCCCAGCCTTAGTCAAGTTTCCAGTTGATGATGGATCGTGGTAGCTGTTAGAGATGGTTGTAGTAGTGATGGATGTTGTATCTTTTGTATTTTACCTAGCTAGACTAGTTATGACTAGCGTAGTATGTTATGATATTTTGTTATTTTCAAACGATGTATGTGGGATTAGATATCCCCGCCTTTTGTTGTATGAACAAATGATGTAATCGTTATTAATGAAAATGAATGAAAATCATGATGTATTATGGTAAAATTTTATTGTTGTTATTATCCCGTTATGGTTGTTTTTATTGTTATGATTACAACTATTATTTATTCTTTCCTTGTGATTCCCATATTCTGATGTGGTGATTATTTGGTGATGAGTTACGAGTCTTGTGGGATGTTTATTTTATTAGTATGACGTGCATGACAATATCGGTTAAATAGATGTCTAATTATTCTTTGATATTTTATATTGAAGTATAAAAATGCCGCCTACGACAAGACAAACAACGCAAGACCCATTGCCTACTTCTCAGGCACAACTAGACCAACTAATTGCTGACAAAATTGTTGCCGCCCTGGCCCAGTTCGAGGCCAACCGCACCGTTCAAAGCGGGGGCTCTGGCGGAACTGGTAGCCGAGGCGACAATACTTGTGAAAGATCCACGTCAGGTATATATCATTGAAATGTCGTATATGTTGGGTTACGTCCCAAATTGACTTATCTTATGATGGCATTATTGTGTAATGTTGCAGAATCTGGCAATCCTGTTCCTTCCTGTACATTCAAAATGTTCTTGGATTGTAAGCCAATCAACTTCAACGGCACTGAAGGATCCGTTGGACTTCTGAAATGGTTTGAGAAAACCGAAGCTGTGATTCGTATCAGCAAGTGTACTGATGAGCAAAAAGTCATGTATGCTACAAACCTTTTTCTGGACAACGCACTGTCTTGGTGGAACAGTCAAGTGCAATCCATGGGCGATGAAGCAGCCTATGCTCTGTCATGGCCTGATTTGAAGGAACTAATGATTAAGGAGTACTGTCCAGCTAGCGAAATTCAAAAGTTGGAAACTGAATTCTGGAACCTTTCCATGATCGGGGCGGATGTTGCTACCTATACCTCCCGATTCCACGATCTTTCTCGTTTGGTACCCCGCCTTGTCACTCCTGAGTCAAAGAAAATTGAGAGGTATCTTTATGGTTTGGCCCCTCAAATTCGTGGCATGGTCGCTTCCTCAAAGCCTGCTACTATGCGCGAAGCAATTGATCTTGCTCTCAGCCTGACAGAGGATGCTATCCGTATTGGCACGTTGTCGAAAAAGGCTATAGGTGGTAATGTTTCTGATGTAAAAGTTTCTGAGATTAAGAACACCGCGGTAGAAGGTCAGTCTTCTGGTCGTAAAAGAAAGTTTTCGGGAAACAAGAACCACAACTCTTCTGGTAACAAATCTGGGTCTAATCGAAAAGGTAAAGGTTTTGTTGCCACTACTCAAAATGGTGGTAAAAGACAAAATTCCCAAGGTAATGGTGGTGGAAACCAAACTGTTTGCTGGAAGTGCAAAAGGGTTGGTCATAGTGGTGAGAAATGCTATACGGGTACGCCTGTGGTTCCTAGTGACAAGCGTCCGTGCTATGAATGTGGATCCACTGACCATTGGAGGAAGAATTGTCCAAAGCTTAGAAATCAAGCCCAAGGAAGAGCCTTTGTTATCGGTGCCAGTGAAGCACGTCAGGATCCCAATGTTGTCACCGGTACGTTTCTCCTTAACAATCATTATGCTTCTATTCTATTCGATACCGGAGCCGATTTTAGTTTTGTCTCTATTGATTTTAAACGCTCTCTTGGTTTAAAGACTAGTAAACTAGAGACACCTTACTCCATAGAATTGGCCAATGGTAAAACTATAGAAACGGATGAAGTAGCGAAAGATTGTAAATTGGGTCTTTGTGGGCATGAGTTTAGTATTGATCTTTTACCGGTTGTCTTGGGTAGCTTTGACGTCGTTATTGGTATGGATTGGTTGTCAACAAACCGTGCAGTCGTGGTATGCGATGAAAAGTTAATTCGAATCCCTCTAGTGAACGATGAAGTTCTCTCTATTCAAGGGGAAAGGCGTGGAACGCCCTTGCGAATCATTACTTGCATGAAAGACCAGAAGTGCTTGCGGAAAGGCTGTTATGCATTCTTAGCGCATGTTGTTGATAAGAAGTCCAAAGAGCGTAAGCTCGAAGATATTCCCGTGGTAAGAGATTTTCCTGAAGTTTTCCCTGAAGATTTGCCGGGATTACCGCCTCCCCGGCAAGTTGAGTTTCGTATTGATCTTATTCCTGGAGCTGCTCCCGTGGCGCGATCACCATATCGGCTAGCTCCCTCCGAAATGCAAGAATTGTCCAACCAGTTGCAAGAATTGTTGGACAAAGGTTTCATTCGACCAAGCTTCTCACCTTGGGGAGCGCCGGTCTTGTTCGTTAAGAAGAAAGATGGTACGTTTCGCATGTGTATTGACTATCGTGAGTTGAACAAACTTACCATCAAGAATCGTTATCCCTTGCCTAGAATCGATGATTTGTTCGATCAACTTCAAGGTTCTAGTTATTATTCGAAAATTGACCTAAGGTCCGGGTATCATCAGTTGCGTATTCAAGAAGAAGATATACCGAAGACTGCATTCCGAACTCGCTACGGTCACTATGAGTTTCTTGTCATGCCTTTTGGACTAACGAACGCCCCTGCTGTCTTCATGGATTTGATGAACCGGGTGTGCAAACCTTACTTGGACAAATTCGTGATCGTGTTCATTGATGATATTCTTATTTATTCGCGAACCAAAAAGGAGCATGAAAATCACCTAAGGTTAATTCTCGAGCTCTTGCGGAATGAAAAGTTGTATGCCAAATTCTCTAAATGTGACTTTTGGATTCGAGAAGTCCACTTTTTGGGCCATGTTGTTAATGAGAATGGTATACATGTCGATCCTGCAAAAGTTGAAGCGATTAAAAATTGGGAAGCACCAAAGACCCCTACCGAGGTGCGTCAATTTCTTGGTCTTGCGGGTTACTATAGAAGATTCATTGAGAATTTTTCTAAGATAGCACAATCGTTGACAATGTTAACCCAAAAAGACAAGAAGTTTGAATGGACCGATAAACAAGAGTCAGCCTTCCAATTATTGAAGCAGAAGTTGTGTGATGCTCCTATTCTTTCCCTACCTGAGGGTACGGAAGATTTCGTGGTATACTGTGATGCTTCGCATCAAGGTTTGGGTTGTGTATTAATGCAACGTGATAAAGTAATCGCTTATGCTTCCAGACAGTTGAAAGTGCATGAGAAAAATTACACGACACATGATCTGGAACTTGGTGCCGTAGTTTTTGCACTGAAAATTTGGAGGCATTATCTCTATGGTACCAAATGCACAATTTTCACCGATCACAAGTCTTTGCAACATATCTTTGATCAAAAAGAGCTGAACATGAGGCAAAGACGTTGGGTGGAATTGTTAAATGATTATGATTGTGAAATCAAGTACCATCCTGGCAAGGCAAACATTGTAGCGGATGCTTTAAGTCGGAAAGAAAGGGCCAAGCCGTTACGTGTTCGTGCATTGGGCTTGACGATCCATACCAATTTGACCGATCGCATCCGTGAAGCCCAAAGTAACGCGCTAAAACCTAAAAACGTGAAGAAGGAAAATCTTCGAGGTATGGTTGATTCGTTAGTGTCTAAGACGGATGGAACTTTGTATTTTATGGATCGAGTATGGGTACCCCTGTATGGTGGCCTGCGTGAGTTAGTTTTGGACGAAGCTCACAAGTCAAGGTATTCGATTCATCCTGGCACTGATAAAATGTTCAAAGATCTAAAGGAATTTTATTGGTGGCCATACTTCAAACGAGACATTGCGGTTTATGTGGCTCGTTGTTTGACATGTTCGAAAGTAAAAGCCGAGTATCAAAAACCATCTGGACTGCTCCAACAACCTGAAATTCCTGAATGGAAATGGGAGCAGATTTCTATGGATTTTATTACAAAGTTGCCCAAAACATCTAGTGGTCACGACACTATTTGGGTAATCGTTGATCGTTTAACAAAATCTGCTCATTTCTTGCCCATTCGTGAAACCGACAGAATGGAAAGATTGGCTCGTTTGTACATCAAAGAAGTGGTATCTAGGCACGGAGTGCCTGTATCTATTATTTCGGATCGAGATAGCCGATTCACTTCAAGATTTTGGCAATCACTGCAACATGCTTGGGTACTCGCTTAGATATGAGTACAGCATATCACCCTCAAACTGATGGTCAAAGTGAAAGGACTATTCAGACATTGGAGGACATGTTGCGAGCCTGTGCAGTTGATTTTGGTGGTAACTGGGATTCACATTTGCCTCTGGTTGAATTCTCATATAATAATAGTTATCATTCAAGTATTCAAGCTGCTCCGTTCGAAGCTCTGTATGGACGTAAGTGTAGATCTCCATTGTGTTGGGCAGAGGTTGGTGACAAGCAATTAACCGGACCAGAAATTATTCAAGAGACGACTGACAAGATCTTTCTAATA
The DNA here is from genome assembly GCA_030844895.1 of Ambrosia x helenae. Classification (NCBI taxonomy): domain Eukaryota; kingdom Viridiplantae; phylum Streptophyta; class Magnoliopsida; order Asterales; family Asteraceae; genus Ambrosia; species Ambrosia x helenae. The sequence continues at coordinate 798,399 of JAUTDX010000096.1, forward strand.
AAAGATCGTTTGAAAGCGGCTCGCGACCGACAGAAAAGCTATGCGGATAATAGGCGTAAGCCTTTAGAATTTGAAGTCGGTGATAAGGTCCTATTGAAGGTTTCACCCTGGAAGGGTGTAGTTCGTTTTGGAAAGCGCGGGAAGCTAAATCCTAGATATGTTGGTCCTTTCGAAATCTTGGCTAGGATTGGTCCCGTTGCTTATAAGCTCAAGTTGCCTGAAGAGCTTAGTGGAGTCCATGATACCTTCCATGTATCTAATCTGAAAAAGTGTCTCTCGGATGAAACTTTGATCATTCCCGCTGATGAGATTCATGTTGACGATAAGCTTCATTTTATCGAAGAACCGATAGAAGTAACGGACTGGAAAGTTCAAAAGCATAGGCGTAGCAGAATCAAATTGGTGAAAGTGCGTTGGAACGCAAAGTGTGGACAGGAGTTCACATGGGAAAGGGAAGATCAAATGAAGCAAAAATATCCCACCTTGTTTAAGAAAAACCCTCGAAAGAAGGGCTCACGCCGAGTTTCGCGGACGAAACTCCTTAAACAGGGGGAGAATGTGACGTTCGGCAAAATTAAGGTAAATCCGTACGCAATTAATATATAATTAACTGTTCTAGGCAAGAATTAATATCAATTAAGTATAATTGAGTATTCGGAAAATAGCGGAGTCCAATAGACGGCATAGGAATGCCTTAGTTTAATTAGAAATGCGACGGAATCGCATAAGAATAAACTAGTCCGAAACGGACGTTGGTGATTACCCGGCAATAAATAAATAACCGAAAACGATCCCGAGTGCCCGAGATATAAAATGAAGATTATTTTTATGAAATATAAAGTGTTTTGGAACCCCAAAACTATAAATGAAAACTCCAAATTAAAGTCTCCCGGTAGCGAATGAAGTTCGCGTATCGCGCCCGATGCGCGTAAAATATATAATTTCACCCGGTAAGAGCCTAAATAACTTACCAATACTTAAACTAGGCTATGTTTAAGGGTAATTGAAAGCTAATTATATGTCCGAAATAGCTCGTAATAAGAACGCGCAAAAACCCGAAAAACCCTAACCGAACCGATTCGAATCTAACTAAATACTTGCAAGATATTTTTGGCACATGATGTGGGACCCACAAGGCCTTTTTGGCCAGCCATGGGAGGCCTCCATAGCCACCCTAATGTTGGGTCTAAACACAATGCAATCATGTTGTTTAAAAGCATGCTTAAAGGAGTTTTGTCTTTTATATTAAGAATGCACTTTATAAACCATTAAACCTTCATTTTTCTCATCACAAAACAACTCAATATCTCACTTTTGGGGCTGCTGATCAGCCGTGACTTTGTACCCCACCACCACCTTGATTTTTAATCTAATAACACATAATAAACACTCCATTCCTACCCTAAATCAAGTGTGTTCAAGTGCTTTGGAGCTTAACCTTGGAAGACACACGTAACCCCTTCATAATCTAGTGTTTTTGTGACTTCCCTAGCCTTGTGCTAGTAGTAAGTTTCTTGAAACTTATCTTGTTCAAGTTTTATTTATTTATATGCTTAACTTGCAAGTTGTTTTTGGGATTCTTTTAACCAAAGTTTTTAAACAAGGTTTTGTGTGTTTTCTAAAAATGAAATAAAATGTTCACAAAGATGATCATGAACATAAGTTTTAGGATGGTTGGTGATGTTATTTTGTTACAAAAAAATATTGTATGTTCTAGTATTTTTTTTGAAGTTGTTTTGGATGAAAAACATAAAGTAACACCTAACACACCTAAAAATGGTTTTGATCATTATATTATGACTAATGGAACCATTTGAACATGAAATATTTGTAACAAAATGTAATGAAGCTAAAATCACAAAAATAAAGTTGTAGACTTTAAAAATACAAGTATGAACAAATGGACTCCAAGACTTAAATCAAACATGTTAGTAGACTTAAAATGACTATATGTGGCTAATAAAAGTGTTGGATGGTGAAAAGAACACTTATTGTAAATTTGGACATGTTAAAGTTTACTAGTTTTAGTAGAAATTGTCATTTTTATAAGTCTTGGGAATAATATATAACTTTTGTAAAGTTAGAGGTTTGAAAAGTAAATTTGGAAAGTCCATGGGTGTAAAATGTGATTTTGAAAACTTTATGTTGAAAAATGTAACTTTAGAAAGTAAAAGGTTGAGAATGAAAAGTTATATTTTAAAAGGGCTGCTTTTGTAAAAGTAAGGAAACTTACACAAATATTTATTTTGTAAGAATGATATTTTTATAAAAAGTATTTTATAAAAATATAAATTTACCATAAGTGTTGGAAAATATAAACACTAATATTTTTGTAAGAAAAATGGTAATGTAAACAACTTGTGATGTTTTATATAAAAATAAGCATTTTTACATTTATGGGGATGTAAAAGTGTTGTAAGAATTTTTAGGAATAAAACATCCAAGTTAATATATATATTCGAAAGTAGGAAAATGCGTAAACCGGCAAGTAGTATGATTTCCTACAAAAGATATATATATAAGTTAAGAAATCGGGAAAGCGGACATATGTCAATACGACGAGCTATCGGACAAAGTGTAAAATGAACAAAGTGTAAAATGAACAAAGTGTAAAACGAACAAGGTATAAATCGGACATAAGCGTAAATCGGACGGATAAGTATACGAGTATAACTTCCTACAAGATACGAGTATACGTTATTGCGGCGATTACGATTTAACTATTCTAAGTAAGAGAATATGTATATATTTTATGAACAAAATATATGTAAGGATAATAAAGGGTGAAAAATATACATAAACACTTTCCTAAGTGTTGGAAGTGAGATGGGAGAATTTGTAAGAAATAAAATAAGTTAAGTATGTTATTATAAGTATATGTATACTTATATGAAAAATAAATATTTAACATAAAATAAATCTCGTTCGACAAGATCTTTGTATATTTATTTTTATGGGGAAATAAATATATAATAAAAGTGAGTCGAGTCGGAAGATATAACGAAATATTAATACAAGTTAGTAAATACATATTGATAAATATGTTTAAAGATCATGACGTGTAAGGAAAACGGGCAATGATCGGGGTTTGCGATGACGAAACCAACTAACTTGGAAATTAATACCAACGGTTATATTATAAGATTAAGTGAAACTTGTAACGGGATAAAACATCACCAACGGACCTAAGACTAGGGTATATTCCTAATTAAACCGTAAGTATAAACGTGGTGTCGGGAGTTGGGGAAAGACAACTTGCCAGTAAGACACGCACTTTGAGACCGGTACCTTATTAAGTTAGGACACATGTAGGTGGTCTCGCATTGGACTTGGCAAAGACTATTTTCTGATTACGTGACACGCTTGAGGTGAGTTTTCACGGCCCTTTTATGTTTTACTGTTTTTAAACTTGGGGGAAAGATATGTAAGAAAGAATTAAATGTGCGATAACATGTAAAAGTATGAAATGGTACATAAGATGGGCACATGGGTAACGGTAAAGTCACATGGGACGTGAAGTCTCCGCAGTTAACTGTAACCATTTATACAAAGGGATGTAGCCGTAGAATATGGGAATAGTACTATTGGTTCTTGACGAGACCCACCCCGGTTGATTAGCGATCAACACGGAAGGACCACGGGGTGCGACGATATTCTAAATTAGTTGTTACCTTGTAAACAACTTGCGGGGCAAAGTAAAATAGTCTGGTTTTGGTTACGGGCCTATGGGGATTCCATCGGTATTAGGACTTGCAACCCTAATAGCATATGTAGCACATTTCTTATTTCGTTATGCGCACTTATTTACAAATGAATGTTAATTTATTTGTGTGTCAAAACCTGTGAAACTCACCAATATATTTATATATTGACGTTTTTCCTAACATATCTTTCAGGTAACTAAGAATGTGAAGGCGTGCAATGGCTAGGGCGGGCGAAATAAAGACGAGACGGACTTTTGTTAGGGATTTACTAATATTTCCTATGGGATTGGGAAATAGTTGAAAATCCTTATTTTGTTAAAAACTACATTTTGGGACGTGTATCTAAACAAAATACTTTCCGTCGTCTAATGAATGTTTATCATCTAAATTATGTGTTTGTTTAATCTTGGCTATGAAGCATTTCTCTTTCGCGTCCACGCCACGTGTTTCCGCCGTTGTCGTGGTGTGACACTAACAAACACCACCATGTAGATTATTACAATAATCCTCCAATGTAGAACACCCACACCTTCTTTTCATGATATACACACATACGTAGACCCCTCTACATCTACAAACACACCCACACCTTTAAATAACACACAGCAGCCACATCTCGACTCTACACATCACCGTCTCGACTATCGCTCAACATTATCATCATCATCACCCTAAAAACATACACACAAACACATCTTCATGCACTCACACAAGCACACACGTTCATGCGCCCCGTCTCCGACACTATAGCCATACCGCTCCACCGAGACAACGCTGCCATCGACGTATACCTCATCATTCAACACCACATCCATCACTACCGACTCGCACGCCGTCACTTCAACACCACTTTCTTGAACCTGATCCATCCTCCCCACGGCCAATCCATCGACCACCATAACCATAACCATAACCATAACCATAGACATCACTTCCATCTCGAACACCACCGTACAACCACCAAATGATCACTATAACCGCAATCAAACCCGTAACTCTACGATCGAGATGAAATAAAAATGACTAACAAGGAGAACAAGCTTTCACCTTATTGATCGAATGGTTGTTAATGATGTGTCGTCTTCCTCGTCGTAACTACTCGTCCCTATCTGCTCTTCCTCTTTCTCGCTTTCAATTTTGTCATGCGGCAGAATAGTTACCCTAGGTCACATGGACATAAGGTTTATAGTCAACTTGTTTTAAGTTGAAAATTTGCACTAAGGCCCTTCTACAATCAACTTAGTGTAACCGGATCTCAAAGCTATACAAGATGTTTCATGAAAATGGCAATTATTCCCCTTGAACTTGCTAACTCCGTTAAATTATGCCCCATGTGCCTAGACTCGTCAACCGATTAAATACGGTAAGTGCCAAGTAATATGTATAGTCTTTTCATGGGGTTTTGTAAAATTTCCGGATGTTACATTAAAGTTACATTATCCTCTGCCTCCTACCCGCGCGCAGGGGGGCTGCAAAAATGGGTTTTGGCTCGGAAAAATCCTTGAACCAACGCGACGCCCACACGACCTGCGGACACGAATGCAGCTCGAAGAACCCGGGTCCGTGATTATTCTAGAAAAACTCTTTGCCTTCAGCTCAAGTATATAAAACAGACCTATGTGCAGAACAACATACACAACTCACAACAGAAACATATACTCTCACATCTGTTTTATTGCAGCAACAATTTTCAGTACCAGTCCAGTTCCGGTTTCTTTTCAGGCAAGTGGGATAGTCCGCAGTGCACCGTCACTGTTGAACCGGTGTACCCTGGGAACAGACGACGAATCTGTTTAAGGGAATTGTGTCAAACACAAGCCCGGTTCTGTTAATCGGTTATTTCTTTCTTTTTGTTTTTGTTCGCAGAATCGTTAAAGACTCCATTTTACTGTAAGATTTCCAACAAACTTAAACAGATTTTATTGTTCTAACAGTCTTTGTTTCTTTTCAGTAATGGATAATACATCACAGCCCTTGATTTCTTCTGCTCCCTCACGAGTTCCAGTGCTGTTGGACTCTCTGCAGTGTACACGTCTGCAGTTGTTGTTACCGCTGGCTTGGTGGCACCTTTGCCTGCTGCTGTGGCAAGCCACGCAGATAAACCCGAGAAGTTTGCTGGTGTAAACTTCAAACGCTAGCAGCAAAAGATGTTGTTTTATTTAACAACATTGAACCTTGCGAGGTTCTTGACTGAAACCGCTCCTCGTGTTGCTGAGGACGATATGAATGCTCAAACTGTGAGCGCGGTTCAGGCTTGGAATCATTCTGAGTTTTTGTGCAGAAACTATATCCTGAATGGAATGGTTGATTCGCTCTATAATGTGTATTGCAAAGCTGTTACTGCCAAAGAATTATGGGAATCTTTGGAACGCAAATACAAAACTGAAGATGCGGGCACTAAGAAATTTGTGGTGGCGAAATTCTTGGATTTTGCTATGATTGACTCAAAAACTGTTATGAGTCAAGTTCAAGAATTGCAGGTGATTCTTCATGATATTCATGCCGAAGGAACGATGCTTAGCGAGACATTCCAAGTGGCGGCTATTATTGAAAAATTGCCACCAAGTTGGATTGATTTCAAAAATTATTTGAAGCATAAGCGAAAGGAAATGACAATTGAAGACTTGGTTGTGCGTCTTCGTATTGAAGAAGACAACAAAGTCGCTCAAAAGAAAACTGTCGGTCATGAAGTCGCTAAAGCTAATGTTGTTGAACATGGTCAATCATCAAAGGGTAACAAAAGCAACAAAGGTAACAAACGGGGTGGGTTTAAGAAAACCAACGGGAAGAGCTCCCACCTTGGACCTAAAGGTGGGATTGGGAAGAAAAAGTTCAATGGAACGTGCTATAACTGTGACAAACCGGGGCATAAAGCAAGTGAATGCAAGCTTCCCAAGAAGGAAAATGGCAAACAAGCAAACATGATTGATAATCTTGTTGCTATGATGTCTGATTTGTCGATGATGGTCACTGAAGCACACTTGGTTGGAACAGATGCCAAGGATTAGTGGGTTGATACTGGGGCAACCCGGCATGTGTGTTTTGACAAGAGTTTTTTCAACACTTTCAAGGAAGTTGCTGGTGAAAAGCTCTTCATGGGGAATTCTGCAACTGCAGATATCAAAGGCGAAGGAAATGTGATTTTGAAGATGACGTCGGGAAAGGAACTTACTCTGTCTAATGTGTGGTATGTTCCTGAGATTCGTAAGAATCTTGTGTCGGGTTGGCAGTTGAACAAGTTTGGGTTCAAAATGGTGTTTAAGTCTGATAAGGTCGTGTTGACCAAAGGTGGTATGTATGTTGGTAAGGGCTATGCCCTAAATGGTATGTTTAAGTTAAATGTAATTGTGATGAATGGAATGAATAACGATAATTCTGCTTACTTGCTTGAGTCTTCTAATGTTTGGCATGGTAGACTAGGTCATGTGAATTTTAATTCCATTCGACATTTAATTAAATTGAATAGCATACTAAAAATTGATATTGACTCAAATCATAAATGTGAAACTTGTGTCGAATCAAAACAAACACGAACGTCATTCAAAAAGGTTGAACGAACCACCGGTCCCCTTGATTTGATCCACACAGATTTGTGTGATTTGAAAGCTATTCCTACTAGAGATGGGAACAAGTATTTCATAACATTTATTGATGATAGCACACGATTTTGCTATGTGTACTTACTTAAGAGTAAGGACGAGGCTATTGACAAATGTGTTGTGTTCAACCGAAGTTGAAAATCAACTTAACCGAAAAATAAAAAAGGTGAGGAGTGATAGAGGTGGTGAATATGTTTCACCTTTTGCTGATCTTTCTGCAAAAAGTGGAATCATACATGAACTCACACATACTTACTCACCACAATCAAATGGCATAGCAGAACGTAAAAATAGAACGTTGAAAGAAATGATGAATGCCATGTTGATAAGCTCCGGAGTGAGCGAGGACATGTGGGGGGAAGCGCTGTTATCAGCAAATAGGGGTGTTCATGGTTCGGTTTCAAACCGTGAAACCGTCCAAACCGACCATTGGTTTGGTTTCACGGTTGGTTTTTCTACTCAAGTTTCGGTCGGTTGGTTTCAATAATTCTAAACCGTAGCGAACGGTTTGATTTACGGTTTATACCGAAAACCAACTGTACTAAACCGGACCGGACCGTATGAATATATTATATTAAATTTTTAAATACATCATATTATCAATATATATTGTTAGACATAATAACATCAATACTGTTATTGCTCTAGGTTAATTGAAGTAAATCAAAAGTGTGCTAAGCCCATATTCACATTTTACAGTTGTTTGTTTAAATATTTGAAAACTCAAAACAGAAATGATGATATTTGGAGGATTGTGAATGGATTATGTTATTCTTTTCTAAATTTGACGCAAAATATAGATAACTTGTTTTTGTGCTTTTGTAAAACTTGTTCTAGATAGCCTTTGTTTCTTTATCCCACAACTTTACTATATATAGAGGCTATTCAAAAAATTATATACACACATCTTGTATAAAGGCCCAAGAAGTTCAAACCGTGAAACCAAACCGGAACCAAACCGTTATTAATGGTTTGGTTCGGTTCGGTTTAAGAGTTCTACGGTTCGGTTATGGTTTACAAAAATGAGAAACCGTTACTAACGGTTTGGTTCATGGTTTGACCAAAAAACCGCGAAATCCGGACCATGAACACCCCTATCAGCAAATTTCATTCTAAATTTAATTCCCCGTAAAAAGAAGGATGTAACACCATATGAATTATTGACAGGAGTCAAACCATCATATAATCACTTGCGAGTGTGGGGGTGCCTAGCTAAGGTGGTAGTGACACCACCAAAGCGTCTTGTGATAGGACCCAAAACTGAAGATTGTGTGCTCATTGGATACACTCGTTTGGGTGGTCCACTTCGTTTTCTTGTACATGACTCGAAGAATCCTGGAGTATCTAACGACACTATATTTGAATCTAAGGATGCTTCTTGGTTCGAGCACATATTCCCATGCTTGGATAGGCCTAAGTTGAGTTCACAAAGCCCAATTGATGATAGTGTTCTAGAGGATGAACCGGGCCCATCAAATTCGACTAGGAAAGGTGTTTCAAGAGAAGAGGTTGCAAATGATGAACCTCAAATAGATGAAAGTGAAATCCGAAGGAGTAAAAGACAAAGGACTGAAAAATCCTTTGGTTCAGATTTCCTCACCTATGTGGTCGAGGAGGAACCGCAAACTTACCAAGAAGCGGTAAATTCCTCGGATGGACCTCAGTGGAAGGAGGCCATAAAATGTGAAATAGATTCTATTTTACAAAATCACACCTGGGAGTTAGTGGATCTTCCTGCGGGATGTAAACCACTAGGATATCGATGGATCTTCAAGAAGAAGATGAAACCAGATGGCACCATTGATAAGTATAAGGCAAGGTTGGTGATCAAAGGATATAAACAGCGAGAAGGCTTGGATTATTTTGACACATACTCACCTGTTACGCGAATAACATCCATCAGGATGGTACTTGCCATTGCAGCCATTGGATATTTGGAAGTTCACCAAATGGATGTGAAAACGGCTTTCTTGAATGGAAATCTAGAGGAGGAGATTTACATGGAACAGCCCGCGGGCTTTATAGCCAAGGGACAAGAAAAGAAAGTATGCAAGCTTGTAAAATCTTTATATGGTTTGAAGCAAGCTCCAAAACAATGGCATCAAAAGTTTGATCATGCCATGCTTGATTCTGGGTTCAAAATCAACGAATGTGACAAATGTGTGTATGTGAAAGACACACCAGACGGATATGTCATCCTGTGTTTGTATGTGGATGACATGCTCATTGCTGGTAGTAATGAGAAAATGATAAAATCTACAAAGGACGTCCTGAAAGCAAGGTTTGACATGAAAGATATGGGATTAGCGGATGTGATTTTGGGAGTACAAATCACACGAACCCAGAATGGACTTGTGATAAGTCAGTCTCACTATGTGGACAAAATTCTTGAGAAGTTCAATGCAAATGACTCTAATGTGGCTAGAACTCCTATTGACACTAGTCAACATCTAGCTAAAAATCGAGGTGAGCCTGTTAACCAACTAGAGTACTCAAGAATTATTGGCAGCTTGATGTATCTGATGAGTTGTACCAGACCAGACTTAGCATATGTTGTAAGCAAGCTAAGTAGATACACGAGCAACCCAAGTTTAACTCATTGGGGTTGCATGACACGGGTACTTCGGTACTTGAGATACACACGAGAGTATGGGCTGCATTATAGTAGATATCCAACAGTTATTGAAGGTTACTGTGACGCAAATTGGATATCTGACACGAATGATTCCAGAGCGACAAGTGGGTATGTATTCACACTTGGTGGTGCAGCAATATCATGGAAGTCATCTAAGCAAACTGTTATTGCTAGATCCACGATGGAATCGGAATTCATCGCTTTAGATAAGGCAGGTGAAGAGGCAGAATGGCTACGTCAATTTGTTGAGGATATACCAAGGTGGCCGAAGCCGGCATCGGCCATATGCATACATTGTGATAGCCAATCGGCAATTGGCAGAGCTCATAGCACAATGTATAACGGTAAGAACAGGCATATAAGACGTAGGCATAATACGGTACGACAACTAATCTCTACAGGAGTTATCACTGTTGACTATGTGAAGTCAAATGATAACATCGCGGATCCGCTAACAAAAGGCTTAAGCAGAGAGTTAGTTCAGAAGTCGTCAATGGGAATGAGACTAAAGCCCATGAAAGGCTAGGTTTATGCGAATGAAACCTAACTCAGCTGACTGGAGATCCCAAGATCTGAGTTCAATAGGACAACCTAATTGTATGAACTGGCGAAGGTCACTATGGGGGAGAGTTGTTGGAAACCCACGTTTTGAAAAAGGGAGCCTACTATAAATTTAATAAGCTTCCTAGTCCATTCCTAAAAGTAACAAGGTTGAGGCTAAGCTTATGGCTTTTAATGATTTGACTGAGGTAACCAGTCCTAGTAGATCACCTATGTGAGAGAGAAGTGGGGTCGCTTCGAAGGGTATTGTTGGGGCACAATACTTAATAGCTCTCGCAGAACCAGGCACGTGTCCATGACCATAACAGACACAACTATGAGGACTTGACGTTATCAGGGAGAGTTTTGTGTGAAGCGTATTGTTGTCTACACAAACGACAGACGAGTTCAAAGACATCGCGTTCTACTCAGAGCCAGTAGGCTAAGTGCGTTTCATCAGCGACGGTTCAAAGGGTCACACCTACCTATCGTATGCAAAACTCAACTGTTGAAATTTAATCGGAACGAGATTGTTTCTGAGAATAACTCCCATTCATGTGGGGGATTGTTGGATATTATAGAAGTGAATGTGAGTTGGTTATGTGAGTTGGTTGTGTCCCACATTGGTGGGAAGATGGAAAGTGGAAGACTTTATAAGGTAAAGTTTGAATGGAAGAATTAAAATGTTAAAGTTACATTATCCTCTGGCTCTGTAACACCCCAACCGATGGCGGAAACATCGAGGTGCCACGTAGTGATGATTGTTCAATAGCTCATGGTACTAAATGAAAGTTGAATAATATTAAACAGTTTACAATTCATCTTACAAGTAAAGATTACAAAAGTTGATTATTATAAACTAGGTCCAAAGCTCCTATGCGTTTCAAGACTTGTACAACTTCCAATAGCAAATAAACCTGAAACATGTTAAGTTGGAAAGATGGGGGGTCAACTATAAATAGTTGGTGAGAATACATAGGTTTTTGCATATAGTTGAAAACAATATGTTGTATAGCAATCATAGTTGAAGTATAATAATGAGTAATGATAGAATATGAGTCCGACATGTAACAATGCGTCTTTTGTACAATCAAACCTTGTGTCGACTGAGACCTAACTCGCAAGTTAGTAAAAGTGTAACTGTTATCGATCATCCCTGAATTTATGCGGGGGGATGGGTTTGTCAGACCTATAGCGCTATAATCTAAACAGGCGGCTTGATCAATGTTAATGATTGTACTGTGTCTTTTTGTTACAGTCAAATGATAGAATGAGTAAATGATAGTGTAATTGAATCATGAGTAAATAATAGTGTAATTGAATCATGAGTAAATGATAGTGTATAAAATGTTTAAACATGTTTCACCCCAAAATGTAAAACAGAAAAAGGGGCTATGTAAACTCATCTTAATTGTGACAATGAGCTTGCAAGAAATCAACGAGAATCAATGAATTATGGTTGCACCTAAGTAAATTATGAATGATGATTTAGTGTCTATACATGTTTGTTTATAGTCATATATAACTTTTGATTTAACCGTTATATTATAATTAGCATTTTCATTGAGTTTACTACATAATATATAGATATATAGGTGTTAGTTAAGTCTTATAAATCTAACTGTTATGATTTGTAATCAAGGTTATCTTATGATTTGAAATTCAAACGTACATAAAAGAATGAAATAACATAGTTGGCTAATAATAATAATAATATTAATAATAATAATAATAATAATAATAATAATAATAATAATGTACGAAGTGGGATTTTTCAACAAAAGTGATGTATGCATTGTATGATCAGATTAACTAGTTGTAGTTTTATTATTAATTAACTTAAAAAAATAATGAGACAAAGCACTAAAGATTTTATTCAAGTAAGAACACATACATTAGTATGTTCATGCATCTTTCAGGAGACTCCAGAGTTCCAGTTCGGCCGCGAAGCAAGATGAGGCAACAGTTGCAGATGCCATGACAGAGCTTGGGCAATGGCGAAGAGCAATGGTGCAAAATGGACCGTGAACGATGGCAATGGTGAAGGTGTGCATCGGTGGTGGCTTTCTTATTTATCGGAGAGTATGGTCGGGATTGGAGGAAGGCCGGTAGGTGATGTCGACGGTTCGGATGGTTAGACCGAAAGAGCGCATGTCATAGATTGATGGTCGTTGTGGGTGTGGTTGTTTCGCCGAAGAAACATGCCGGAGAACAAAGACGGGTCGAGGGAATGATGGGTTTCATTAGTAAAGAATTCAAGTGGCTTGATTAGTAAGTCAAATTATACCGAACTAATTTATAGTGTTTCATTTAGTTTTGGTGTTAATGGCCGGTGAATGCTCCCGCACAAAAGACGGCCAATAAGTTGGAAAGATTGCCTAAGCATTATTTGGCAACTTAAATTTTCTTTACAAAAATAATTTCTCTTTAAAGAGAAAACATCAATATGGTTCACCATTTTGCTTCAAATCTCAAACCTTTTGTTTTGGTAGCAAATTCATTCCAATAATAAAGCTGCATTGAATTCATACATATTCGTATTTTTGAATGCTATCATAATTAAATGAATGACATAAATTTCAAATTTAAGAACTATATCGTTTAATTTTAGTTTCGAAAATTCCGGTTATTACACTAATCGATTGCCATATTTATTCTAAAGTTTTAGAATTTTTTTTGGATATTACAATTCTTGTTATTTTAAATTTTACATTAATATCTCAAGTTTGAATTATTGTCATCTTAGGTCCTTAACATTGAAATTAAATAATTAGAAAAATCGTAAATGTTACAGGCTCCTACCCGCGCGCAAGGGGGGGGGTGCAAAAATGGGATCTGGCTCGGAAAAAACCTTGAACCAACGCGACGTCCGCACGACCTGCGGACACGAATGCAGCTCGAAAAACCCGGGTCCGTGCGAGACTGGTTTTTGATATGTGTTTTAATTTTTGCATAATGTAGCTGATTATTCTAGAAAAACTCTTTGCCTTCAGCTTCCAACAGTTGCAACTCTTGATTATCATCAGCAATTAACATCATAATGATGGTGATTAATTCGCGTGATTAATTCGAGTCTGAACAGCTTCCAATGGTCTTGGTTGTTCAAGTATATAAGACAGACCTATGTGCAGAACAACATACACAACTCACAACAGAAACATATACTCTCACATCTGTTTTATTGCAACAACAATTTTCAGTACCAGTCCAGTTCCGGTTTCTTTTCAGGCAAGTGGGATAGTCCGCAGTGCACCGTCACTGTTGAACCGGTGTACCCTGGGAACAAACGACGAATCTGTTTAAGGGAATTGTGTCAAACACAAGCCCGGTTCTGTTAATCAGTTATTTCTATCTTTTTGTTTTTGTTCGCAGAATCGTTAAAGACTCCATTTTACTGTAAGATTTCCAACAAAATGTTATTGAAAACAAAGTTGGATTTATATCAACGTCTTTTTAGAACCGGTTTTGAGTTATATTTTTCAAACTGTGAGTTTCTACGGTATAACTGGTTGAGTAACATTGGGTGAATATAGATCATCAATATGTGTTCGTTCGTGCTCATTGCAAAGGGTGAAAGGAAGCGATCATGAGAGTGATTTCGGGTAATAGAAAGTATCTAAAAGTGCATACTTATTTATAAGAATAAATTGTCTTGACTATTAACGAGTTAAACATGCGGGAAAATTTGTCTTAGGTTATTTACATGTTTGACATGCATGTGTATAGTGTCTTGGGTTATAAACATGTTAGATATGAATGTGTAAATTGTGTTGGGCTAGTCGCATGTTAAAGAGGAAGTCATCAGCGAGGATTCTATAAAACCTTAAATGACGTGATGACTGTCAAGATCGATGATTCAATGAAACTTTCAATTTCAATGACTCTAATAGATAATATGTATATAGCAATGATTTGTAAATTAATATGTTTTCTTATCTCCATTGTAATCATCCCAAAAATAGAGAATATTGTTTATTATATAATGGAAACCAATAGAGGGAGAGGGATCAAGGATCCTCTTGTTCATGGTATCAAGAGACACAGAAACCCTCATTTCTTTTCAACCCTAATTCCCTTCTATCGCAGCCCCTTCTTCTTTGGCTGCTACCTCCTTCGATCATGCAACCCTTCGCATGATCCCTCCTCTGTCACTTTCCACCCTAGATCCGCTACCCTCTGTCACTTCTACCCTTATTTTCAAACCGCCTCAATAGAAAGACTCCACCCAGCCGTCACTGTCTCAAATATCCAAAACTTCATCCCCATCAAACTAGAGATCGACACCGCCCACTGGCCCTCGTGGTCCGAGTTGTTTAAAATTCATTGTAAAGCCTACCAAGTGTACGATCACCTCTTACCCCATTAACCACCTGCACCACCGGCCACCGCTGACAAAGAAAAACAGTCGGCTTCGGCTACCACCTCTGACGAGACTTGGGAGCGTCTTTATTCCATCGTCCTACAATGGATGTATGGAACAATCTCACAAGCTCTCGTCCACACTGTCATTGAACCCGGCCAAAACAAAACCGCACACGAGGCATGGAGCTCTGTTGAAGATCTTTTCCAAGACAACAAGAGTGCCCATGCTCTCCATCTCCGCCACCGCTTTACCAATACCTGTAACATCGCAAAATTTTTCCCCAAATTCTAATACGTACTTTATATCATTCATAATGTGCCTAAGTCTTTATTTTACTACCACACAACTTATATATATATATATATATATATATAAAGGTTTATAATAATAATAATAATAATAATAATAATAATAATAATAATAATAATACTAATACTAATACTAATAACTAATATAATGGTAGTATTAAACTAAAACTACAAACAAAAACCCAACCCCCCTACCTGACCCCCCTACGGACGCAGCCCAAGCAGATAGCCCATGAAATTTTTGCAGCCCAACTCTCAACCCAGGCCCACTTACCTTTCTCTTCCCCACCTTGACCACCTGCATACCCGAGCTATTTCCGGCAAAACCCGGAAATTCCGGCGAGCTACCAAAACAGGTTATACGCGTCTCCTTTATTACAAGCTTTGACCCGCACGTTTTTGAAACACACCCCGGCAAATCAATAGCCGTAATAGTCTCCAATTAACACGCAATCAATCACGGGTTTGACTTGTAAAAGTCAAACCTTTGCGCTTCTTGAGCTCGGGTATAAATAGTGCACACCAGTAGGCCATAAACCACACACAAAACCTCACCATACAAACATTCTGTTGGAAGAAGCTTCCCGGCGTGGACTGAGGGTCTCGCCGGCGTTCACAATTCCGGCCACCTTCATTACTCTTCAAATCTCCATCTATTTCAGTAAATTTCTACACCATTCTGATCGTATTACTCTGTAGTGCATTAGCCCTCTAGTTAATTGGATTTTTACAGTAGTATTCGAGTCCAATTAACCGGAGTTTAATCAAGGGTTATTTTGGGGTAGAAGGTTTGAATCAGATAATGTATAAAAGATTTTCAGAATGCTTTAAACTCGTTCTCAGGGTGTGGCTTGGTGGTGGCCACACTTGTGATTAAGCCCAACCCGGTCATAGACCCGGGTTCGAATCCCATAACCACCACATAATTTTTTTGATGGATTTAAGTATATAATTTTAATTCTAAACTTTTGTTATACATTTTAAATACCAAAACAACTTTATAAATCCTATAAAATTTATTTTATGCATTTCAAATGGTTAAGTTTATCACACAATTTTTAGTTTTTCAAAAATCTTTTATTTATTATATATAATAAATATTATAAATTTATTCAATTATAATTATAAAATTCTATAAATATATCAAAACCATTATATAAATTTCCACAAAAATTATTCTGAGTTTTTATAACATTAAGCTTTACTGAAATAATTTTTATTTCTGAAAAATCATTTATTTAATATTTTTAAACAATTTTTGTTAGTTTTACTCATAAATAAATCATAATAAATTCATTTTTCAATATTTTTGCACCAAAATTTTACATAAATTATTTCTAATTATTTGGGACAGAAATATAATTTTTTATCTAATAAATCTTTAATTTTAATATTTTTAAATATTAAAGTTATATTTTGACAATTTGTAATAAATAGATTTAATATTCTATATTTAAGAAAATAATTTTATAAAAATTATTTTCATACTTTAAACTTATTATTGTGACCATCTTTAATTTAAAATTTACAAAAAGACTTTTGTTTATTTAATTATCAAATTTCTCTTATTATTCAAAACATTTTATTTATTAATCAAACGAGCACTTATCCCCAATTCGAAGCCCTAAAATATATAATTGTAGACTAGAAATACTTAGACATATTTGTTACCTTAATTATAGGGTAATACTTGAAATCGTTGGCAACACATATTCTATTTTTCACGAGATATAACATTTTGCTAAGGTGAGTTTACATAGCCCCTCTTCTCTTTTACATTTTTGGGGTGAAACATGTTTAAACATTTTATACTATCATTTACTCATACTTACTTGTGATTCAATTGCACCATCATTCTATCATTTGACTGTAACAAAAAGACACAGTACAATCATTAACAATGATCAAGCCGCCTGTTTAGATTATAGCGCTATAGGTCTGACAAACCCATCCCCCCGCATAAATTCAGGGATGATCGATAATAGTAACAACATTTAACTAACTTGCGAGTTAGTCATCAGTCGACACAAGGTTTGGTTGTACAAAGACGCATTGTTACATGTCGGACTCATACTCTATCATCATACAACTGTGATTGTTGTACAAACTATTGCTAATAATTACATTCAAAAACCTATGTATTCTCACCAACTTTTGTTGACCCAAAATATTTTCGACTTAACGTGTTTCAGGTTCTACTTGCTTGAAGATTTGAATTAATGCTTGAAGATGTGTGCATAGTTTTATTCATTTTGATGTACGAACTCTTGTAGAACAAATGTATGTAATTTATTTAAATCATTTAATGAAATTTATTATTCACCATGAGCTACTGAACAATCAGTAATACGTGACATCTCGATGTTTCCGCCATCGGTTGGGGTGTTACAATACCCGACTTGAAAACTTCCAATCCATGACCGCCTATTGTCAACAATTAAAACCCTTGGCCGATCAACTTGCAAGCGTGGGTCACCGTATTGACAACGATGATCTTGTGTTACAACTCATAGCGGGTCTAACTGAGCAATATGAAAGCATCGGCACCATTCTACAACGTCAAGAACCCTTACCGACTTTTTACAAAGCCCGTTCCAAGTTATGCATGGTGGAGTCACAGAAAGCGGAACAAGCACTCCATGCATCTCAAAAGGCCGGTGACGCTTTGAACACCACAACCCACCCCACTACTTCCCAGCCACCAACTGAACCCTCCTATGACCGGCCCAGGGTCGGGGCAGAACTCGTGGACGAGGACGTCAGTCCTGGGGCCGAGGCCACGCACCAAACAACTACAACTATTGGCCTCCACAATATCCACCCTACTGGCCTCTAATGTATTGTAAAATACATCTATTTCTACTGTATAGTTTGTGTAATTTTCGAGTCGTTTACATAGTATTTTTATTAGTTTTAGGCTTGTACAGGTCTATTTTATTTAGTATAGGTTTTTATTGATTTTTATTAGTTTTGAGTAAGTTTTAGTGCTTATATATTTATTTTATATTTTGGTAGGTGTTCGAATGAACGTTGGAGCGTAAATGAGCAATTTTGGTCAAGTCAAGAACTCCCGAGTTAAAAGCACGGAGTTATAGTACTTTTTTTTTTTTTTGAACATAAGTTATAGTACTATATATAATAATAGTATATTAATAATAATAATAATAAATAAAAAATAAATAATAAAACAAAAAAAAGGGAAACCATGACCCAACCCAAAGTCACGGCCCATAGGCCAAAGGAAACTTTAAGCGGCATATTAATTTGGAGGGATGAATTTCTTATAGAGGAGGCCTCATAATTATATTCTATTTAGAAGGGGGATCGCAAGAAGGAAAACAGTGATAGAGGGAGCACAGGAGAAAATATTATTATAGAGGCAGGCCAGAGATCAAAGGTTCTAAGCAAGAGAGTGATTATTTGGGTGTCAATCATTCGGTTTTTTCGTTCCTTTATTATCTTTGTTCTATACAATGATTGCTGAATTTTTATTTGGCTTTGTTTCTCTTTTCAAGATGATTTGTGGCTAAAACTTTTATAGCTACCTAGACCAAGACAAATAACTATGTTTTGATTTGATTTTTCTATGGTGTTTGGAACGTGTTTTGGATTTATGATTCAGTAAAGATTTTTTATTTCTCTAGATCTGGTGTATGTGCGTATCTATTATTTTTTTATTGTCACTTATTCACTCCACTTGCACTTTTGTGAATGTCTTTCATGTATCGGTGCTAGTTAGGTTGCAGACTTTGTGTAGCAACTAGTTTATGGTCAATAGTCGCGAGTTTACCATAGGAGTGGTATTTGGTGGTTAGAAGATTTTAGGTATTCTTTCAAGTTCAATAACTGTGAGGTGAGGACTTGTTGGTATGTCTAGGTTGTTAAATTGCTAGGTTAGAGGCTTTGTGAGAAAATCTGCCTAGTTTCCCTTTCAACTCCTGCATATCAAGTTAGATCTAGGCTTCAATAAGGGGGTGTTTGGGATTGATTATTCAAAATAGATTATGCGTTTTGAAAAAGCAGGGATGGAGCTGCTTATAGATTATTGCGTTTTGGTAGCCTAAAAAACTGATTATTTGCATTTTCAAAACGCAATCCAAACACTAAAAATTGATTATCTGCGTTTTCAAAATGCAATAATCTAAAAATCAGATTCAAAACGCAATCCCAAACACCCACTAATTACCCCTTGCACCTAGTGTAGTGAGGCTTTCGCGCTGTGAGGTAGATTGTCTAGCGGGTACTCGATCATAAGAGTTAGATAACCTGTGAGGGTTTGTACTCCAATCGCTAGTTTAACAGCACAACAATATTCTAGGGTTTCCCCTTGAGAAGGGTCGAGGGTGTCTAGTTTATTCTTGATGTTTAGTATTTTAAGATCCCGGTTCCAAATCAGTTCCATAACCATAGAAGCTTATCAGGCATAGTTAGGAGTCTGGTCTAGGTAGTGTCTTGTCATCATCTGAATCCAGCTCAGCTAAGTTCTCGTTTTAGTTCACTTTAGCTCGTCTTAGTTAACCTTTATTTTATTGCAATTTATTTTTCAGTAAAACCCCCCTTTAAAATAATAAATTAATTTAATCAGTTTTAGGATAAGTAATCGAGTCTAGTTTTCGTTTTCCATTAGAGTCTCGTGGGTTCGATATCTGGACTTACTTTAGCTATACTAGAGTCGATAGGTTCACTTGCCTGTCAGTAGTTTAGTTTTAGGGAGTCTAGAGTATTACTAGGTGTCTAGTTTTAGGTTTAATTTAGTTATTTTTATTAAGCTACTTTTAGCACATCAGCCTCCTTCTCCATATGGGCCGTGGCCCAATTACTCGCCACAGCCGGCCCAACAGCAGTTCCAACACCCGCGATCTTGGACTGCCCCTCCATGCCCTTACCCGACTTCTTCCCCTCGGCCCAATACTAACAACAGTGGAGCAGGCTTACTCGGGTCAAAACCGTCTCAGGCTCATCACACGGCGTATACGCCAACAGACATCGATCAAGCTCTTCATGCTATGTCCTTGAACAATTCTCATGGAGGATACATGGACACCGGTGCTACAGGTAATATGTCCAATACCTCTGGTGATTTCAATTCTTTTTCAAATAATAGTATGGGACAACAAATTATCGTTGGTGATGGTTCAACCATCCCGGTCCTTGGACATGGCCACAAAACCTTACCACCACCTTTTCCACCATTAGTCCTTAAAAACGCCCTTTATGCATCCAAATTGCTTAAAAACCTTATTTTAGTTCGTCGGTTCACAACCGACAACTCTGTCTCTGTTGAATTTGACCCATTTGGTTTTTTTGTGAAGGACTACAAGAGCAAGATCCCTATCCTCCGATGCAACAGCAGCGGTGATCTTTATCCACTCGTGCTCGGGCCCGGAACCACAACCTTCCCATCAACCTTTGCTGTTGTCACCTCCACCTTATAGCACCAACATCTTGGACATCCTAGACGTGCACCTTTACAGTCTTTAAAAACTAATTGTTTTGTCAATTTTCCTAGTTTCAATAATAAAGTTTGTCAATCATGTGTACTTGGAAAAAGTATTGGGCTACCATTTGCTAGCTCTAATACTCGTAAATTAATCCTTTTGATTTAATCCACAGTGATTTATGGACGTCTCCAATTTTAAGTTCTAATGGTCATAGATATTATATTTTATTTCTTGATGATGTTAGTAATTTTTTGTGGACATACCCTTTATCAAACAAATCCCAAGTCTACACCACCTTCTGTTACTTTCACAAACATATAACTACACAATTTGAACGCCCAATAAAAACATTTCAGTGTGACAATAGCACCGAATACATCAATTCCTCCTTCACCTTCATCCCATGGCATTCTGTTTCGACGATCATGTCCACACATGTCATCTCAAAATGGTAAAGCAGAGCGCATGATTCGCACAATCAATAACATGATCCACACCATTCTCCACCATGCCTCCCTACCCAACACCTTTTGGCACCATGCCCTCGAAACCGTCACCTACCTTCTAAACATCCTACCGGTTAACCACTTCACAATAAAACACCAACCGAAGCCTTATATCACCGAACACCCACTTATGACCATCTTCGGGTTTTCGGATGTCTCTGCTATCCGTTAACTCCTAGCACCACCATCCACAAACTCGACCCTCGTTTCTCCCCTTGTGTATTCTTGGGATACCCATCCACACACCGTGACTACAAATGCTTTAATCTCAAAACGAAGAAACTCATCATCTCACGGCACGTTGACTTTAATGAAACAACATTTCCCTTCGCCAACACCATCACTCCTGCCCCAAACTATGATTTCCTATCCGTTTTCCCACCCGCCTTATGGCCCTACATTAGCCCATCTCCTCATAGTCCACACACTCCCACCGCCCAGCCCAATGACACAACCCAACATACCCAGCCCACTACCTCAGACCTACCCAACACCCCACATACCACACCGCCTGCTACACCTCACCTCAATACCGGCCCCACCTCATCAGCCCAAACTACTCAACCCATCCCTTCGGCCCACATCGACCCTCCACAACCCTCCTCAGCCCACTCGCCTCACTCCCCACAACCGTCCCAGCCTACTTCCACACCACCGCCTCCCCCAACCCGGCCCAAAACCAGACCACTAACCGCACCATGCGCACCCGCGCTATGGATGGCATAACTAAACCAAAACAACGTCTAAACCTACACGCTTCCTCAATCGTCCCCATACCTAAAAACCCCACCGAGGCCCTATCCATACCGGAATGGTATAACGCCAAGACCAACGAATACCATGCTCTTATTGGAAACGAGACTTGGGAATTAACACCGAGGTTACCAAACATGAATGTTATTAGAAGCCTGTGGCTATTCAAACACAAGTTCAAATCTGATGGGACCTTGGAACGATATAAGTCACGGTTAGTTTGTGATGGTAGACTTCAATAGGTTGGTATCGGATGTGGTGAAACGTTTAGTCCGGTTGTCAAGCCGGCCACTATACGTACGGTTCTGTCTATTGCCTTATCACAGTCTTGGCAAATACACCAGCTGGACATTACAAATGCTTTTCTACACGGCCACTTGAATGAAACCGTGTATATGTACCAACCCATGGGCTTTCGTGACAAAGACTTTCCTGATCATGTTTGTCGTCATAAGAAGTCTTTATACGGGTTGAAACAGGCACCAAGGGCATGGTACCAACGCTTTACAGATTTTGTTCTCACTTTGGGTTTTGTGCAGAGTAAGTGCGATGCTTCTTTATTTAATTATCACTAGGGGACACAGGTTGCCTACCTACTACTATACGTGGACGATATAGTTCTTGTCACGTCCACAAATGCTCTTCGGACAACTCTCATGTCTCACTTATCCACCGAGTTCGCAATGAAAGACCTCGGTCCTCATAGCTTCTTTCTTGGTATTTCTGTCAAGCAACAAAAGAACACATTGTTTCTATCACAACATGCTTACGCTCAGGAAATAATTGAATGTGCCGGCATGTCTTCTTGCAAACCAGTACACACAGCAGTCGACACCAACAGTAAACTCGGCTCCGATGCTGGTGACGCCTTTCATGACCCATCTTTATATCGTAGTCTTGCAAGTGCTCTCCAATACTTAACATTCACTCGGCCTGATATCAGTTACGTAGTGCAACAGGTTTGCATTCATATGCATGATCCAAAGCCTGATCATTGGAATGCTCTTAAAACAATCATCCGCTATATTCAGGGTACCAGCACATTTGGCCTCACACTTACAAACCCACGTCTTGTAGCCTACACTGATGCAGACTGGGCAGGCTGCCCAGACACACGCTGGTCAACCAGTGGTTTCTACATTTATTATGGTGATAACCTAATCTCCTAGTCCTCTAAACGCCATGTAACGCCCCCGCTATTTTACATAAAAATAAATAAATAAATAATATATATTTATATTATATTCACACAACTGTTAAATTTTCTTTCACGATATTACATAATTAATAAGAAATAATTTATTTTTACTCACCGACAAATTAAATTACTTAATTACGTCACATAGTGACGCGGTGAGAATACACCGGATATTAAACGACTAGTCGACCCTTGTAAATCTAATAAACATAAATATATTGTATAAATAGATACATTCCAAATGCTCGTTTAATTCAGTCTATACATATATGAATTTTATCAAAAATTACTATCTTAGTAGTTAATCAAGTTACGTAATTAAGCGAGTGTCGAGACATTTGACAGGTTCGTTTACACGGTATCCTTCCACTTAACCTAATACCCTAATTATTTAAACACATCTTATTCTTATTCACCACCACCACTTTCTTCCTCCTTCCCTAACCCTAGCCACCACTTGAACCTTCCATCACACTAACCCCCTGCTCCCTCTCATTACAATCTCGCAGGCAGCTCTCTCTCTCATTCCAGAAGCAGCAGGCGGCGGCCGCCGCCGACCACCCTAGCGCCGCCAACAACCACCACCATTAAACCACCTCCTTCTCCCTCTATTCTGGCCACCGGACTTGAGTTCTGATTGAACTCGTCGGTTAACAACAACTAACAATGCCTCCCTCCTCCTGTCGCACTCTAAGCGGCTCCGCCGCAAACCACCACTAAAGCCGCCACATACCACCTCCCCACGTCACCAGTGACAGCAGCAGAGCTCGACAACAGGCTGCCAAGCCAGCGTCATGCGCACCACCACCTCCCTGAGCGGCCGACTTGTTCCTGTGAGCCAACCGACGACGAGCAGAAACAGTATGTCGTTTTTTTTTCTCTTTTTCTTTTGGGTTCCGATCAGCCTTTGGTCCAGGTTGGCTACAATCCGGCGACCATTGGTGGGGTTCGTTTTGAGTATTGGTTTATGTGAGATTGTTCTGGTTTGGGTTCGGTTACTACTCAGATCTGATGGTTGGGTCAAGGTGCTCGAAGGGTCTTTCCTCAGGTTACAGATTCATGGTGATGTTTTGTTGTAGCATGTTCGTTTTCATCTTTCTTTCGGGTCAAGTCTGGTCAACTCAGGTCAAAGTCTGGTCAACTCAGTCAAGTCGGGTCAACCGGGTCAGACCAGTCAACTCGATTCGAGGCGGGTACTTGACGGTTCACGAGCTTATTAATGGAAGGTATAACGCGCGCCACGATCTTAGTCTATTTTCATTTTTATTTTAATTTTTTTTTGTGTATATTGTATATAAATACTTATTCTAAAAGTGTAAGCGAACCGAACCGAGCTGTAACAAAAACTATTTTTATTGTTAAACGAACTGAGTCGACTTATAACGAAAATAATTATTCTTGTTGTTAAGCTTGGACGAGTCGAGTAATGACTACCCTACATCAATATATATTTTTACAAGAATTATCTAAATGGCGAACTATATAAATATATGTATTAATTGTCGAAGCGTATGTTTTACTTTCATTTTTAACTTTAGAAAGTTAATCACTTGTCACGAGTAAAAGATTAGTTAGATCATGAAGTGTATTGTAAATTTTGGACAATTGATTGTTGGAAAAATATAGACAACGTTAGTTGTCGGTTTTATACAAAAACAGAGGAAACTCTGCCCAAATTTTTATAAACACATAGGAACATATGCATACATTATCATATAAAAACATATATATATATATATATATATATACTATCCAAGATAGGAGACGCATTAACATTTGAGTCAAGCCACGTAAATATTATTTCGTTATACAAAATTTGTCTTTATCAAAAACTTCAAGACGCGACCTTGAATAATATAGTAATGTATTTATTTTAATAAATGAATAATACGCATATACTTTCGTGATTCCAAACCAAGTTATTGTCGGTTCGTTAAGTCATACACTCATTAAGACACGTATTGTTTACAATACGAGTCTAGGTAGTTGGATCAACTATCTTTACAACTAAGATGCGAAACAAGCTTATTTTCATTAGAATTTAAAAACGTCCTTTACTTCTAATAGGACACAAGATGTTCAATTAATTCGAGTTCAGACTATTGTTTTGCTAGTACCTACACAGTGAATTTCAGGTGAGTTTTACATAGCCCCTTTTCTATTTCACTATTTTTGGGGTGAAACATGTTATAACATTCTATCTACAATTCAATCATAAAGTGTCTATGTGTTATTCTATGTTGCATTATGTCTTAAACATGACTAGGGTAAGCACAATATTCTAGCATAATCATTAACATTGATCAGCCGACGGTATACAATGATAGATCTATTGGACTGACAATCTCACCCGGATACGTACCTCCTACATAGGTAGCGTGGGTGATTGTTATCGCATAACATAATCGAGTGAACCATGAGCGTATGGGATGGACCACAATATTCTAGTCACAAGGGTTGATTATGCACTCGATTTACTACTAGTATGTTTTCACATATGGACTAGACTTGCCATGACACTTGAATTGTACAAGCTTTATTTTTTATTCAAAACCTATGTAATTCTCACCAACTTTTGTTGACCCAAAATATTTTCAAACTTAACATGTTTCAGGTTATAACATGCTCAAAGATTAGAGTTAATGCTTGAAGATGCGTAGCTTGTATTTTTTTTTCATTTTGATGTACAAATTCTTAGAACAATTGTATGTAATTTATTTAAATCATTTATTGAAACTTATTATTTACCATGAGCTACTAAACAATCATCAATACGTGACATCCCGATGTTTCCGCCATCGGTTGGGGTGTTACAGATTGGTATCAGAGCCATGGTTATAGGGAATTAGGTTATTAGAAAAATAATCTAGTCTATAACCTTAGGACTTAAACCAGTACTTGCTTCAATTACTAGTAGCTCTACCTTATCCTTATCTCTATCCCTATCCTCATCCTTATTCTTAGCCTAACTTGGTCTTGCCTACTCTCTCTCACTTACTTGCTATAATCCTAACGTAACTCTAGATTATTAGGGCAAATTCGTTGGGCTTAGACCTGATCTGTTTTGATAAGCCAACATTTTCGTTTATTCGGGGTTAGATATTTACAATCTTTGTGTTTCATTTTCATTTATACCCCCCTCACTCCCGTATAAAATCTAAGTTTTGAATCTCAAAATTTTTACAATTCAAATATAATTTCTTCTTATATAATTCCCTCATTAGCTTAAACTTCATGAATCATTTATGGGTTTCACAATCCTAACTCATTTTACAAACTTATAATATTACCCGTAAGGCTAATTATTTTTAACATCTAACCCAAATCATATGTGTCCCTTTACATCATACATAAATCTATTATCTTTGATGTTTCTGTCCAATTTTATTTTAAACTCCCCCCCCCCCTACATTTTTATTTATGTGTATATATATGTATATTTTGAAAATACTATCAACCATAAAAGTTCATCATATTCAAGATTTTAAAATCATTGTTCAAACTATCATCTCGTAACCTGTTTATAAGAGATACTTTAGCACCAAAACTAAAGAGTACTGAATTTTGTCAAACTTTCATCACTTGGGAATTTTACAAACTATAACAAATAAATATATATATATTTTTTTTAAAAGAGTCTTTTATTTCCACAAACTTATTTGCTAAATTTCAAATTGTTATTGAACAATTTATTGGCGTAACAAATAATTTACGATAAAAATGTTTTAATCTATTAAGAATGACTTCTTTTATGGATTACTCGAAGCCTATTATACAAAACGTCTGAACAAATTCTTGATTTTTGAAATCCGACATCGTGTTTAAAATCTATGACTCATCGAAATATTGTGATCTAAATCAATTTAGTTGTACAATTTAATGACTTTTGCTTTATATACAAAA
Source organism: Ambrosia x helenae (assembly GCA_030844895.1). Lineage (NCBI taxonomy): Eukaryota > Viridiplantae > Streptophyta > Magnoliopsida > Asterales > Asteraceae > Ambrosia > Ambrosia x helenae. The sequence goes on from JAUTDX010000096.1 coordinate 825,349, forward strand.
CCACTTTTGAAAATAAAATCTTTCCATCCAAAGGAACAAAATTTACTCTACAATTTTTCCATTGACACATACTTATTTTAAACTTGTTCGAACTATTACAAATTTTTGGCAAATACCACAATCATGTTTCCTCATACGCTTGTATCTAATATTTATTCAAACCCCACGATTATTCTGCATGATCATCTTACTACTTGCGTCTTTTTGAAACCCTATAAATTAAACCCTTTATCAACCATCTACACATTCACCATTTTTCACAACCTTGATGTTACTTTGAGTTTTCATCATCTCTCAAAATCCAAATTCACATCCTTTACCTCCTCGAACATGAACTTGATCTCCACGATAACCACACTATTGAAAACTTAATTGTTCGTTGCATCAAACTTGAATATTAGTTATACATGAGGATTTGATTATCTACCTGAACAATTGATTATTCATGATACATGAAAGCATGGAATATAAACTATTTGCTATAAACACACCCAGAGTCATTTACCTTGTCTAGGGCAACTCTGTTACAACTCGCATGTTATACTCGATACTTGATGCATTTACAAATTTGCTACATGTATATATTAACAACTTGCAACTTACGTGTTAAATCAAAAACAATTGTTACACTTAATCAAACAACTGGTAGAGGATGAAGTGCTTGCTCAACAGTTAGTAGAGTATCTAACAACCTGCTCAACGATTGGTAGAGGTCATCATGCCTGCTCAACAGTCGGTAGAGGTTCTAATAACCTGCTCAACGACTAGTAGAGGCTATCGCACCTGCTCAACAATCGGTAGAGGTTCCTACTCACTGACTGGTTGAGGTCTTTTTCTTGCTCAACAGTTGGACTCATTTTTTTTTGTTACATCATACATGTAATTTGATACAAAGATTTATTAGACTCATTGATACAAAGATTCAAACACAAGGTTATTTTGCATTACTTACATGTGTGTTTAGAGTCATAGAAAGACACAAAACCCTAATGTAAGGTAAATTGGTGATTGCGGTCCGGAACGTAATCACGAATTTACAGGTACGTTAAGGTAGTGTGAAATTCTATCAAGGTTTTCGGTAAATAACTAATTATAAACTCTAGTTACCTGGTAGTTCATTTAGTCTTTCTATAGTCAATTAATTCATACATTTTTTTTTGGATCCCTAAAACTTAAGATTTTTATTCCCCTTGCTATTTCAGATGAACCCAATCCAACCCTTAAAACTCGCACATGTCAAAACTCTTACCCAAATTATTCGAAACATATTATTCTATTACTTATAAATTCATGTTGTGCTTTAACCCAAATTTTTTTTTTTTCAAACCACAGTTGTTTTAATTTCTACCCAATCACTAAACCCTGTGTTTTTAATAACTTCGGGACGAAGTTTTCAAAAGTAGGGGAGACTGTAACGCCCCGCTATTTTACATAAAAATAAATAAATAAATAATATATATTTATATTATATTCACACAACTGTTAAATTTTCTTTCACGATATTACATAATTAATAAGAAATAATTTATTTTTACTCACCGACAAATTAAATTACTTAATTACGTCACATAGTGACGCGGTGAGAACACACCGGATATTAAACGACTAGTCGACCCTTGTAAATCTAATAAACATAAATATATTGTATAAATAGATACATTCCAAATGCTCGTTTAATTCAGTCTATACATATATGAATTTTATCAAAAATTACTATCTTAGTAGTTAATCAAGTTACGTAATTAAGCGAGTGTCGAGACATTTGACAGGTTCGTTTACACGGTATCCTTCCACTTAACCTAATACCCTAATTATTTAAACACATCTTATTCTTATTCACCACCACCACTTTCTTCCTCCTTCCTTAACCCTAGCCACCACTTGAACCTTCCATCACACTAACCCCCTGCTCCCTCTCATTACAATCTCGCAGGCAGCTCTCTCTCATTCCAGATGCAGCAGGCGGCGGCCGCCGCCGACCACCCTAGCGCCGCCAACAACCACCACCATTAAACCACCTCCTTCTCCCTCTATTCTGGCCACCGGACTTGAGTTCTGATTGAACTCGTTGATTAACAACAACTAACAATGCCTCCCTCCTCCTGTCGCACTCTAAGCGGCTCCGCCGCAAACCACCACTAAAGCCGCCACATACCACCTCCCCACGTCACCAGTGACAGCAGCAGAGCTCGACAACAGGCTGCCAAGCCAGCGTCATGCGCACCACCACCTCCCTGAGCGGCCGACTTGTTCCTGTGAGCCAACCGACGACGAGCAGAAACAGTATGTCGTTTTTTTTTTCTCTTTTTCTTTTGGGTTCCGATCAGCCTTTGGTCCAGGTTAGCTACAATCCGGCGACCATTGGTGGGGTTCGTTTTGAGTATTGGTTTATGTGAGATTGTTCTGGTTTGGGTTCGGTTACTACTCAGATCTGATGGTTGGGTCAAGGTGCTCGAAGGGTCTTTCCTCAGGTTACAGATTCATGGTGATGTTTGGTTGTAGCATGTTCGTTTTCATCTTTCTTTCGGGTCAAGTCTGGTCAACTCAGGTCAAAGTCTGGTCAACTCAGTCAAGCCGGGTCAACCGCGTCAGATCAGTCAACTCGATTCGAGGCGGGTACTTGACGGTTCACGAGCTTATTAATGGAACGTATAACGCGCGCCACGATCTTAGTCTATTTTCATTTTTATTTTTATTTTTTTTTTGTGTATATTGTATATAAATACTTATTCTAAAAGTGTAAGCGAACTGAACCGAGCTGTAACAAAAACTATTTTTATTGTTAAACGAAATGAGTCGACTTATAACGAAAATAATTATTCTTGTTGTTAAGCTTGGACGAGTCGAGTAATGACTACCCTACATCAATATATATTTTTACAAGAATTATCTAAATGGCGAACTATATAAATATATGTATTAATTGTCGAAGCATATGTTTTACTTTCATTTTTAACTTTAGAAAGTTAATCACTTGTCACGAGTAAAAGATTAGTTAGATCATGAAGTGTATTGTAAATTTTGGACGATTGATTGTTGGAAAAATATAGACAACGTTAGTTGCCGGTTTTATACAAAAACAGAGGAAACTCTGCCCAAATTTTTATAAACACATAGGAACATATGCATACATTATCATATAAAAACATATATATATATATACACTATCCAAGATAGGAGACGCATTAACATTTGAGTCAAGCCACGTAAATATTATTTCGTTATACAAAATATGTCTTTATCAAAAACTTCAAGACGCGACCTTGAATAATATAGTAATGTATTTATTTTAATAAATGAATAATACGCATATACTTTTGTGATTCCAAACCAAGTTATTGTCGGTTCGTTAAGTCATACACTCATTAAGACACGTATTGTTTACAATACGAGTCTATGTAGTTGGATCAACTATCTTTACAACTAAGATGCGAAACAAGCTTATTTGCATTAGAATTTAAGACGTCCTTTACTTCTAATAGGACACAAGATGTTCAATTAATTCGAGTTCAGACTATTGTTTTGCTAGTACCTATGCAGTGAATTTCAGGTGAGTTTTACATAGCCCCTTTTCTATTTCACTATTTTTGGGGTGAAACATGTTATAACATTCTATCTACAATTCAATCATAAAGTGTCTATGTGTTATTTTATGTTGCATTATGTCTTAAACATGACTAGGGTAAGCACAATATTCTAGCATAATCATTAACATTGATCAGCCGACGGTATACAATGATAGATCTATTGGACTGACAATCCCACCCGGATACGTACCTCCTACATAGGTAGCGTGGGTGATTGTTATCGCATAACATAATCGAGTGAACCATGAGCGTATGTGATGGACCACAATATTCTAGTCACAAGGGTTGATTATGCACTCGATTTACTGCTAGTATGTTTTCACATATGGACTAGACTTGCCATGACACTTGAATTGTACAAGCTTTATTTTTTATTCAAAACCTATGTAATTCTCACCAACTTTTGTTGACCCAGAATATTTTCAAACTTAACATGTTTCAGGTTATAACATGCTCGAAGATTAGAGTTAATGCTTGAAGATGCGTAGCTTGTATTTTTTTCATTTTGATGTACAAATTCTTAGAACAATTGTATGTAATTTATTTAAATCATTTATTGAAACTTATTATTTACCATGAGCTACTGAACAATCATCAATACGTGACATCCCGATGTTTCCGCCATCGGTTGGGGTGTTACACGCCAGGCTACTATCTCTCGGTCTAGTGCCGAGGCCGAGTACCGAGGTTTTACCAATGTCGTCGCATAGGTTTGTTGGTTAAGGAACTTGCTTCTTGAGCTTCGTCGTCCCCTATCATGTGCCACTCTTGTTTACCATGACAACGTCAGTGCCATTTATCTCTCTGGCAACCCGGTTAAACATCAACGGACCAAGCACATAGAACTTGACATACACTTCGTACGTGAAAAAGTTCAAAAAGGTCAAGTTCGTGTGCTTCGCGTGCCCTCTCGTTATCAGATTGCAGACATTTTTACAAAGGGATTACCACGTATACTTTTTGAAGACTTTCGGTCCAGTCTCAGCCTTCGCTCACCTCCAGCTTTGACTGCGGGGGTGTAATAGATAATATGTATATAGAAATGATTTGTAAATTAATATGTTTCCTTATCTCCATTGTAATCATCCCAAAAATAGGGAATATTGTTTATTATATAATGGAAACCAGCCAATGATGTTGTAGCCTAGTGGTTGCAATGGAGGTGGGAAGGTTTACTCACTTTGTGGGGTTCCTGCCCTGGGAGGTCACAGGTTCGAATCCCACTCAGAGTAGGGTTATTCTGAAATGAGGGGCTGGACCTTAGGGGGGGCCCGGGGACCGGACCTGAAGGGTGCGGGGCTTCGTTATGGGTGGTACCACTGGCCGTTCAAAAAAAATATATAATGGAAACCAATAGAGGGAGAGGGATCAAGGATCCTCTTGTTGCAGACTCGATACATTTATCATGATCGATGATTCACTAAAATTGTCACTACAACATCTTTAATAGATTCAATTGCAAGAGAGAGCATGTTGTCCATCCATAGTATTGGTATGATCGATTGATTTAATTCATTTTCAATACAAGTTAGGTTTTGGTTCCATCAATTCAATTGCTCTTATCGATTAAGTTTCCTAATTTCCATCGGACTCGTCCATTAACTATAGGCTTTGATTTATAAAGTAGCCATCAATATTTGGTACAAATTGTAAAGAATAAAGAACATGCTTGTAACAACCCGATTCGAGACTGAAAAATTTTTCGCATTTTAATTCTAATTTATAATAAATAGTTAACCAAATAAATAATAACCGAGTCGGTTATGTTTGAAACCGAAACCCAAACAATGGAATATATAAAATATCGTTATAACCTGCGTTACTGGACTGAACTAATACGTGATACGAACCCGAACCCGCACCCGAACGAAATCGATGAGTCACCAAAGAGGAGGACACTTGTCCTCCTTTCATTGTGACAACACCCCAATCCAAAACCATTTACTCACAAATGGTTTTGGATAAAAACCATCAGCCAAACACCTATATAAAACCCCATTTCCTTGTGTTTGATTTTGGCTGCTCATACACCCACGACACACTCTCTCTCTTTGTCTTTGTCTGCACACAAACACAACACCACTCACACTCTCTCATATATCTCACAGATACTTATCTATAGAAAGGGAACTGAGGAGTTTAGAAGAAGAAAGGAGGAGCCGGTGGGCTTCCGACCGCCGTCAGCGGCGGAGCCTCGGCTGTTGGTTCCTGAACAACAACCACACCACCTTCACCCCATCAAGAGAGATCGAAGAGAGGGAGAGGGAGAGAGAGAGACGCAGAGAAGAGAGGAACATAAGAGAGAGAAAGAGATGCAGAAACAGAAAAGGAAAGCAGAGAGAGAGAGCTCGGGAAGAGGAGAAGAGGAAGACGACGACGGTTCGTGGTGGTGATAGTGGTTGCTGTACTAATCGATCAGATCTGATTACAAAGGTAAAAACCCCAACCCCATTCTTTCTTCTTCGATAAGAATAGTGAAGGATGACGAGGACCGGTTATGCTAGTTGCTAAGCAGTTAATGCGGTAAAATATCGGTTATTGCGATGAGATATCGGTAATTATATTTCATATATATACATTTTTTTATATTTCTCACACTTCTAATATCACATACAAAAAACATAGACATATTTACGCTCTATATATAGTTTAATAACATGTAAATACAATCTAAAGTATATGTACAACCTAAAGAAGCACAAAATTACTATGATACACTCAATGTACAACTAACCAAGCTATATGTACAACAAATAAAACTCAATAAATAGAAAATATATGAAATAACAAATTAGAAGATGTTTAAGGATAAATTTAAAAAGAAACCATTACATCAAGGTTGAAAATGTAAATTCTGGTCAAAGTTTGTTAACCCTAAAAAAACAAACAGCCGTCACTTTTGTTTCTAGTCTCCATCTCCCTCATAACCATTCCACTCCCTGCTTCTCTTTCTCCTCTTCTGCAACCTCTATAAGAAAAGAAGCAGCCTACAAGCTATAGGGAACCCAAGGAAGAACAAGTGTATGGAAAAGAAGAAGACGAAGCATGTTCAGCTGAACAGGTTTGTTATCTTCACGATCTTAGAATCAAAATGGGCCAAAAAAACAAAGAAACCGATATATCGGATTTTTAACCGATATAAAAGAGGGGCATATCGGCCGATATATTGGTCATCTCGGCTAAGATTCTCGGCTCCAATATTATTACCGATATTTAAGACCGAGATACAGCTTCATGACCGATAACCAATATAAAACCGAGATATCACCGCTATAGCGCCGAGATTGACTGCTTAGGCTAGTTGTGATGATTATTGACGTTAGAACCGTAACAAGGACTTGGTGTTGGTGATGGTACGGTAGAGCAGGTCTGGTGTTGTTGGATTAATCGAGTCAGTCAGAGAGTCGGGTCGAGGTTTGGGTCAAATAGCCAGTCAACTGAACAGTCAACCAAAGTCAACTGGTCTACGCGAATCATAACTCGGAGAGTAAGGTATAACCGAACCTACAAACTTATTATTATAACAGTAACATTATATATTAGATAGAACTTGTGTACTGGGCCTTGACGAGCTTATAGTGAACCAAAACCAAACCGTACTTAGATCGGATGTTAGTTTGTGAACTTGAACATGATACTCGGAATTGGATATTATGACATTGGACTCGGACTTACGGATTAGATGCAAACCATGAAGAAGGGAAGCCTTAGACTCGACACTTGGGACATTAGACGGATACTTTGGGAATTGATACATGAAGCCTTGGACAATAAACTTAAGATTAGGGATTTGCATTAAGACATAAAGTTCGGACATTGGTATAACCATTACATACCAAATATAATTAATATATATTGAAGTGAATGTTACCTTGATGCTTTGGACATTGGACATTCGACTTAAACGTAACATTAGAACATAGAGTTTGTACCGAGACATAAGTGACATATACCAAATCTAAGCCTATACGTTATACACATAGACATGGATGTTGGGCTTAGATGGATATTGGGACAAGTACTAGGATATGGTTAAGACAATTAAGATTCGGACTCGACTATAACAAACACGCGACAAAGTGTATAATAGGAACACACACACATATATATTAAGTTGGATCATAAAAACAATGTTGGACCTAAGATTCAAAGCACTAGACGCGACACAAGAACACTCGAGCTAGACACTTAACACGTAAGGTTCGGACATAGTTACAACTACTACTTGTCAAATACAAATGGATAGGTTGTGGATTATTGGGACCTGAACGTAGACATGGAATTGTAATGGATAAAAACCACACGCTCGAGCTCGTCCCCACATGTTACCATTAACTAATAAAAACCAAGACTAACAATGCGCATCGACGTAGGGTCTAACTAGGAGACTACCAGGACGCTATACCAGGCATCCCAACTATTTCCGCAGTACTATTCAGGTGAGTCACGTGAACCATCCCCTCTTTTACTTTTATAAACGTTTTGGGGTGAACAAATGTTTCCAGTGATAAACCAGTATGATGTAACAAGGTGTGCTCCAAATTACCAAACCTTCACAAACAGTAACCCAACCCCAACGGAAGATTGGGACACTTGATATATGTGTAGTACTACTTGGGGAAACCCCCACACACAATGGACCCGGAAACCGGGGGATCCCTCCACTGAGGTTTGTGACATATATTTTGCCATGGGAATCCATAATGGGAGTGTATGGATTCAGTGTCAGGTTTGAGGTGTGGCTTGTACATCACCAGTGCAAACATGTGTTGAACCGTATTAACTTATAAACCTATTTTGGAATCATAAACCATTTTGTGGGAAACTATGTAAACTTATAAACCGGGTTTTGAACGATAAACTTATTTTAAAACCAGTTTAACGCACACACAGACTCACCAACATATTTGTTGACCCAAACTCTTTTTAAGCATGTGTTCAGGTACAACTTATGGAAGGATGGCATACACGAGGTATATTATATTAGTTGTGGATTAGAGCATAGAGCTAAGCATGGTTAGAGATTGGATTGACTTGCGGATTGCACATCATCAACTGCTTCGACGACCGCCGCGATTCGTCCCTGCATACCTTTGAACCATTTATTTAAGTATTGTATTTTTATATTTTGAATTAGAAATTGTATTAAACCTTAAATAATAGCCATTGTTACTTCCGCTGTGCAAGTTTGGTACCAATATGTATTTCGACCAGGCCCACCTTGGTCGGGTTGTGACAGTTGGTATTAGAGCAGCGGTTGTAGCACACTAGGATTTCTCTTACGAAAAATTCCTAGACTACGACCGATAGATCGTAGTTTAAGATTTGATAACTATTTAGTCAGGAAATACCATGAAAATACCTAAGACCGACCAAAGTAGCCGCAAAATAAGTTGAACCTTGAGTATCTGAACACACTAGGATGTTTATACAGACTTAGAACCGGTTAAACCAGTATACGAACATTGTCTGAAACTTGAAATTATGACTACGATGGAGATTACTAGGATAATTTCGTGAGGTAAATTGACGATTACACTTGACGTCATGTAATTGTGAATTTACAAGCACGAAAAAGTTCTAAGGAATCCGAGGAGTCGCCGATATTTTAAGTGTTAACCATGGTGACCATAAACTTTTGTGATAAAATGGACTATCTTAGAGTCGTAACAAATTTATGATATACTTGTATGACCATATTAAGGGTTTAAAATTATTATACTTATTACAACTTTGCGTGTTTTAAGGGCATATATACAAATACATCCCTGATTGTTTGATACCTGTCCTTTTAAACTTATAAATACACGTACCATGAAATGTTATTATTGTGAATAATTTTTATGACTAAGTGTTGAGCTAACCATGAGAACCAGGTATCTAACCGGAACTTAGTGCTATATCTGGAGAGAAATTCAAAGTACCAAGGAGAACCTTGATCAACCAAGCGAATAGATGTCCTCAGTACGATAAGTTTTAATTTTAACCAAATATTTACTGCCTACCATATATAGTGCTGTCTCCATTTATACAGTCCATGCGTTTATAATCGTAGAACCATTTGCTTGCGCCTCTTGATGAATTTAGATTAAAATTGCAATTTTAACCATGGATTACTAGATTCTTTTATTTAAGCTTGACTTATACCGACTTCGGTAGAATTAAGACGAGTATAATGTATTAGGTTGTAACTATATAGCAGGTTCCAGAGATATTTCTCGAACGTCAGCCAAAAAGTCAGCAACACAGATCCAAGGAAACATTAACAACTATGAACACCCAATCCTTCACAACGTGAAGAAATCTGGATTGAGTGCTGCAAGAGGTACTATTATTAAGATATAACATATGATAGTTACTTAATGCCCCCCGATGATTTTTAGATTAGTGTTAAAACCTTTGGATTAGTACTGTAGCATGCTAATGCGGAGACGAGTTATCAGTATGAAACCTATAGAATTATATAGGTAGGCTTTAACGGGGGGAGCGTATATGATCGTGATAACGGTTATAAGAAATAGTTGACAAGAATAAGAGAATACAGTCAAAGTTTAGTAGGGGAAATATTCATAGATGGAAATTAGACCAAACCAGAAGCTAAGGATTAAGATATCAAAGGAAGGTTGTATACCTTTATTTTGATTAAGAGCAACATATTGTGTTTAGACGTCTAACCTTTTGGCATTTTTTCGACAACTTGTCGCCATATCCTATATCACTTACCATAGGAAACTTTGAAGGCTTAAGAATTCAACCATTGCTTTGATGGTATAGATAGAGTTAACCAAAGTATTAGGCATAAAGGCGGATAAGAGTGACATGTCTCTAGATCATTACCCCATATTTTGGTTCTTGACTTACTCAAAATAAGGTTATTAAGGACTAGTAACCCTCGGAACACACATAAGATCTCTCAAGAATGTTTTCTATCAAGTTTTTTGGGAGATTTTCAATACGTTTACGTGGCATCGTTGGAGTGGTGAGTTAGCTGCGGTAAACCCTATATATAAACACCAATGATGCATCGGAAATAAGAATAAAAATCAAACCAAAAACAAATCTGAATCACTGAAATTTCTAGTACATTTTCGAGGCTACCAAGGTGTGGTGTGTTGGTTGCGGTACACCCTATATATAAACACCTACGGTACATCGAAAGTTAAACTAGGAATTAAACCAAGAACGAAACCTAAACTATCAATTGATAACGCTTTTCATTTCAAACCTAAACCCTAGACATCGTGTCCGATTCCAAACAACCTGATGATAAATCCCGTGAAATTCTTATCATCCATTGAAAGTGTAAAAATCCTAACAAATTGTAACCATTGTATAAACATCCAAAACCTAATAGCAAAGGATATCCGTATAGACTCGCTAGTGTATATACATATAAATTGGAACATATAAGATTGACACATACTCCTTTGACGATTAGTACATGATCAAAACATTGAATAGACAAACTTGGACACTTGAGGTATGATTCATAAACATAGAGTTTTGGAGATTTGGAAACTAAGACGCAAACTAGATTAAACCAACCGAACATGATAACTCTTTGGATACACTTGTACACATAAGGCCTTGTACTCCTAATAACTTGGACTCATTGAATATTAACTACCAGAAGATATGATCTTAGACATTAAGATTCGGGAGGCGAAATTTGTAGTAATTAATGGGTGGAGTCTGGAACGATAGAATGTAGTATGAGATCTAGTATGGAAACACTATAACCATGATTTGGTATATGAAAAGATTATGTACACATAAACCCAAACACCAAATCCGAGTATGAAATGTACTGTATGTATAACCAGAGAAAGCACAAAAATTAATTCCAAGGACGGAATTCTAATAACGGGGGATAATGTAACAACCCGATTCGAGACCCAAAAATTTTTCACGTTTTAATTCTAATTTATAATAAATAGTTAACCAAAATAAATAATAACCGAGTCGGTTATGTTCGAAACTGAAACTCAAACAACGGAATATATGAAATATCATTATAACCCGCGTTACGAGACTGAACTAATACGTGATACGAATCCGAACCCGCACCCGAACAAATTCGATGAGTCACCAAAGAGGAGGACACTTGTCCTCCTCTCATTGTGACAACACCCCAATCCAAAACCATTTACTCACAAATGGTTTTGGATAAAACCATCAGCCAAACACCAATATAAAACCCCATTCCCTTGTGTTTGATTTTGGCAGCTCATACACCCACGACACACTCTCTCTCTTTGTCTTTGTCTGCACACAAACACAACACCACTCACACTCTTTCATATATCTCACACACACTTATCTATAGAAAGGGAAGTGAGGAGTTTAGAAGAAGAAAGGAGGAGTCAGTGGTCTTCCAACCGGCGTCAACGGTAGAGCCCCGGCTATTGGTTCTCGAACAACAACCACACCACCCTCACCCCCATCAAGAGAGATCGAAGAGAGAGAGAGAGAGAGAGACGCAGAGAAGAGAAGAACAGAAGAGAGAGAAATAGATGCAGAAACAAAAAAGGAAAGCAGAGAGAGCGAGCGAGCTCGGAAAAAGGAGAAGAGGAAGACGACGGTTCGTGGTGGTGACAGTGGTTGTTGTACTAATCGACCAGATCTGATTACAAAGGTAAAAACCCCAACCCCATTCTTTCTTCTTCGATAGGAATAGTGAAGGATGACGAGGACCGGTTATGCTAGTTGTGATGATTATTGACGTTAGAACCGTAACAGGGACTTGGTGTTGGTGATGGTATGGTAGAGCAGGACTGGTGTTGTTGGATTAATCGAGTCAGTCAGGGAGCCGGGTCAAGGTTTGGGTCAACGAGCCAGTCAACTGAACAGTCAACCAAAGTCAACTGGTCAACGCGAATCATAACTCGAAGAGTAAGGTATAACCGAACCTACAAACTTATTGTTATAACAGTAACATTATATATTAGATATAACTTGTGTGGGACTTGACGAGCTTATAGTGAACTAAGATCAAACCATATTTATATCGGATGTTAGTTTGTGAACTTGAACATGATACTCGGAATTGGATATTATGAGATAGGACCCGGACTTATGGATTAGATGCAAATCATGAAGAAGGGAAGCCTTAGACTCGACACTTGTGACATTAGACGGATACTTTGGGATTTGATACATGAAGCCTTGGACAATAAACTTAAGATTAGGGATTTCCATTAAGACATAAAGTTCGGACATTGGTATAACCATTACATACAAAATATAAATTAATAGATATTGAAGTGAATGTTACCTTGATGCTTTGGACATTGGACATTCGACTTAAACGTAACATTAGAACATAGGGTTTGTACCGAGACATAAGTGACATATACCAAATATAAGCTTATACGTTATACACGTAGACATGGATGTTGGACTGTTGGACTTAGATGGATATTGGGACAAGAACTAGGATATGGTTAAGACAATTAAGATTCGGACTCGACTATAACAAACACGCGACAAAGTATATAATAGGAACACACATATATATTAAGTTGGATCATAAAAACAATGTTGGACCTAAGATTCAAAGCACTAGACGTGACACATGAACACTCGAGCTAGACACTTAGCACATAAGGTTCGCACATAGTTACAATTACTACTTGTCAAATACAAATGGATAGGTTGTGTATTATTGGGACCCGAACGTAGACATGGAATTGTAATAGATAGAAACCACACGCTCGAACTCGTCCCCACATGTTACCATTAACTAATAAAAACCAAGCATCCCAACTATTTCCGCAGTACTATTCAGGTGAGTCTCGTGAACCATCCCATCTTTTACTTTTATAAACGTTTTGGGGTGAACGCATGTTTCTAGTGATAAACCAGTATGATGTGACAAGGTGTGCTCTCGATTACCAAACCTTCACACTTATTAACCCAACGGGAGATTGGGCCACTTGATATATGGGTAGTACTACTTGGGGAAACCCCCACACACAGTGGACCCAGAAACCCGGGGAACCCTCCACTGAGGTTTGTGACATATATTTTGCCATGGGAATCCATAATGGGAGTGTATGAATTCAGTGTCAGGTTTGTGGTGTGGCTTGTACATCACCAGTGCAATGTGTTGAACCGTATTAACTTATAAACCTATTTTGGAATTATAAACCATTTTGTGGGAAACTATGTGAACTTATAAATCGGCTTTTGAACGATAAACTTATTTTAAAACCAGTTTAACGCACACACGGACTCAGCAACATATTTGTTGACCCAAAAAATTTTTATGCATGTGTTCAGGTACTACTTATGGAAGGATGGCGAACACGAGGTATATTACATTAGTTGTGAATTAGAGCATAGAGATAAACATGGTTAGAGATTGGATTGACTTGTGGATTGCACATCATCAACTGCTTCGACGACCGCCGCGATTCGTCCCTGCATACCTTTGAACCATTTATTTAAGTATTGTATTTTTATATTTTGAATTAGAAATTGTATTAAACCTTAAATAATAGCAATTGTTACTTCCGTTGTGCAAGTTTGGTACCAATATGTATTTCGACGAGGCCCATCTTGGTCGGGTTGTGACAATACTTCATTTAACGTTAAACTCATGCGGAGGAGTTATGGACGGTGTGTGTGAGTAAGTCGTTGCCCTCGCTTACGAACACCACAACCTAATCGTCATAAAAGCATGAAATAAAAAAAGGTTTGTATCGATGTTGTCTCGACTTCTCCTGTCGCAATAGGTCCAATTTCAATTTGGGGTAAGGATTTGGCGGCTTTGGTATTTGTTTTATTGTTTAGATAGCATGTGTATTGTAATCACTTCATAAATATTAACGGAAAAAAACTATTTGCAATGTTTTGACCTCGGGGGCAAGAATTTTTCAGTAGAATAGGGTTCGCCATACAAAAGGAGGCGGCGGCGCAGCTTGTTGCCCGTCTACCTGCCATTTCGATGTAATCTTCGCTTTTATGAATGAAAACAGATTATATTAAAAAAAACTAGATAATGACAACAAAGGTATTCATATAAACAAATATGTAACTTTTAAATATACGAATCAAATTCATAACATCTTGTAGTTCATTCTTAAAAAATGTAAACATCTAAAATTGTCATCATGTGCTTAGAGGATTTGTATGTTTAAGAAGTGTAAGCGCTTCAACAAGAGTACCCTTAAACCTATTTACATCAACCCTTATATTTTGCTTATCCAAATACATTTCCTTCCCAATATAATACCCCTTTGCGAATACGGATCCTGGATCCGAGATAACTGGGTCATCATATGCATACATGTCAATAAGTGAACTCTCATACGGTCCAATCTTGTAATCCAAGTAATGCAACCCCATCCGGACTGCAGGTTCACCAAAATAAACCGTGGAAGGCCACTCCAACCCTAGTGGCACCACTTGGACCACAACCGCACCCGTTGGCAAAAACACTTGGTTTGTTAGTCCAGCACCGTGAGCTCCAACAAGGACGCTACACGTGCTCACAAGGTTTGCAAATCTTTCTAAATTTGACATCTTTTTAGGACTCCTGACCACCACAACATCAAATCCTAATTCTTCCATCATGTCCACCAGTTCGTCTTCATTTAGAAATGACCTTGTTTTTCGACGAGACACAAGAAGCAACCTTGGTGCTGTAGAACCAATGTACAGCACATTTAACCCAAAAAGGAAAAAATTAAACGCAACAAGTTAAATCTTACTCATATAGATAATACTAGAAAACTAGGTCGTTTCCTACGCAAAAATTCTTTGAAAATGCGTAGAAAATGCCTTTTTTGTGAACTTTTCCAACAAAATTGCTTTGTTAAAAAAGAAGCCCTCTTGGCAAAAAGGAATCCAACAAAACTTCTTGACAAGCTTTTGATGGAAAGATTTGTCCTGAATTTTCTAAGCATTGCGGCGCTATCTTTTTATTTTTATTATTTATTATGTTAAATTTTAATTATTGTTGTTATTATTATTATTATTATTATTATTATTATTATTATTATTATTATTATTATTATTATTATTATTATTATTATTATTATTATTAAAAGTTATATTTTTCATTAGTAGGAATCTTGCACGTATTTCCAATGAATATAAAATAGTATTAATGATAAACTTTTCGTCCGAAATGCTTAGGAATTTCTTAACCTTTTTCCCTCAAAATTATTGTTTGCTGGTGTTTGATCATTGAATGTGTAGGGAAATTGCAACTTAATTTTTTCACGGGAAAGTTTGCCTATTCTTAGTAGGATTCAGGGAGAGTAAGACCATTACTAGAAAACTAGTTATTTCCGACGGTAATATTGGACAAAATTTTGTATAAAACAACATTTATAGACGGTTTTATTCGTTACGAGAAACATTTCTAACCAAAATTACTACTAGAAAAGTGGGTCATTTTTGTCTTGTAGTATTTTGTAAAGAAAAATGTGTTGGAATTTACAACCCATTTTTTCCCATATGAAATTTTGGTAGAATTGTTTTCGTTTTCTAGTGGTGGATAAGGGTAAACCTTACCTTTATTTGACACATTTGTGATCTTCAAACCATAAGCTATTCCAAGGAATTTCTTGAACTCTATCATGGAGTTCCCTTTGGGAACTTCAGAAGAATTAATACCCAAATAGCCATGGAATTTAAGACCGACCACAGCTCCAGGAAAGCAATGAACACTCATGTTCATCATCGGATTCAACACATTGTACCGCGACAAACTTGAGAAAATTCGCTCATATTTCTTAACCAAAGAAGGGTTATAATCAACCAGAATGAACTGCACTCGCGATTTGAACACGCGAGAAGTTATGTATAATGGGATTATGATCTCATTGAATTCATGAAATAGGTTTCCAGGAAAGCCTCCAGAAGAAAACACAACTGCTGGAACTGTGTAGTTGTAGTTGCAAAATCTAGTTGGAGTTTGTGTTGGTTGTTGTAAGAACTTGACTGGAGTTACAGTTTTCAAGAGATCAATTTGTGACCATGGGTATGGTTTAACTTGTACAACTTTTTTCTCTTCTTTTTCCAATGTATTGGTGTCATTTGTTGAGTTGAATCTTGTAGGCATGTAAATTTCCATTGTTTTGGTATCAATCTTTACGCTGTTGCTTGCGACACAAACTGATGAATAGAAGGTTGAGTCGCAAGCGAAGCTGGTGGTTTCGAGCTTTTGTTGATCACCATCTCCTGTAAAACAACGCGAACAAATAAGTGAATTAAATGTTAACAATATTAGAAAAATAGGCATTTGTGGTCTTTTTGTCGCGAATCGGTCACAAAGACGGTTGTAAAATTATTCATTGGTGTAATCATGATATTTGCAACCGGTTTTATGTTTCTAGACTTTACAAATGCATAAACGAATCATTTGCATAATTAGTGGAGATATGATTTTACAAATTATATTTGGGGGGCATTGGAAAAAAAAACTAAAAATGGGGATGACTCACATTGGATTAGCGGTATCAAGCTAGGATTCTGCAGTGCTACAGTGATGCCGCCAAACCAAATGGTGTAGTTGATGCCGCCAAACTGATTAGAGGCATCAAGCCTTGATGCCGCCAATTCAAATGGTGTAGTCTTTTTCTTCATATTTGAATTAGCTTATTTTATACGTACCATGAGTTGACCACTCTATTTTTACAGCTATCATTAGTTGGTTGGGTTGTACATATGATGCATGTATCTTGTTGACACCACATTAAAGTGAATGCAAGTACCAGTTACGTACAATAAAGGGTTCTATAAATATTAGGCTATGTGGACTTGTGGAAGCAAGCAAGTGCACAGAAGAAGGCCACAACGACTTGCTTGCAATTTCTATAAATACTAGGGCAGGTGTACAAAACCGGGTTTTTTAATACCCGGGTTCGGTTATGTACCCGGGTTCGGGTATGACCGGGTAGGGTATAACCGGGTATTACGAAATAATCGGGTCGGGTTCGGGTAGGGTATTTTCGTGAAAAGCCATACCCTATATACCAGGTTCAGGTTGGGTTCGGGTTCGGGTTTTCAATACCCGGTTTCGGGTATACCCATTTTCGGGTACTAGATACCTATTTTCAAGTAAGCGTGTGAATTTCCGACACGACCCGAACCTAACACGAAATTAGCGGGTTTAGGTTTAGTCTAAATGGGTTCGGGTCAAACCCACGAACCCGTTTAGCTAAACGGGTCGGGTTCGGGTCAACTCGGGCGGGTTGGTTATACTATATATTGCTTTTTTACAATATGTTTTATGTTATAAATTAAATTGGTTAGGTATTTTATGCTACACTTATAACTTAAAATAGAAATTGGAATGAGATTTTATAAATAAAACATAAATGTTTTATATATATTTGTGTTTTTTGTAGTAAAATTTTAATTTTAATACACTAGTTTGCGAAAATACCCTACGGGTAGGGTCGGGTTCGGGTATTAAATAACCGGGTAGGGTCGGGTTCGGGTATTAAATAACCGGGTTTTAAAATACCCTACGGGTAGGGTCGGGTTCGGGTATTAAATAACCGGGTTTTAAAATACCCGGGTTCGGGTATTTTGTACACCTCTATCTGTGACTGTGTAGTGTGATTGTGTTGAGTCTTGGACTGGGTCTTTTAGGGGATGACACTAACCCATTTGGCGGTATCAATGAAGTGTGGTATTGGATTGGCGGCATCAAGGAAGTGTGACATTGGATTGGCGGTATCAAGGGTGATACCTCTAATCAGTTTGGCGGCATCACTGTAGCACTGCAGAATCCTAGCTTGATACCGCCAATCCAATGTGAGTCATCCCCATTTTTAAATTTTTTTCCCAATGCCCCCCAAATATAATTTGTAAAATCATATCTCCACTAATTATGGAAATGATTCATGCATAAACAAAATTGATCAAGGCACTAGTACTGTTGATGAAAGTTTGTATGGTGTTGAAGTATGTTGAATCTTAAAGGAAGTTAATATATCATTTCCTAACCTTAATGTAGGTTAGTTAAGCTTCATTTTTGTCTCTAATATTAATTAGTTTGTAAATTAAAATTTGATATTCTCAAAAAGAAATAAGAAACACTCAATCAGATGTTGACATGTAAAAAACAGAGAATAAGATAAAAATGTTAAAAAGAAATCATATGTTATATGTAAAGTGAACATCGTATTCTTATTTATTTCTCATTTGGTTCATATATGTAAACATATGTTTATGTGTTTGTTATACTATGTAGAACTTTTAAGATTAACACATTACACATACATTAGTGATGTATAATTATTGAAATGTGTTATGTGTTAGGGTTCGTGTAGGTCTTTTGAGTTCGATGGTCTACACCATAGGTTTGTGACAAACAATGATGAATAACGGTTGTCAAAGGTAACGATTACCACAAGTGGTGATATGTGACATGACTAGGAGTTGGAGATGTGTAACACCTGACAATCCGATCGATGTAATATCTTTAATTATTGTATTAGAAATAAATAAATAAACGACTGCTTTGTTTGAAAAAATTGGGATATAGCGTCAAGGTAGCATAAAATTTGGTTGAGAAGCCATGTCTTAGAGGGTGTTTGGGATTACGTTTTGAATCTGATTTTTAGATTATTGCGTTTTGAAAACGCAGATAATCCGTTTTTAGTGTTTGGGATTGCGTTTTGAAAACGCAAATAATCAGTTTTTAGGCTACCAGAACGCAATAATCTATAAGCAGCTCCACCAATGCTTTTCCAAAACGCATAATCTATTTTGAATAATCAATCCCAAATTAGTGGTCTAGAAACATAGTGTTTGTCTCTTATAAAATTAACGTAGATTCAAATCCTTTTAAGTATAAAATGGGATGGCATTTAAGTGTAAAAAGATTTTTTGTTATGAAAAATCAGGTTGAGGAACTAATTGTGTCAATCTCTTAAACTTGTTTTCTTTTTCAGAGTTAAAAAGCAGGTTAACATGTTCAAAAGGAAAAAAAAGGGAAAGAAAAAGGTAAGAAATAATTTCATTTAGAAGTAGGACAAGGCTTCTGGAATCATTGAATCATTATGGTTGTTCAATTAAAATGTGAATTATTTTTCGTGAATTATTTTTCGTATAGGCTCCCGGTCCATTGCAAAATGTGAATTATTTTTCGTATATTGTTGTTCAATTAAAATTTCCGTCTTTTGTTGTAACGAATAACATAAGAAGTGGAATATACATTCCCGTTTCATTTGAATTCCATTTCATTCCATGAAACGAATGCTACCTTAGGTTTAGAATTAGGGTTCCGACCTTTGTGTGGCAAAAGACATGATGGTAGTATATCCAATGTATCACTTCTAACAACTTAAAAATGCTAGAAATAATGTTTATAAAGATTGAATCATGTATTTGAAAGGATGTTTAAAGATTTAAGAAAATAGGTGAAAACTGTCACAAATGACCTAATTTTGATCTAAACGTGGTTTTGACTGATTAGAAGATCAATTTGACTAGTTATAGTGTTTATTAGTCTCGAGTGTTTATTTGAACGTGTTGGATGACCTTCAATGGTGAATTATAGATAAATCTAATTGAAATGAGTTATAGAGTAGAAAACCTAAGAAAATTGTCGATTAGGCATTTACGTGAATCAAACAATGATAAACGAGAGTAAGTTCATGTTTGCTTTTAAGTAGCATATATATCTAGAGTGAGACGCTTCTTGATATTTTACGAAGTTTAAGAAAATATAAACTATCAAATAAACAAACTCTAGCATCATATCACAAATGAAACTAATCTATAACCCTTTCTATTTTTAAAGAAGATGAGAATGCCGATGCTAAATTTTCCCTTTAAGTTATAACATCCAATTTAATACTTTGTGACATGCTTATATTATACATCATTTACTTCTTTACTTTTAATGTCAGTAATGAACTTTGTTTATGCATGGTTGGGTAATAAGTTTAAACATTGTATTGAATTATTAATTAAAACATGTGTTCAAATTGAATTGAAACATGTGTTCAAATTGGATTGAATAATTATTTGTCAATGGTTATAGGAAAAAAAATCATTCTATTATTATATTTTCTAGATTTACAATTTTTATGTTAATTTAGAAATAGTAACATGTATTATAGTAGACAGTCGTCTCTAAAATTATAAGTTACTAAAATAGGGTTAAAACATTCACTTACAGCTTATATTTGATGTAATTTAAATTTTTATCAGTACGTAAAATTCAGGGGAGATAACATAACATAGTAGAAGAATATATGAACTCTTTATATGCATTATGATGCATGTATAACGTGCTAATTTATTTGTTAAGTAGCGAGTACAGCTCGTTTTCCTAGGTCACATGAAACGTACACATTAAGATTAGGGTTGTTCATGAGCCGAGCCGAGCCGAATCGAGCCGAGCCAGGTCAAGCTTGAGCTCGGCTTGTTTTGGCTCGAATTTAAAAAGAAAAAAGAAAAATGGCTTTTAAAATTCAATAGTATAAAATATTATTCAATAGTTAAAAATAACACATTTAAAATAAGTTCAACCTAATACATTACAAGCTAAAATCATGTTTAAGCAAATACAAAATAAGTCTCAAATTTCAATGGAATATAGTATAAGTTTATCAGCATACGAATTAACCCCCTAAATATGAAATAATTGTCTGATTGAACTCCTAAATACTGACCTCTTTGAAATCAAAAGCAACATTGAGTTTGATAACATGAGTACTTGGACAATTATCATTCTGCTTTGGTTTATTTAAATAATTTGATTAGTTGTAACTTCAAACCTAAGCACACAATCTTCATTCTACTATTACCAAAAATTAAATATGCAACATGTTCTCATTTTTCTAACACTTTTCTAGTATATTATATGCATATAAAAAATATATATTAAAAATTAGAATTATCCGAGCCGAGCTAAGCTCACTTTCAAACCGATCCGAGCCGGCTCGGCTTAGTTTAAAACTGAACCATGTCGAGCGAGCTTTTTTCGAGCTAAATCCGAGCGAGCTCCTAGCCACGAGCTTTTTGAACAACCCCAATTAAGATGCATATGCAGGGTGTTAAATTATATAATTGTAAAATAATGAGTTCATCCCATTTTTCTAGGGTCAAGCAAATTCAAGAAAACATGTATTGAATGCTAATTTGATTATTATATAAGGCATACATCGGGTACGTAGAGCCGGCCGGATCACGGTAGCTCGACTACACCTCCACAAGCCTTTGCCCGCTTGTAGGGCTGCAAACGAACCGAATGAATACGAACAAGGCCTTGTTTGTGTTCGTTTGTTAAGAAAATTATGTGCTCACGAACTGTTCATAAACACTTACTGAACGAGATTTTCCGTTCGTGTTCGTTTGTTAAGAAAACAATCATGTTCGTGTCCGCTTGTCTTCGTTTGTTAATTTTGTTCATGAACGCACACGAACATAAACGGACATTAATGAACACAAACAAGTGTTCATGAACGGAAACAAACACAAACGGACATATATTAACGTTTGAATAACATCGAATTCACATATATTAAGACATTAGTTAGATCCACCCAAAATATAACCTAATTGTCCAAACATACTTAGTATTGGAGAAAGGCGTTGGAGGAGGTGGATGGCAGAGGGCGTTGGAGGTGGAGGGCATTAACGCTGGAACGTGGAAACATATAATGAGCTTGGATACAAAAAGTAGGTTTATTGATCTCATATAGTCATTTATTTACCTCATATATATTATTTGTTGGGTAAAATAAATAAAAATAAAAGAATATAAAAAAGTATAAAAAATAAAAACCTTAATAAACTATTGAACATAAACGAACACATTACCGAACGTTCACGAACATAAACGAACGAACACGACCTTTGTTCATGTTCGTTCATTTATTAAACGAACGAACACAAACGAACTTCCCGCCGAACGGTTCATGAACTGTTAGCTGAAAGTTCAGTTCGTTTGCAGCCCTACCCGCTTGCTCACGGGTTGCTGAAACAGGTATCATTAACCGCAATGGCCTAATTTTGATCTAAACATGGTTTTGACCGTCTCAAAATCGGTGTGGGCCGAACTCAATCCATATAAAAATTACCTATAAAAATCGCAAACTTCCATCACTAAGCTAAAAAACGGTGGGGGCTGGGGCACCCCTGGCCCTCACTAACCTTCGCCATTGGAGTTGAAGGTTGTGTGGAAGAGTGAAGACAATGTAGGATTCACGGGAACACCGCTGCAATTAGATGCAGGTTGACGGCTCCAAATCGGATAGAGAAGGTGTCATATGATGATTCGGTGATGATCCGGTGGATTCAAGTGGATGCGGGTTTCGCACCAAGCACCATTATAGGAGTCTGATTTAACTTGACAAGGATTCCATAAATTATATATATACTTAAAATGCATGGTCGGTGACCATGCATTTTAATTTCACCCCCTTCAACTTTTATTAGTTAACAAAACTCTCCAAGGTGGCCACCACAAAAAGACAAAGCAGAAAAGTCCTTTGAAGCAAAAAAAGACGAAAATGATAAAAATGCACAAAAGCCCTTTGAGTTTTGAAATTGACATTTATAACCCTACACTTTTAAAAACTTTATAAAATATCATTTTCACCCTCTTGAGTTCTAACTTTTCAAATATATCCACCGAATTTTCATTACTTACTTAAAAGGAAGAAAAAGTATTTTCTCATGTGGTTATTGTTGTGTATGTGTCGGTATAAATTAATGTTTCGTCCGTTAGTCTACATTTTACCGTACGTGTTGGTATGAATTCACGTTTTAACGTAAACAATATAAATTCACGTTTTGACTTTTTTTTTCTTTCTTTTTTTTTCTGAAATGGGTTTGGTCAAATATAATACGTTTTCATTCTTATTTTTACGTAAGGTACGGTTGGTCTAAGTTTTTGGCATAAATTATGTTCGGAAACGAGTCGGCTCAAATATCAAACGTTTTATTTGACGGTAAAAAACTAGAGTTACCTACGATTTTGATGTATATGTGTTCGGAAACGAGTAGGCTTAGATATAAAATGTTTTCATTTGACAATATAAAATCGAGTTATTATACATTTTCATATGGTTAATACATCATAGGACGTGTCTCCATCTATAAACGACTTAGACGTAGCCGCCGCAACGCGCGGCCTACGACAACCATCTAGTTATTGATTAAAAGGAAAGAGACATCTTATCTAAATTGAATTCACATTATTGAAAAGTGTCAAGAGTTTGATTAAAATGATGGTCCACGTGATATTTGTTACACAACAACAATAATAAGGTTTTATTATTATTATTATTATTATTATTATTATTATTATTATTATTATTATTATTATTATTATTATTATTATTATTATTATTATTATTATTGGCATCGTTTTCTTTAATGTTATAAATTCATCATCATCATCATACTCAGTTAATCTCACCAATAGCAAAGCTAAGGTAGGGTCTGAGGAGGGTAAGATGTAGACAGCCTTACCTCTACCATGTGGGAATAGAGAGGCTGCTTCCGATGAGACCCTCGGCTCGATAGTGGTTTTGTATCAAGCCTAGTACATAAGGCACATAACACTTAGCAACCGGAACAAGCCCGATTGGTGCATGTAACCCCTTGTCTTTTGGCTATCAACGGCACCACATGATGCATGATACAAAACCGAATTATAAGTTTGTACTTTTATATATTAAAGAGTAAATTAGAAATATCTTATATACACCAAGAATATTTGATAATTTTAGTATAGTTTCATTTTAAAACTTAGTAAGGTAGTTTTCTACTCGCAGTATCTACTTGAGCAAAAACAAATGTAGGTTAGATTCCTACACCTTTTGATATAAAACAATGCCCCACATAGGCCATTACGTTAGGCGGCAAGTGTTTGTCTTTGAAGATTATTGTTTTTATTGTCCAAAGAATTGGTTAATATTTTAATTGTCGTTTTCTTTGCTACTAAATGATCATTAAATCATAATCACGCATACTAACAAAATCAAAATCTAAACTGTGGTGGTGATGGTGTCGGCGGTGGAAACAGTACGTTGTGATGCACACCATGGACAGAAGAGAAGTTTAGAATAAATACGTGTGTGCCTTGAAACTTTCTTTTGCGTCGTAATAACTGTAATAATAGATTGATCAACTAACATGGTTGGATCTATCTAGCATATACGGTGCGGGGTCAACGGACCCCACAGTATTTTATTTTGGTATGTGGCGTATATTAATGCACACAAGATATTTGTAACTTATTTTGGAAAGGCCATTATATACATATTGCATTTGAAAACAAAGTAAAGAAAAAAATGAATGTTAAATTTGATTAAGTACTTCACTTATACATTTATATTTTTCTAAGTGGGAATTAAATGTGTGTCACATTATCATGATTATGATATTTTTCTAAGAGGGAATTGAATGGTGTGTTACATTATCATGATTATGATTACCTAAAATACTCAATATAGCTATAATTAGTTTTACCGGTTGCAGAAGCTAGTTGTAATTACATATATGACTCAATCCAAACCAAAATTTCAAACGTTCACTTAAAACACTTCCAAGAATCTAAAAAAGCCATGTGTCCGCCACTTTTCTACTAGCATACCCAAAATAACAAGACTTGGTTCACCTAAAACAGTTGTTAGTGGTGTGTATATGTGTGAGAAAGAGCAAGTATGAGAACAAACCTATAAATGATTTTAATAGTGGTTGCAAGTTATCTTCCAAACCACCAGCTTCTTCCGTTGTAGCATTCTTCATCAAATCTCTTGTGCCTACAAAATATACAAAACACAAAGTAGCTGGATTAATTATATGCAACGACGTCCTATTTAATAAACGAAAATATATATAACCTGAAATGTAAAACACACCAGAGTAAATTTTGATGGGATCAAATCCGAAAGATTGGGTGTAAAACAAGTAGATGAATGCAAGTAAACCAATTGTCAGAGTTGCACTACAAACCAGGTGCCCTTCCATTGATTACGAAAAGAAAGCTTGTGATATTGAAAACACAAGTGATAGAAAGGATCACCCATAAAGAAAGGATGCTTATAGTATGTCCATCTATATGTCCAAGAAAGTTGATCCAAATTTCACCAATAATGTGGTCAAGGTCACTTTCAACCTGACAAGTACACTTCCTTTTGTGGGTCTTGTTTGATGGGAAATAAAGATGGGAAAAAAGACGCTTCAAAGTTTAAATGAGCATAGGTTATACTAATCAAGCAAAAGGAAATCAAAAGAATAAGAAAATCTATTATTGTGTTTTAAATGAGCATGAACTACTAATAAAGCATTAATTTACGACTTTTAAATAGTAGGGATTAGCTTGTGCGTTGATGTATTAGAGAGTATCGTCACTGTGGGCTAGCCCATTTAGTAGAGACACGTGTCTTTTAAGGGAGAGGTTTCAGATACAACAATCTTGGTAATTGAGGAATTTTGTAATATTTGATGTAAGAGTAGAGTTGAGTACATTTTATGTAAAAAAAATGTATTGAAGAGTATCAGTTTTGACACATTAATCTAACTGTTTGGGTCAATATCATTTTAACATGAACAATTGTAGAAATTTATACCTGGTAAAAACATTTATTAGTATGAGTTAACATACTTTAAAACTAAAGCCAATAATTCTTGGTCCAACACGTAGCCCAGTTGGTTTAGGGCCTAAAGTTTCCTATGGGAGGTTAGGGTTCAATTCTCACTAGCTACATTTGGAGGACATTGGTGGAGGGGAAATGAGGGATGACCCGGCCATTGGCTTGGGTTCGTGTCCTGATCCCGACCGGTTTTACCGATTATTTCACCGTCGTGGCTTCGGGCGGGTGAGTGGCCGGGTTTTCCCAGGAATTGGTGGCCCGGGTACTCTCGAGTACCTGATTCGCCAAAAACATGACACAGAGCTAATGTATAAATAAACCGGTCAGCTTTGGGTCTAAAAGAGTTGGAGACCATAAAGAAGCCAGCCGAACTAATCAACTTGTATAACAAGGAATCATTTTGTAACATCCCAACCGATGGCGGAAACATCGAGGTGTCACGTATGAATGATTGTTCAGTAGCTCATGGTAATACATATGTTTACATAATCCTTTATTACAATATTGAATTACATTAAATGTCTTGAATGAAATCTAATACACCCAATAATCAAACAAAGCTTAAAACTTCAAATATCTTCTCATGCTAGCTCTAGACTTCAAGCATCAGTATTTCCTGTTGAGTTTGGAAAAATGGGAGAGTCAACTAGAAGTTGGTGAGAATACATAAGCCAAGTCAAGCAATTAAGTTTTAGAATAAAAGTTTAGCAATTCGTATGTCTAATGTAAGTTTAAGTCTACATGAATAAACAAGTATAGTATGCACATAATCAATCCTCCGACAAAGTTTAGGTCCATCCCGCATCCACGGTTCACCTTAATATAACGTTGGAACAATAACAATCACCCGCGCTCCTCATAAAAGATGGTCAACGAATCTAGGTGGGATTGTCAATCCAATAGATCTACCATTGTGTATCGCCGGCTTGGCCATAGCTAATGATTATGTAAGTTGAAGTTTAAGTCTAATAGTCTTTGTCTAAATCATGAGGCATTAAAGTTTACAACTAGACATGTATGTAGAATTGCTTAAGTATAAAGTTTCAAGTATAAAGAATTGCATAAACAAGGTTACGTAAACTCACCTTAGCTAAGTGTTAAGTCTTGTGAAATAGAATAAGTGCAGTCCAACGTTGCCAAGTATTACCCTATGTTTAAGGTAATGAATAAGTCTAAGTCTTTGTAGTCCACAAGTATTTCTAGGGTTCCTAATTTGGCGATAAGTATTTGTTTAATTGTTGATTAGGTAAATTGTTAATAAATAAAAGAATTTGGAAAATAAATAAATAAAAGACTATTTGTAAATTTTTGATTAGAGATGGTCATATTATAAGATTTTAAGTATGAAAATAATTTTTATAAAATTATTTTCTCAAAAATTGAATATTTAGTATATTTATTCCTATTTGTCAGATTATAATTTTAATATCTAAAAATATTAAAATTAAATAATTTTCAAATTAAAATTTATATTTCTGTTCTAAAAGAACAAATATAATTTATGTAAAATTTTGGTATAAAAATATTGAAAAATGAATTTATTATGATTTATTTATGATTAAAATAACAACAATTAATTAAAAATATTAATTAAACGTTTTTATTGGAAACAAATTTATTTCTGAAATACTTATTGATCTAAAAGTTTAAAATAATTTTTGTGGAATTTTATAAAGTCATTTAGATATTTTTATAGAATTTTAAAATTATAAATGAATAAACTTGTAATATTTATAATATATCTTAAATAAATAATTTTTGAAAAACTAAAAATTGTATAGTGAACCTTGTCATTAGAAGAACATAAAATAATTTTTATAGAATTTATAAACCTCTTTTGGTATTTAAAAACGATTTTAAAATATTAATAGGTAAAATATATATCTAAAGAGGGTTTAAAAAAAATGTTGCTGTTGCTAGGCCTCGAACTCGCGCCTAGCAGCGGTTCAATGGTTTTAATCAGCAAGGGTATCACCAACTGCTCTATAAGACAGTTGGTGATTTATTTCAGATTGTATTTAATAAGAGTGATAGCTGCGTGAGTCATCTTCCCCAAATCATTATGAACGAACCCTAGATTTCTAATCTAATAAATTGGCAAACAATAACCCCAGAAATGTTGGGGTTATTGATCGACTAGTATGCAGAAACAAAACCATGTATTTAATTTATACTTACAATGCTTCTATGATGCAGGAACAATAAGTCAACGAAGAGTCAACCAACGACGAATTCTAACTTATAAACGAGGATTTGACATAAATTGAAGGTGAGGGTATGTTTTTCGGCATCTTTAGGCTCTGGAAGAGGGTTCAATTTATAATAAAACAAACGAATTACAAGATTAGAAGGTTTGACCTATAGTTCTAATAAAACGCGTAATTACCATGAATTTGGTAAGTTTTAATTGATAATTATGCGTGTAGAACAAGCTGATTCCGATTAGAACATTTCCTAAATAAACATGATACCAAAAACGCGGTATTGGCCTTGATTTGGAAGGGATCGGCTGCGTTTTGACCTTCAATTATCAACAGATCTAAATTAGGGAGGTGTTTTATTGATTTGTTATGGTGTTTTAAACCAAGAAAACAGCATGGCTCAGTTGGTTGTTGGTTCTATGTTAAGAAAGTTGGACCGGCTTGGACTCGGGTTCGAGTCCCGGCTCCAACATAATTTTTTTTTTAAACAGATTTGAGGGGGGCAGTTAGGCCTAATTGGTCTGGGCTCAGATTTGGTATAGTTTCGTTTGGGTAAGATGTGTTAATGGATTAGGTGTGGTTTGTAAATAAGTAGACTTATTATTATTATTATTATTATTATATGTATAAAGTGGTTAAAATATATATATTTTGTTTTAAAATCATATAAGAATGATGTTATATATATTTTTAATTCAAAATTTGGGGAAATATATGTGATGTTACAGTCTCCTCTACTTTTGGAAACTTCGTCCCGAAGTTATTAAAAACACAGGGTTGAGGGTGATTGGGTAGAAATTAGGCCAATGTGGTTTAGAAGAGTTGGGTTGAAGCACGGCATAAATTTATAGGTAATAGAATGATCTGTTTCGAATAATTTGGATAAGAGGTTTGATATGTGTGAGTTTTAAGGGTTGGATTAGGTTCGTCTGAAATAGCAAGGAAAATAAGAATCTAGCAAAACACTAAACTTAGGTTTTAGGAATTATAAAAGAATTGTGTGAGTTGATTAACTATAGAAAGACTAAATGAACTACTAGATAACTAGCGTTTATAATTGATTAGCTACCGAAAAAACCTTGATAGAATTTCACACCACCTTAACGTACCTGTAAATTCATGATTACGTTCCAGACCGTAATCACCAATTTACCTTACATTAGGGTTTTGTGTCCTTCTATGACTCTAACACAGGGCCGGCTCAACCATTTTGGTGGCCTAAAGCAAAGCACAAATTCGGGGCCTTTCAATAATAATAAAAAAACAGGTCAATATTTCCAACTTTAGTCCACGCCTATAAAACTTAACTGTATGTGTAGAACGAAAAACACACACCTATTGTAGTCCTATAGTTCTAATCAATACGCCACAACGAAAACCATACGCAATCCCATAGTCATGATACATGATATTGTTCATGATTTAGAAACCATTTGACCATTTATAAACCTGTTTAGAACATAGAAACATACACCTAATGCCGATAGAATACGAATGTAATTATTTGTATTAAAAACTAATAAAAACCCTCCTCCTTTATCCGGGCTTGGGACCGGCAAAATAAACTTAAAAGTTCATATTGGCAGAGTTAAAAATTTAATTAATTTTCTATTTTTTTTTTTTGTGTGTGTTAAGATACTCTTAGATTAAGTTTATTTTTCTAGCTTTAATAGATGCAAAATTTTTAATAAAATCATCATAATCAGTATTTTCTAACAAATCGCCTTCAATTGACAAAAGAGCTAACCCATTCAATCTTTCTTGTGACATTGTAAATCTTAAATAATTTTTTAACAATTTTAATTTAGAAAAGCTTCTTTCTGCAGAAGCAACAGTCACTGGTATAGTTAACATAATTCTATAAGCAATATAAGCATTGGGAAAATAGTTAAAAGTTTTAATATAATTTAGTATATTAATAAGGGTGTCAGATTCCAAATGTATCATATGTCTTAGAACTTTTAGTTCTTCAAACAAATCTAAACCATCAATATCTTTATTAGTATCATGTTTTAAATAATTTTCAAGATTAATACAATGTTCTTTTAAACTATCATCATTGAAAGTTTTCAACTTTTTTATACTAAATAGAAAACCAAACATACTTTCAAACAACTTAAATTGATCAAATCTAGTGTTGATTGAATAAATAGCTTGATCTACGATATATAGAAAATAATCAGTTTTAAATCTTTCCATGGGAGTTTTAATAGTTTCATTGGCAACATTTTCGTCAAATCGTGTATTTCTATGAATCATACGTTTTTCATCAAACTTAGGTTCTACATTTAACTCTATAGCCAATTTTTTTGCTTCAACCATAGCATTTTCAAATCCATTTTCTCTATAATTTTCAAAGTAACACATAAGCTCGTGTAATTTTCTTATAGCATCATCGATACACATGTCTTTTGCTTGTAAGAGCTTACTAACGCGATTAATTGAACTCAAAACATCATACCAAATAATTATTCCTAATAAAAATTCAAAATTATCAAATTCAAACTTTGCCAAGGCTTTAGCCTCACTTTGAACTTTTGAATCATCCTTTGCCCTAAATAATGCCCAAAGTGCATCTCTTACTTGTGGTGCTTGATATCTAATTGCCCTAACACTTTCTACCCTACTTTCCCATCGTGTTTGTGATAAAGATTTAAGAGTTAGTTTTGGTAAATGATCCTGTAGTATTTTCCATCTTTGGGGCGATGAAGCAAAAACTGTATAAGTACATTGTATAACTCCAAAAAACTCACGAGCTTTATTACATGAATTAGCCATATCACTAATGACTAAATTTAAACTATGGCAACCACATGGAGTATAGAAAGCTCTACGGTTTATATTTAACAATCTTTTTTGGACACCTTGATGCTTTCCTTTCATATTTGAACCGTTGTCATAACCTTGCCCTCTAATATTATTTATATCAAGTCCTATGTTACTAATTTCGTTAACAATAGCATCAAATAGGCCTTTACCAGTTGTATCATCTACTATTATAAATTCAAAAACATATTCTTTAACTTCGATTGGAGTTGATGATATATCTAAACATCGTAAAATAACTGACATTTGTTCTAAATGACTAGTGTCAGGAGTGCAATCAAGTATAATTGAATAATATTTAGCTTCCTTAACTTTGCTAACAATTTTATCTTTAATATCATCTGATAATAGCTTGATAAGTTCGTTTTGCATATTATGTCCAAGATAATGATTGTGGATTTCTTTGTTCGTTATTCGTCTAAGATGTTCTTGCATTATTGGATCAAATTCTGCAATCATCTTTACAACAGCTAAAAAAAGACCATTGTTTTTTTGATAAAGTTTTTCATTATCTCCACGAAATGATATATTGTTTTGGCCAAAAGTTTTTACAATGGAGATTATTAACAACATTAATCAAGTCAAGTCAAGTCAAGTCAAATCTCTTAGTCAACCATTGA
Organism: Ambrosia x helenae; assembly: GCA_030844895.1. Classification (NCBI taxonomy): domain Eukaryota; kingdom Viridiplantae; phylum Streptophyta; class Magnoliopsida; order Asterales; family Asteraceae; genus Ambrosia; species Ambrosia x helenae. The sequence continues at coordinate 857,160 of JAUTDX010000096.1, forward strand.
CTCCATTATTTTAGCCATTGTATTTATATTGTACATTATACTTAGTCAACTATTGACTCCATAATCTTAGCTAGAGTTAGTCATATGTAAGCCTATATAAAGGCCTTGATGTATTGTTGATAGACACAACTTTCATAATACAAAAACACACAACATTGTTCATTATTTTTATATGGTATCAAGAGCCTAAAAGCTCCCTTGAGCCATCTTCGATCCCAACCTACTCGACAGACACCTTCTGTCCGCATTTTGCCTTTTTTTTTCTTTCGATTCATTATGGCCAAACAAATCACCCACATTACCGCTGCCACAACCCGAAACCAAGGGCCACCACAAACTACCAATACCAACACTCGCCCGACTCGCAACAATAACACCTATTGCTACTATTGTAACATTCCCGGACATGACACTAAAGATTGTCGCAAACTTAGTCGCTTCCTAAGAGAACACAATGTCTCGCCTCAAAATACCAACACCCCCGTGGTTAACTACACCACCCCTCACCCAATGGCTACAACCTCATCTTGGATGTGGGACACCGGTGCGTCCAACAACACCGCGAACAACAACCAACAATTTTCCGTTCTTTCCGAATACGGAGGACCCGATAAGATCGTGCTAGGTGATGGTAAAACTCTTCCTATAACTCATATTGCTCAAACAACTATTCCAACAAATTCTCGCCCACTTCTTTTAAATAACATTTTAATTGCTCCTAATCTTCGAAATAATCTTATTTCCGTTGCCAAAGTTTGTCGTACTAATCAAGTTTCCGTTGAATTTTTTCCTTATCATTTTTTTGTAAAGGATCTACGCACGGGGGCGCGCCTCATGCGGGGAGTGAACGTAAATGATGTCTACTATGGACCAATCTCATTGTCTCCTCAAGTCAACAACACCCAAACAAACTCTCTTCTCATGTGGCACCACATACTTGGACATCCATCGCTTCAAGTGTTCAAGTCTTTAATTTCTAGATTGGGACTTCGTTTTAATAAGGTGACCCATGAGTCTTTTCATTGTACTTCATGTTCCCTAAATAAAAGCCACAAACTACCTTTTGGCAAAAACTCTTTTGTTGCCAATCAACCTCTACAACTTCTCTACTCCGACGTGTGGGGTCCCGTAAAAACGTCAATCGATGGCTTTAAATACTATGTCATTTTTGTTGACTATTTCTCCAAATACATTTGGTTATACCCAATCAAACAAAAATCCGATGTCAAAATTCTTTTTCCACAATTTAAATCTCTTGTTGAAATTTTTTTCAAAACCAACATTGTTGCGTTGTTCACTGATAATGGGGGTGAATATGTGGGTCTTTCACCTTATCTTGCCTCTCAAGGTATCTCCCATTACACGACACCACCTCACACACCGGAACAAAACGGTATTGCCGAACGACGTCACCGACACGTTGTGGAAACCGGCCTCGCATTACTCCACTACTCCCACTTACCACAACATTTTTGGTCCCATGCCTTTCAAACCGCAACCCACTTAATCAATCGTTTGCCTACACCGATCCTTAACAACAAATCTCCCTACGATATGTTGTTCAAAACCGCTCCTACTTATTCCAAACTCAAACCGTTTGGTTGTCTTTGCTACCCATGGTTACGACCCTATGCTACATCCAAACTCCACTCCCGTTCAACGACGTGCATATTTCTTGGGTACTCATCCTCGAAATCGGCATTCAAATGCTATGACCCTACTAGTCACAAACTATACCACTCTCGCCACGTTGAATTTATCCCACATATTTTTCCATCTCAAACCACCAACCCCCAACCCAAAAACATGTCATTTGACTCCTTCCTATCCACATACCAATCGGCCCAATCAACCTCCTCTTCTAACCAACCCACTCCAGACCCAAACATCTTGCATCATCCAACCTCTACTCCACAGCCCACATCACCCGAAGCCCATACCCCTACTCCACAAACCCACGGCCCACCTCCTCTACCTCCTGCACACAACCCACCCTCCCACACAACAGGCCCTACACCCCAGCCCACCGAGACACCCTTACCATCCGGCCCACCGACTCCACCCGATAGCACCACCCCTACCCCAACCGCTTCCCACTCCACTGACCCCAGTTCACCAATGTCTTCATCCAACACATCCGATGATCCCACGAACTCACCTCCACATAACCCTCAACCACCTCGTCGACAACCAAAACCCAACTCAAAGTATTACAACCCCAACTTTGTCAACTCTACTACCATTCACCCTTTACCCGTTTCTCTTGAACCATCCACTTATACTCAAGCCTTGAAAGATCCGGATTGGCGCCATGCCATGGATCTTGAGTATAATGCTCTCCTTCATAACAACACTTGGGAACTTGTCCCTCACACAACCCAAACTCCCATTGGTTGCAAATGGGTATTCCGAATCAAACGTAAACCCGATGGCACGATTGACAAGTACAAAGCCCGTCTAGTTGCCAAAGGGTTTCACCAACAATATGGAAAAGACTATCATGAAACATTTAGTCCCGTTGCTAAACCCGTTACCATTCGCACCGTTCTCTCTATTGCTCTTTCAAAAGGATGGTCTTTACGTCAACTAGACGTTAATAATGCGTTTCTTCATGGGACTCTTCACGAAGATGTCTTTATGGTGCAACCTCCCGGGTTCACCAATACGGAATTCCCACGTCACATTTGCAAACTCAAAAAATCCCTCTATGGGCTTAAGCAAGCACCGCGTGCTTGGTATATCGAACTAACCAACTTTCTCACTCGTTTTGGCTTTAAAAAATGCATTTCTGACCCCTCTCTCTTTGTATACAACCTCAACAACATCACTTGCTACCTCCTTGTGTACGTTGATGACATTGTCCTCACCGGCAATCATAATCCATTTATGGATTCCTTTGTTCAAGCCCTAAGCAATCAATTCTCTATCAAAGACTTAGGCCCTCTCCATCATTTTCTAGGAATTGAAGTCATTCCTACGCCTGATGGTCTATTTCTTTCCCAACATCGCCACATTCAAGATATTCTTACCACCTTTAAAATGGATGGTGCAAAAGAGGTTCTCACTCCTTTAAGCACTTCTGACTCTCTTTCTCCCTTTGACTCCACACCCCCAGTCGATCCCACTCCCTACCGCCAACTTGTAGGCACTTTGCAGTATCTTGCCTTCACACGTCCCGATATCTCCTTTGCCGTCAATAAATTATCTCAATTCATGCACTCACCTAAACAATCACACTGGCAAGCTCTCAAACGGGTACTCCGCTATTTGAAAGGAACGGTCCATCATGGGTTGTTCTTGAACCGCAATACTAACCTAAACTTGCAGGCTTTTTCGGACTCGGACTGGGGCGGTATTAATGATGGGGGACGGTCCACTACAGCATATCTCATATATCTTGGGTCCAATATCATCTCTTGGAAATCTGCTAGACAAAAAACTGTCTCTAGATCATCTACCGAAGCTGAGTACAAAGCACTCGCTAATGCTGCGGCTGAACTCTCATGGGTTAAAAATTTACTTGGTGAACTCGGGCTCCCAATTAAAAGCACCCCATCGCTTTACTGTGACAACACCGGAGCTACTTATGTATGTGCAAATCCTGTTTACCATTCCCGCATGAAACACATCGCTCTGGACTATCACTTTGTGCGGGAACAAGTCAATTCCGGGCAACTCAAAGTTCTTCATGTCAGCTCCAAGGATCAACTCGCGGATGTGCTCACCAAACCGCTTGCACGTGCACCCTTCCTATATTTTCGGTCCAAGATTGGAGTCTCCAACGGATCCTCCATCTTGCGGGGGCGTATTAACAACATTAATCAAGTCAAGTCAAGTCAAGTCAAATCTCTTAGTCAACCATTGACTCCATTATTTTAGCCATTGTATTTATATTGTACATTATACTTAGTCAACTATTGACTCCATAATCTTAGCTAGAGTTAGTCATATGTAAGCCTATATAAAGGCCTTGATGTATTGTTTATAGACACAACTTTCATAATACAAAAACACACAACATTGTTCATTATTTTTATAGAGATAATTCTTTTGAGCACATTTTTCCAATGTTCTTTATCCTTATTTATTCGATTTTGAGTTTCTTTATCAATTGTTCTATTTTTCACTAATCTTGATTCTAATTCGAACCATGTGCTCATATTCATAATATGTTTTTTACTTGCTTCATGTTTTCTTAGTTTGTCATTCATATTTCTCCAATCCTTACTACCTCCTTTTGCTAATTTACTTTTACATGAATCCACGTCAAATAACTTGCAACAAAAACAAAATACTTTGTCTAACTTTATTGAGTAAACCAACCATTTTCTTTCGTATTTTTCCCCATTGGCCATCTTTTGCATATAAAAAGAAGGCTTAAAGCTTCTAGAATATTCATCTATTGGAAAATCATAATCATAAATCTTGACTGGTCCTTTTTCTACAAGCAAATCTCTTAAACTAGTATTAACAACAGTCCATTCACTTAGATCATCTAAATTTCTAGTTTCGTCCACATTTAAAACTTCATCATTATCAGATTCACCTAAATTTCTAGTTTCCTCTACATTAACAGGTTCATCGCCATTAGGTTCATCCACGTTTAAAGGCTTATCACTATTAAGTTCATCCGCATTTGAAGGTTCATCACTATTTATATGTTCACTATTGTTATCTTTCACGGTTGTTACATATCTTAATAAAGATTCTTTTGGTGATTCCATTTGAGCTTCTAATTTTTGTCTCTTTTTCCTTTTAGAATGACCCGATTCATACTTTCTATTTCTACTAGACATTAGAGATTCCCAAGTTGCAAATAAATTCACAAAAAAAAAAAAAAAAAAAAAAAAATCTGATCTGAGTATAAAAACTATCAGCAATTCAATAACTTAGGAGACACCAACGATTAAAATTCACAGATTGCAAAGCGCAAAGAAAAATAAGTATCAATAGAAATCAGAATAGGGCAAGTAGTGACAAAGAACAAAAATCACAATTCACAAATTGCAAAGTGCAAACATAAATCAAAATCAATAGGAAGCAAATTAGGGAAAGTAGTGTACTGTTACCTTAGTAGTTAGAACCGCAAGTCAGAATTCAGAATCAAGCTTTGCAAATTGGAATTGGTAGACTTCGGCAAAACAAGCAACAGGGCCCCTCAATCGATTGTATTTTCGATTTCGATCTGGATTGTTACAACTCAAAATCAAGAACACATTATTTAGCAAAATCAATATGACTGCAGAACAAAATCATAAATTTGTGAATATTTATAGAATAAAATCAAGATTAAAAAAAAGACGTTAAGAAAAAAGACGTTACCTACAATTGGCGCTGATTATTTGCTTATTTCCATTGTTGCTTCAGTTTCCATCATCGCTTCAGTTTCCATGAGCAATCACCATTGTGAGTTTTGTAAAAAAAGGAAGGATGCCCTAATTAATTAATTCTAGAAGTGTTGACCTGCTTTCACACGGGCCCAAGCAAAGGACCTAAGCCCAGTTATTAAACAATTAAGCCCAAAATCGAATATACCCATATACTTATTATTTTTTTGATGGGGGCCCTATAAAATTGGGGGCCTAAAGCCCTTGCTTGACTTTACTGGCCCATGGGCCGGCCCTGCTCTAACACACATGTAAGTAATGCAAAAATAATCCTGTGGTTGAATCTTTGTATTAACGAGTCCAACTGTTGAGCAGGAAAAAGACTCATACCAGTTAGTGAGTAAGAACCTCTACCGATTGTTGAGCAGGTTCGATAGCCTCTACCAGTCGTTGAGTAGGTTGTAGGGCCTTTACCGACTGTTAAGCAGGCATGATGACCTCTACCAATCGTTGAGTAGGTTATTTGGTACTCTACTAACTGTTGAGCAAGTACTTCGTCCTCTGTCAGTTGTTTGATTAAGTGTAGCAATTATTGCAAATTGATAGTATATTTATGTAAGCAAGTTTATAAGTATAACGAGCATAGTAATTGTATTGATATTAATATAGCAATTAGTTCACATTATCCAAGTGTTACTAAACAACTCTCATATAAAATTTCAATACTAGAATTTATTACTTGAATCAAAGTGCATCAATACATAGAAATTTAAAAAAAAAACAAATAACATTCAAACGATGGAGCTTGACGTTAAGTAGCTGGAGGGTCCCTAGCAGGATTATTCTGAGCAGCAGGGGCATTAGCAAGAGGAATTCGACAAACGTTCACGAGATGACCATACTTTAGACAATTAGTACAATGACGACAAGGCATATAGGTTGGGTGGTGATAATTGCAGGTGTTACACAAAGGATGGGGTCCAGTATATGGTTTCTTGGTGGGTGGAGGAGTGGTATCTATTGCGAAGTTCATGGCCTTGCGTCTTCCATTGATTGAGGACTCAGTTTTAATTTCATTAGCAGGTTGGGGAGTATCCTTTACAACAGTTTTCTTTTCCCCTTTCCGAGTCAAAGTTCCTACCTTCACATGGTTATCTGTTAGGGTGGCCGCCAAACGCTTTGCTTCCTCGAGAGTAGCAGGGTTCCTTCCCCACACCGTGTCTTGAATATGCATAGGTAAGCCACCAATGTACTTTTCGATCGCAATAGGCAAGGGGGTGACCTTATGAGGTAGCAGTAGACTAAGTTCGTGGAAACGAGTGTTGTAGGCTAGGTTTTCTCCACTGTCTTGGGCAAGATCGTGAAACTCATCTTCTAACTTCTTGATTTCATTATGAGGGCAGAACTCCGCCTTCATAACGTCTTTAGCTTGTTCCCAAGTTAAGGCCAGTGCAACTTCAGCTCCACGAGTTCGTTTCTCTTCGTTCCACCATGTGAGTGCTCGCTTGTGGAGGACACTCATTGCATAACGAACTTGAGATTATTAGGGCATTCGCTATTAATGAAGGTATTTTCGATACCTTCGAACCACTGAAGCAGACCAGTGGCTCCTTCGTCACCACTAAACTTAGGAGGGTTGCAAGAGTTGAAATGTTTGAGGGTGCAGACTGGGTGAGCACTCCCATTTCCATTCCCGTTCCCATTGTGATTCCCATTGCCATTTCCATTTCCATTGCCGTTTCCATTCATTTGGATGACTTGAGCCACCAAGTTAGGAACCAGAGTTGCTATTTGTTGCGCCATTTGCTGGGAAATGATCGCAGCCAGTTGGACATCAACGCCATTGTTGTTGTTGTTGTTGTTGTTGTTGTTGTTGTTGCTCCCTTCCTCATGTTCGTTGTCACTGTTAAGACGAGTGCTGCGGCGAGGAGGCATGATCTGTAAGAGACACAATGAAGGTTCAATGAGACATGGAATGAATGAAGGATAATGAGGTAATATAAGGAATGTAATCATTTATTCATTAATTAAAACGAATAAACGAAAACGTCGACTTATCAAAGATTCTAGATTCTAATAACATATTGAAGACATGCTTTAGCCTATAAGTGAACACTCATCCCGAGAATTCCCAGGTAGGCATCCGGGTCCCTCGTCTGATTGGGATATATGCGCAATGCCCGTCCTAGACAGAAAACTCAGAATACAGGCGTTCACCCTTCCAGATTGCACGTGTTCGTTATTAAAATCTAGAACTTTGACGAGATCTCAAGGTGGTTCAGGCTAAACCTGAGGATTTTGTCCTATTAATCTAAAGGTGGATCAGGATTGCAGCAGGCGAATAAGAGTAGTCAACTTGTAAGGCTTAGGATTGTATAGGGTGTAGGATAGGGATAAGAATAAGGAAGCAATTAGGGTTACAAGTAAGAGAGGCAAGTACTGTTTAAATCCTATGGTTATAAACTAGATTATTTTTCTAATAACCTAATTCCCTATAACCATGGCTCTGATACCAATCTGTAACACCCCAACCGATGGCGGAAACATCGAGGTGTCACGTATGAATGATAGTTCAGTAGCTCATGGTAATACATATGTTTACATAATCCTTTATTACAATATTGAATTACATTAAATGTCTTGAATGAACTCTAATACATCCAATAATCAAACAAAGCTTAAAACTTCAAATATCTTCTCATGCTAGCTCTAGACTTCAAGCATCAGTATTTCCTGTTGAGTTTGGAAAAATGGGGGGGTCAACTAGAAGTTGGTGAGAATACATAAGCCAAGTCAAGCAATTAAGTTTTAGAATAAAAGTTTAGCAATTCATATGTCTAATGTAAGTTTAAGTCTACATGAATAAACAAGTATAGTATGCACATAATCAATCCTCCGACAAAGTTTAGGTCCATCCCGCATCCACGGTTCACCTTAATATAACGTTGGAACAATAACAATCACCTGCGCTCCCCATAAAAGATGGTCAACGAATCTAGGTGGGATTGTCAATCCAATAGATCTATCATTGTGTATCGCCGGCTTGTCCATAGCTAATGATTATGTAAGTTGAAGTTTAAGTCTAATAGTCTTTGTCTAAATCATGAGGCATTAAAGTTTACAACTAGACATGTATGTAGAATTGCTTAAGTATAAAGTTTCAAGTATAAAGAATTGCATAAACAAGGTTACGTAAACTCACCTTAGCTAAGTATTAAGTCTTGTGAAATAGAATAAGTGCAGTCCAACGTTGCCAAGTATTACCCTATGTTTAAGGTAATGAATAAGTCTAAGTCTTTGTTAGGGCTGTACACGAGCTGAGTCGAGCCGAGCCAGGCCCAGCTCGAGCTCGAGCTCGAACTTAAACCGAGCCAGCTCGGCTCGGCTCGTTTTTCTGGTCGAGCTGAAAAGTCGAGCTCGAGCTCGGCTCATAAATGTTCGAGCCGAGCTCGAGCTGGCTCGAGCCAGCTCGTTATATTTTTTTATTATTTTTTTATTTTTTTTACAAATATTTATTAAATAAAAAACAATAAAATTACACATAATCATGTATATTTTTTTGTCTTTTTCTAAGTTATGGTTTATTTATTATGAAAAGATGGGGTAGATAGGTAGTATGAGCGGAATTTTCAAATTTTGAATTTTAGAATTAGGTTTGGAGCCAAAATATATTAGTTTCATCTATATATTAATTACACATACACAAGCCTGAGTCCAGCCATATGTCGAGCCATCGATTACAAAACGAGCCTCTTCGAGCCGAGCTTTTTTCGAGCGAGTTTCGAGCGAGCCTCGAGCCGCGAGCTTTTTGTACACCCTAGTCTTTGTAGTCCACAAGTATTTCTAGGGTTCCTAATTTGGCGATAAGTATTTGTTTAATTGTTGATTAGGTAAATTGTTAATAAATAAAAGAATTTGGAAAATAAATAAATAAAAGACTATTTGTAGATTTTTGATTAGAGATGGTCATATTATAGGATTTTAAGTATGAAAATAATTTTTATAAAATTATTTTCTCAAAAATTGAATATTTAGTATATTTATTCCTATTTGTCAGATTATAATTTTAATATCTAAAAATATTAAAATTAAATAATTTTCAAATTAAAATTTATATTTCTGTTCTAAACGAACAAAATAATTTATGTAAAAGTTTGGTATAAAAATATTGAAAAATGAATTTATTATGATTTATTTATGATTAAAAGAACAACAATTAATTAAAAATATTAATTAAACGTTTTTATTGGAAACAAATTTAATTCTGAAATACTTATTGATCTAAAAGTTTAAAATAATTTTTGTGGAATTTTATAAAGTCATTTAGATATTTTTATAGAATTTTAAAATTATAAATGAATAAACTTGTAATATTTATAATATATCTTAAATAAATAATTTTTGAAAAACTAAAAATTGTATGGTGAAACTTGTCATTAGAAGAACATAAAATAATTTTTATATAATTTATAAACCTCTTTTGGTATTTAAAAACGATTTTAAAAGATTAATAGGTAAAATATATATCTAAAGAGGGTTTAAAAAAAATGTTGTTGTTGCTAGGCCTCGAACTCGCGCCTAGCAGCGGTTCAATGGTTTTAATCAGCAAGGGTATCACCAACTGCTCTATAGGACAGTTGGTGATTTATTTCAGATTGTATTTAATAAGAGTGATAGCTGCGTGAGTCATCTTCCTCAAATCATTATGAACGAACCCTTGATTTCTAATCTAATAAATTGGCAAACAATAACCCCAGAAACGTTGGGGTTATTGATCGACTAGTATGCAGAAACAAAACCATGTATTTAATTTATACTTACAATGCTTCTATGATGCAGGAACAATAAGTCAACGAAGAGTCAACCAACGACGAATTCTAACTTATAAACGAGGATTTGACATAAATTGAAGGTGAGGGTATGTTTTTCGGCATCTTTAGGCTCTGGAAGAGGGTTCAATTTATAATAAAACAAACGAATTACAAGATTAGAAGGTTTGACCTATAGTTCTAATAAAACGCGTAATTACCATGAATTTTGTAAGTTTTAATTGATAATTATGCGTGTAGAACAAGCTGATTCCGATTAGAACATTTCCTAAATAAACATGATACCAAAAACGCGGTATTGGCCTTGATTTGGAAGGGATCGGCTGCATTTTGACCTTCAATTATCAACAGATCTAAATTAGGGAGGTGTTTTATTGATTTGTTATGGTGTTTAAACCAAGAAAACAGCATGGCTCGGTTGGTTGTTGGTTCTGTGTTAAGAAAGTTGGACCGGCTTGGACTCGGGTTCGAGTCCCGATTCCAACATAATTTTTTTTTTTAAACAGATTTGAGGGGGGGAGTGTGGGCCAGTCTGCAGTTGGGCCTAATTGGTTTGTGCTCAGATTTGGTATAGTTTTGTTTGGGTAAGATGTGTTAATGGATTGGGTGTGGTTTGTAAATAAGTAGACTTATTATTATTATTATTATTATTATTATTATTATTATTATTATTATTATTATTATTATATGTATAAAGTGGTTAAAAAATATATATATTTTGTTTTAAAATCATATAAGAATGATGTTATATATATTTTTAATTTAAAATTTGGGGAAATATATGTGATGTTACACATTTGAAGGTTGGGTTGTGGATAAAAGGGCTGACCCGACAACCCGTTTCAAGTTACAACTAAAAAATTAAGAAAAACACAATTATTAAGTTGAGCATTCCAACGCTTTTAGCACGAACCCGGCATGAATTGCCCCCCTTAAAACGTCTTATACTACATCAAAATGATCAGTTGCAACTGTATAAGGGGCATGGTGAATAATTTTTGCACTAGTGACTATGGCCATGATTTATACTGAAGTGAAGTTCCTTCTCAAGGTCAGGTAAATATACTTGTATGTCAAGAGATGTGTGCATAGTTATGGTCTATTAATTGAGTTCAGCAATTGTAGTGGCTTGGAATCACACATTCATGTAAATGTTAAATGTATAATTTCTTTAACATCTCTATGGTTTTCATCACTTTAAGCTTCACAAATTTTATTTTTTACATGTAAAATAACGAGTACATCCGATCCCGTTTTTCCAAGTCACGAAATCATTATACCACATAATATGATTGTAGATGATGGTCACGTCATATGTAATTAGTCGTATATATAACGTGGAATTAACTTACGAAATGGACCCACGATAGAGCTTGATCCTTAAATGGCAAGGTTCAAAAGTTTACATGGTAGTGAAACTTATCATGCATCATGGTAGCTTAAAAGCTAATTATTTAAAAATATATATATATGTAGTTTAATCTATATCAAATTTTATAATGTTTAAATAATTATGTGATTTTTATTTTTATTTTTTTCAGATTTCAAACCCCAATGCTTAATTTGTGTATTTCAAAATTTGCAAGTAAAAAACACTTTTTAATATGTTTCCTATTTTAAATAGTACGAAATACATAAAAAATAATTTGGCTGCAAAAATAAATGGACAAAGTGATGATTTAATTGTATAAAAAAAATCATAAATGATCCAGAATTACATATACAATTGTAAGCTTTTGAAAACAGAAAATCGACGATTTTGTTATGATTGATAGATGCTCCAATGGTCATATAACAAATGCTTTCAAAACTTCAATTGTAAGCCATGGCAGATAAGTAATTTACTCACATTTTACTTTTATAAGAAAATAGTTGCTATATTGGGCCACCCGTTATTTCGTATTATATATCCATTATCTTTTATTATTTCTTTATTAATATTTTATTATTTGTGTATGTTAGACTTTTAGCTAAACTTGTCTTCACTTTTGTTTGATGCTCAAATGTTTCTGGTCCTTGTTTGTTTGTTTATATTGATTTTTAAACAAGGCATGTGCTATTGTGATATAGAAGTTTCAACTATAGATATAAACGTATCATAGAGGAAGACAGGGAAAGGTGAATTTGACAACACTTGTCATATATAGGTGTTCATATTTTGTTATTCGCACTATATTGTGATATAGAAGTTATATGGTTTTGATCATTATTGCTATAATACTGTCAAATTAGTCGACACAGATTTCTCTTTATTATCAAACCTCAAACACAGTTTACAAATCTGTGACAGATACAAAATACAAAGAAACCTCACTACAACTCTCAGGAATCACTCAATGATTATCAAAATATAATCAATCACAAACAATCAGAGATACACTCGTTATCAGATCAAGATGATCTGAATAACACAAACCCTAAACTCATGACAAAGAGAGACTTTTATCAGAAAGAACAAACGAAAGAGAGATAGTCAAAACTGGAAAAGAGAGAAGAAGACAACAATATATAGCCAGAGGATAGGCTCGAAAAGAAAAACACTCGAGCCTCTATCAACCGTTGGATTACCATCCAAGAAACACAAAAGGAGCAAAGCTGGACCCTTTTTCTGCTTTGAGGATTTCCAGCTTGGCAATCCTCCATCCCTCGAAAGAAACATGGCCAGACACTCCAAATGGGCAGATGGGCTAAAGCCACGAACTGGGCCACCATCCATGGGCTCTCCTTATGGACTCAAACAAGTAGACCTCCAATCATTCCAAGCCCAACTTCAAACTCCAAGCCCACCTACAAAAGCCTTATGCAAAATGTTTTATAAAATGTATAAAAAGAAATAAAATTGTAAAAAATATAAAAATGTTATATTTTTAACACCCCCTCTCAATTTTATTTCTTATATGGATCAAACATATTGATTCCTTCACAAATTTTTAAATGACCACTTGTAAACAAACCCTTTGTGAAAATGTCAGCAAGCTGATTACTTGAATCAACCTTTACAGTTTTGACCACACCTTTAGAAATATGTTCTCTTAAGAAGAGCACGTCTAAGCCAAAATGCTTAGTTTTGTCAAAGAAAACTGGATTAGCTGCTATGGACATTGCATCAGAACTATCACAATGAAGCTTAACAGGCAAATCAACACCAATGTCTAACTCAGATAATAAGTTTTTTACCCAAATGATTTTGCATGTTGCAGCAACCATAGTTCGATATTCTGCTTCAGCAAATGATCTTGCTACAGTTGACTGCTTCTTGCTTTTCCAGGTAATAAGACTGTCACCTAAGAAGATACAATACCCAGTAACAGACCTCCTAGTCTCAACACATTTTCCCCAGTCTGAATCAGCAAATGCTGTCAGACTAAGGGAATTGCCTTTTGAAAACAAAATCCCCTTTCCAGGAGATGACTTCAAATACCTTAGAAGCCTAAAAGCAATTTTCCAATGCCCCTCAGTGGGAGAATGCATGTATAGACTTAAGTAGTGCATAGAGTATGAGATATCAGGTCTAGTATGAGAAAGGTAAATGAGTTTTCCCACAAGTTGCTGATAACTTGTGATGTTAGATAACACTTTGTTATTATCAGCAACAATGTGATTTAGCACATGATTTTGTTCAAGAGGAGTGGTGACAGGTTTACACCCCCAACATTCCATATTCAAACAACAAGTCTATACAATATTTTCTTTGTGAAAGACACAGACCATCATTATTTTTGGTAACTTCTATTCACAAGAAATATTTAAGAACTCTTAAGTCTTTTATCTGAAACTTAGATTTAAACAAGGTTTTCACCAGGTTTATCTCTTCAACAGAGTTACCAGTTAAGATGATATCATCTACATATACAAGAATCACAATGAACACAGACTTGTTTTTCTTAATAAACATAGAATAATCACAACAACTCTAAACAAACCCAAACTCAACTAGAGCATCAACCAATTTCTTATTCCATATCCTAGGAGCCTGTTTAAGACCATATAAGGACTTTTTTAACTTACACACCTTATTAGGAGAACTACTAGGCAGACCATCAGGTAAAGACATTTAGATATCTTCATTAAGTTCTCCATATAAAAAAGCCTTATTAACATCCAGCTGGAAAATATCCCAACTATTGTTAACAGCAAGACTCAAAACACACCTAACAGTAATGAGTTTCACAACAGGGGAGAAGGTCTATTCATAGGCAAGACCTTCTTTTTGACTGAACCCTTTAGCCACTAATCTGGCTTTATATCTCTCAATCTCCCCATTAGATTTATATTTGATCTTAAAGATCCATTTACAACCAACTTTATGTCTACCTTTTGGTAGGTCACATATTTCCCAAGTGTTATTACTATAAAGAGCACTTAGCTCAACATTCATGACTTGAATCCAATTGGGATCCTTAATAGCCTCATTATATGCCTTGGGTTCACTACTTTTGTCAAGAGAGGCAGCAAAACACTTGCAATCATTAGACAGCTGAGAAAAGTTAACAACTTTTTCAATGCCATATTTAACTTTGCCCTCTACCACAAAATCATTAAACTTTTTAGGAAAATTTGTTGTTCTAGATGACCTCCTAGGAGTGAATGTGTTATTAGGATTTAGAGTGTCCCCCTTAGACTCAGATCTAAGTTCATTGTCTATATTCACATGCTCAGCCCTATCACAGGATAACTCAGGTTCACTTGGCTGCTAAGATTCAGCTAAGCCATCAGCAATATCTGAATTACCAGATTGCTGAGACCCATGTGTTCTAGACTCCTCATTACCATTTCCCTTTCTTTCCTCATTGGGATCATTCACCTCTAAGTCTTGTGTACATTCTGTGTTTTTATAAAAATCAAAAAAGTTTAAAGAATTTATTTCAGGACTGATATCATGATCTAGATTCTTTAAACTACTGTTGTCTTTGTAAGGAAAGTAGGACTCAAAAAAATTAACATCTCTTGAGAAGAAACCATTTTTACTATCAAGACTAAACAGTTTGTATCCCTTCTTTTCATTGGAACATCTAAGAAGAATACATTTTCAGCCCTACTTTCAAGCTTATTTGAATTGGTTAAAATAGTTGAAAAACACAGACATCCAAAAACTTTAAGGTGATTAAGAAAGGGTTTAAAACCAAACAATTTTTCATAAGGAGTCTTCCCATTTAGAACGGATGATGGAGTCCTATTGATTAAATAAGCAGCAATTAGAACACATTCAGACCAGAACTTAATGGGAACATTACTTTCAAATAATAAGGCACTGGCCACATTTAACAAATGTCTATGTTTTCTCTCCACAACACCATTCTGTTGTGGAGTGTAGGTACATGTGGTTTGATGTATGATCCCTCTTTCTTTACAAAAGGTATTCATTTGATGATTAGCAAATTCAGTCCCATTATCACTTCTAAAAGTTGAGATTCTTTGTTTAAACTGAGTTGAAACCAAATTTGTAAAGTCTTTAAGGTTTTCAAAAACTTCTGACTTATGTTTCATCATACAAACCCACACAGCCCTAGAGAAATCATCTACAATTGTAAGAAAGGACCTATTCCCTTCTCTATCAGCCACCTTATAAGGACCCCACACATCTAAGTGAACTAGCTGACTTAGATGTGAAGTTTTGTGTTCACTAAGAGGAAATGGTTCCCTGTGTTGTTTTGCTTTGTGGTAGACCTCACAGGGTTCATGACTATTTTTAGATTTGAAGTCATTACTAAGATCCAGATAATTGAACACTTGACTTGAGGGGTGCCCTAATCTAGCATGCCAAAGATTAGACAAAACAACACTATTACAACACACCTTAGAAGTCAAAGAAGCATTGCTACATATATATAAACAATCCATTTGTCTACCAGTCACCAGGGTTTTCCTGGATGACCGATCCTGCAGATAACACATGTCCTCATCAAAGCCAACAAACACTTTGTTAGCCCTAGCAAGTTTGTGAACAGATAACAGATTGACAGTGTATTCAGGTACCACTAGAACATCTTGTAAAATTAGATTATCAGCCAATTTTAGCTTTCATATTTTAGTGACAAGTGCAAATGTACCATTTGGATGTTTGATTTTAATATTCAAATCTGATACATCAATGTAATCAAATATCCCAGTATCATCCGTGACAATATGTTGATTAGCACCTGAATCAACTATCCATCCTATTCCAATGAGGGACCCATTGGCACTAGTAAAACAATACACACTAGGACTAAGAGCAGTAGCATAGAATAACCTACCAGACAGATTACAGCTCACAGAAGTATGAGCAGGTTTATCATGGATGAGACTCAACAGCTTAGCAACTTGTTCACTAGTTAACCCATTAAGAGAACCATTTGAGCACTCAGAGACACTGTTATTACTCATAGCAGGATTTTTATTTTGACCTTTATACCTAGACGAAGCAGGATATCCAATCAATTCAAAGCATCTATCCACAGAATGACCATTCTTATTGCAGTGTGTACATTTTAGGGATTGATTAGTGCCTCTATTAACCTTCTTACTGTTATTTTTTGATAAACAACATATCTGAAAACTAAAATAAAAAAATAGTAATATACATTATATGGGCATTAGTTTAGTTTAAATATAGTAAACAAATAGAAATAATCGGATTCGGGTGTGGATTTTTGAATGCTTTATTGTTTTCTTTGTTGAAAACTTGAAAAATCAAACACGAGTTTAGTTTTATCGTTGGAAAAAACTGGAATTTCAAATATTTTGTTTAAATTCAGATATCAGTTTAAATATCCGAACCCGAATCCAAAATTTCGGATATGGGTTCGGATATCGATATTCGCTATCCGAAATTTTCAGATATACGAAAGCCGGATAATCCGTGAATACCCCTAATTTGAGGTGGATGAGTTACTATGAAAAATTTATGTAGCGTTCGTTTCACGGAGTGGAATGGAATTCGGATAGAATTGGAATGTATATTTGACTTATATGTTGTTCATTACAACGAAAGAAGGAATTCTAATTGAACAACAGCATACGGAATGTAATTCACATTTCAATTCCATCAAGATTTCATTCTATTTTATGAAGCGAACACGTCTAAATTCCAAATCAAATTATAGTTCTCGCGTGAATTCCAAGTCCAATTCCATTGCAATTCATGAAATGAACGCTACGTTAGTTTACCTGAGTATAACATGTTTTTGGTTAAAAACATTTGTGTAATATAAATGTGCTTAAAATTTGTCTCGGGTCATAGTTAGTTTATTCTCAAATAAATATATAAAAGAAAGAATAGCATGGATAGTCCATAATAAATAAATTAAAAAAAAAAATTGGTTTTTATTTTCAGAAATTACACCTTTGTTTCTTATTATTCATTGGGGTAACACATTTGGTCTTTTGTCCTAATGTTCGCGATGGATCCCCGGTGGACATGAACTCAAGATCACGACCACCTCTAAATCTTAATGTTGAAACAATCTGGCAACGCTAAGCCCCTAGGTGTGTCTTTCCACCATTGATCTCTGATACATCAAGATTTATGAGACTGATAACGTAGCAACTAACGCATAAACGCATATTCTTTTTCTTTTGTTTTTTTTTTTTAAGTTAAAACGTAAAGTGGACTTTAAAACATGACCGTAAGTCCCAAACTAAAAACCGAACAATGAGAACCAAATGTGTAGTTTCTCAAATCTGTGGATGAAAACACGACTTGTAACTATTTCGTGTTTATGAAAGAAGACTAGAATAAATACAACCATAATCTGCATCTAGCAGGATCTTACAGCTTGATCATTCCACCTCTTTTTTAAACGTAAAACACCTTACCACCACATCATGTCTCTTAGGGACAAGTCCCATCAATTTAATATCTAACATAAAACATGTCTACGTAAGATAAAACATTACTCAAATTGTCGTCGCCTCCACCATCACTACCAAACGACATAAAAACAAATATAACAAAGTGAGCGCTTTTTTATCCAACCCATATTAACTCGTCCTAATTTGCTCTTTAACGATGCCTCACGGACTACGGCTGAGCCGCCCTAGATCCTAAAAATCTATTAAAAGATGACCCAGTAAAGACACAAAATAGCATAATCTTTCAAACAAAACAAGGGAGGCAAAAGCAAATATGCAGGTTCACTGGTTTTTAACCGATAAGCATACTTGAAACATGATAGCATATACCATATTTAACACAGTACACATTAAAGTAGTGAATCCTAGATAGAGTTTAAAACCTCAAAACACAAATCATAAACCTCGACAACAGAATACTCAAACTGAGAAGACAGCCAGCATCAGTAAAGTTCAACTTGCGTTTGTACAGCACGTACCATGAAGCGTCAAGCATTCTACATCTAGAGGGTGCCAGATGTACCTCCAGTTTGATGAAGCATTGCATCTATCTCATCACCTTCTTCCATTTCCAGCTGTACAAATTGAAGGTCAGCACTAGCGTTAGTAAACGGGTGGGTCATAGTAAGCATTCATAAGGAGGGTGTGTGTGTGTGTGTGTGTGTGTGTGAGAGAGAGAGAGAGAGAGAGAGAGAACCTCATCAGGAGTCTGCTCCCCACGAAGACGACGCCCATCAAACAGAAAAGCAATAGAGTTAAGCTCGACAGACTGTCGGTCACAGTAAGCATTCATAAGCTTCTTCAGCTGTGTGCTCCTTTTGATCCTAAAGAACACTTCATTACCATCCTGAAAAGAAAACAAGCAGTGACGCCTGAGTTAACACGTCAAACAAAGACAAGATGATATCAAAATGCATCATGTATGCCAATATTGCAAACGCAGTCATGTGCATGACTTGGAAAGTAAACAATCCCCTGTTCATAAACTTCATTAAGGCATTAATATGCATATTACATGTCATTAGCTAGGACTTGTATACGATCATTCCATCTAGAACACGCATCTTACGGTTGTACGGTGAAACCTTACCAAGGGATGCTATCAAGTCACCTATCCTCGCATTGTTTTACATTCCCTCAAATCACTTGGTCACGGCCCCCTCATAATAACGGCCAGACCCTTTTAACTCTCCTTGTCTACTAACATTATTATGATACAAGTGTGGTCTTCGGTCTTACAACTTGTACAACCAAAATACGTCAAACTATCATATCTCAATTTATCCTCGAACAGTGACAACGTGTGTCTCATTGGGCTCAACATATGAGCCTGAGCTTGGATATCTTCAGCCCGTCAAGCCTATGGGGGCAACCACTTGTCATAAGGGTTCCCCTCCTAGTTCTTCACATAGGTAGTTAATAGCTCAAGGCGCAAAGGTTGAGTCCGTCACCAAAGTGAAAGGCGCACAAAAAGCACACACCCAAGCCAACCAAGGTGCAAATCCGGTCCAGTCCAATCGTTGGCTGTTTTAGACTACATTAAACTCTTTTAGACTGGCTTTTAGCTTGTTTAAACTGGTGTTTGGCTAGTTGAAACTCTTTGAAACTAGTCTTTGACAGGTCAGACCAGTTGTTTTCCACTTTTCCCGCTTCAGGCGCTATTTGCACCTTACTGCAGTCAAGACGACTAACCTGCCCTGCGCCTTGCTTGAGAGCCTAGGTGTGCACCTATAACTAATTAACTACATAGTTCTTCGCTTCTACTTTACTATTTACTTTCATACACCTGTTAAACATACATCATAGACATACTAACTTAATCTCAGAAGGCGGTCCCAAAAGCTACTGCCTCAGAACCCCTTCCACCAATATATCTTCATGCTGCAGCTCACATCTAGATGATTCCCAAATATTTACATTAAGAAAATCCATAAACTCATAACAAATCTGCTAAAAATATATAACACAATCATCTTTAAAAGCCAAACAAATCATTCATAAACGTAAAAGGCAACAAAACCTACTTACATATCTATAAAAAAATATATATAAAAAATAATCAAACTAGACTAGGGATGAGATTTTTTTTCCTAAATACTCGTATTCGTATTCGTATTCATACCCGTAACGACTTTGGGTATTCGGTACATGTATGGGTACCAAGTTTTATTAATGTCGGCATTTGGTACTTTCATTATTGGCAAAGGTAAAAAATGGTACTAGTGCCAAATATTATACATAGAATTTGATATTATGCTTTATTTCGTATTATATTATTTACGGTACTTGTATCCGTTTTACCTATTTGGTACCCGTATCGTATTAATACACTTGCGAGTGCTCAAAAAAAGTTAGAAAAAAAATATCAAAAAACAAAGTGGTACCAAAAAGAGTATCATACCAAAATAACGTACCAATACTCGTACCGTACCAATAAATTCAATACGGTATCCAGTATCCAGTTTTGTTCAAATCCAGTACCTATATGTTCGGTACGGGTACTGTATGGATCTCATCCCTATACTATACAACATAAAAATACAAAAAGAGAAACATAATCCTATATCATACATATATCAATGTTTATGAAGGTGACCATATATTTTTAAGGTCTACTAAATAAATAAATAAAAGGTAAGATTGCTTAATGACTCAACAATTGTTTACAAAACAAAACCCTAACGAAACCACAATAATAATCATACAAATAAGTAACTAATAATAAAAGACGATAATAATAATAATAATAATAATAATAATAATAATAATAACAGGAAAAGGCAAACCTGGCCTTTGACTTTGAGGTTGATGTGGGCAGCATCGGCGGTGCCGGGCTTCTTGTCTTCATCGTTGTTCACTCCTGACATGTTTTCCGGCGAACGATCGAACGGAAAAGATGATCCAACGGTTAATATCCTTCCAAGTTCAAGGCTTTGGACTATGTAGGCTCTTTTGTAGTGGGGAATTGGAAGCTAGGGATTTGTGTGTGACAGAGAAGATGATCCAACGGTTGTTATTTACCCTACTTATTAAATGTATACTTGTTAAGTTTACCTAAATAAAAAAAAATAAAAAAAAATTACGTAAATCGACCTTTATGTTTCAAAACTGCAGGTTTTAATGTTTATGTTTAATTTGTACACAAATCAACCTTTAACTATACATTTTTATACAGGTTTCAACCTATAGCACTAACCCAGTTAATTTTTCTAGTTAACTCATTTCACATGCAAGTCATGTGAGGGCAGTTTCGTCACCATCACCTCCACCCACTTCCAATCTTTGTCACCATCGTTGACTATTTTTACCAAATATAGATAATTGGTAAGATAAATGTCCATTCTGTGTCTCTCCCCCTCTCTCTCTTCTTATCTTCATCCAAGTATCAATATCTGAATCCGGTCGAAAGTTGTCCTCAATAAAGCTGCTTATTAACTCTCACAACTACAAGATATCGAATATAATTTAATTTTCTAATTTGTTTTTCTAGTTAAACAACGATGAGAGAACCCTGTAGCGAAAACCGCTTTCTTTTAGTTCTTCGTTATCATCGGTGATGGAAGCAATATCGAGAGATCGAATTGAATTGAATTTCTTAAGGAAGTTTAGTGAGTTTTAGATCTGATGTCGGAGGGAGGTCAGGTAGTCCATTTATTGGTCAACATAAAGAGCGTCTACGTCTTGTAACAAAGGTTTTGGGTAATCGGAACTGGGTTTCGAACAATTTAGTGGGGAGATTGAGATTGAAACAAAAGGCATTAAAGGGATTGCAGAAGCAAAGCGTTTAGAGATCTGGAGCATCGAAAGAGGAACATAAAATCTTGTTGATAGAATTTGGTGAGGATTAAGATGAATAATTAATCTGGGAATGTGGTGAATTGATTGGAATTGTTCAACTTTTGTAAAGACCTGAAACTTTTTGGGGTTTACAATTGCTTGCAATTTTAAGATTCCTGTAGTATGAATTTGAAAATACTGATCTAATTTAAATTTATAGGTATTTTGTTAGATATTGATTACAAGTTAAGTTTGGAAAGTCTGTTTTTAAACTCTGTTTAAATCAACCATTAGTTGAAAATTGTAATGTATCATAGTTGTTTTCAACATCCGTTGACAACTCATGAAATATTGTATAACTTAAACTTAGATTAGATTTCTTTACGAAAGTTATTATTAGGACATAATATAATAATAATATTTATATTAATAATTTAAAAGGATGTTTATAATAACATTACTGAGTTATATATAACTATTCAGTTTACATATATTAAAATATTAGCTATAGTTAGTATATTTCATGTCATTTCTTAAAGAAGTTTGTTATGGAAATATTATTTAATTAAAACATAATAAGTAGTCAATAAAAACTATAATTGCACCTTTTATAGATGATGATATTTTTGTATAATTTTTATTGATATAAAATATATGTTCAATTTTTAAAGATATAAGAACAGTAAAAGAGTTCAAATTATTTGTAAGAACAATAGTTTTAATTGTTTTATTAATATAAAATAATAACATTATAATGATATGTTATGTTTCCATCTAGATCCTTCGTTTGTACAGTGCCCATCAAAGACTTTTAGGCCTCCGCGAACTGTTGGTATTTATAAATTTGAAAAGACTAATCTAATTTAAATTTATAGGTATTTTGTTAGATAATGATTACAAGTTAAATTTGGAAAGTCTGTTTTTAAACTCTGTTTAAATCATCCTTTAGTTGAAAATTGTAATGTATCATAGTTGTTTGCAACATCCGTTGACAACTCATGAAATACTCTATAACTTGAATTTAGAGTAGATTTCTATACCAAAGTTATTATTAGGACATTGAACATAATAATAATATTTATATTAATAATTTAAAAAGATGTTTATAATAACATTATAGAGTTATATATAACTATTCAGTTTACATATATTAAAATATTAGCTACAGTTAGTATATTTCATATCATTTCTTAAAGAAGTTTGTTATTGAAATATTATTTATTTAAAACATAATAAGTAGTCAATAAAAACTATAATTACACCTTTTATACATGATGATATTTTTGTATAATTTTTATTGATATAAAATATATGTTCAATTTTTAAAGATATAGGAACAATAAAAGAGTTCAAATTATTTGTAAGAATAATAGTTTTAATTGTTTTATTAAAATAAGATAATAACATTATAATGATACGTTATGTTTCCATCTAGATCATTCGTTTGTACAGTGGTTATCAAAGACATTTAGGGCAGTGAAGACTGTTTGTAATTATGAATTTGAAAACACTGATCTAATTTAAATTTATAGTTGTTTTGTTAGATATTATATAGATTACAAGTTAATTATTGCAAGGTATGTTTTAAAATTATGGTAACATCATTCTTTAGTTGAAAATTATAATTTTATGATAATTGTTTTTTAACATCCGTTTGACTACTCATGAAATATTATATAACTTGAACTTAGAATAGGTTTCCATATCAAATTTATTATTAGGACATTGAACATAATGATAATATTCATATTAATCTTTTAAACTGATGGTTATAATAACTTAAGTGAGTTATATGTAAATATTCAGTTTACATATATTAAAATATTACTTACAGTGACCGAAGTGAATTATAAATGGAAAGTTCAGCGGAATAATAAACTATTAATCAAAACAAGTGAATAAATGTTTTTCAATCGAAAGCTTTCATTAATCAAATGATTACAATCGATAGTACAAGTACTCCCCCTCAGCCTGATCACTTTGTAATTGTTTGTCTGAGAGAATGTTTCGAGTGATGAATAGAACAGTACAAGCACTGTTCTATTTATAGACAAATCTAAACCACTGATAATCTAAGCTGACGTCACCTAAGACAGTGACCTCTAACAGAATAACAAACATAAAACATCTGTTGTATACAAACTACTGTTACATTGTAAAACTCTGAAAGGTAAACTGCTGTTGGGAAAACTCTGATGGTCCTGTATCATCTGTTGGAGCCTAAGTGTTGTTGGCTCCAACAGACCTTTAGTCTTCAGTACTTTGATCAGCAGTTGTTCTTCGTCAGACCTTTGGTCAGCAGTTGTTCTTTAGCAGTTGTTATCCAACAGACCTTTGTAGCAGCAGTTGTCACAGCAGTTGTTTGGGTACAACAGATGTTAGGGTCAACAGTCTTTTGGGAGAAGTAACTTGCAAAGTGTTGTTATTATTATGGATCAATTGAGTAGAATGTTTTGGCTTTCCAATCATCTGATCTTCTCCAGGTCAGCAGACCCAACAATCTCCCCCTAGAACAGATGATGCCAAAACTAAGCTTTATTTTTTATCTTTATTTCCTCATCAGACTTTCTCTGATTTGACCTTTGAATTGTAACTCAAAGTTCAATGAGAAGAGGTCTTTTGCATCTCTTTCAAGCTCTAGGTTCAGCAGTGTTTGGAGATCATCTGCACACAGGCCATGTGCATCATCCATACTTAACTTTTGAGCTTCTCCATCTGAACTGAGCAGAGTCAATTCATGGGTGTCTTTGTTGACCTTCCATTTTAGAATTTTTGAATCAGAGGATCTGCTGAGATGCAACTTTATTCTGGATGAGTTTGGTGATGGAGGTCTCCCAATGAGTCTTCTGAGTTCTTCAGATGTGGGATCAGAGAAATAGTGTATTTGACTGAAGAGGCCCTCTTTTATAAAAGTATCAGCAAACTTCTTCGGTCTTCTTCAGACATTTCCTTTTGTTTCTTGAACTGTCTTCTGGCAGCAGCAGATAGGTCAGAAGTATCAAGTAAGCTGTCTAATGTAAAAGCCTGTTGAGGTTTCTTCATCATTGGATCATCAAAGTAAACATGTTTTCTGGGCAGTGTAGGGTCTTTCTTCCTATTTTCTTCCAACTTCTTGTAAGTCTCAACCAGCCTTAGCTTTGACCATTTTGCAACAGACCTCATCTCCCCATACTTTGCAGCCACAATCTCTTGTCTCATTCTCTTGAACTTTAAGGCTCTGAGTAGATCTCTGCCTTTCCTAAAATCAGGGGCAAAGACCTTTGTTGGGGGATTCTTGGCCATGTCTTCTATTCTTATGAGTTCTTCTCTGAGAGCATGAGTGGTCTAGCCTACAAACTGTTTCCTGTTTGCTTTGTAGGGCATGGTTGATAAGATTTGGTCAAGAAGAGATTCCCTAACCATCCTTTCCACGTCACTGCTGAGAGGCATGGTGGACATGGAGTTGCTCAGGGTCTTAGCAAAATCTTCAATCCTTCTTAATTTGCTAAGCTCTGCTGAATGGATCCCTGAGCAGTCCTGTCATCTTTCCCTTTACATCTCTCTTTGATGATTGGATCTGCCTGTTCAGTTTTGTATTTAAGATATTCATCTAAGTTTAGGGGAACAGGAAAATTTGGGAGAGATGGGAAAGATCTTTCAGATGGCTGTTCAGTATTGTAGAAGGATTGCATTTCCCCCTTGAGTAGATCAAGCTCAAGTGGATACTGAACAACCAATGGTGTGATGGATGGTGGTGGTCTATGAGATGTGAATTGTGAAGTGTGTGGTGAGAATCATGAAAGTGGAATGGCTGATATGGGTGTAGGTGTGGTGGTTGAAGTGGGAGGTGGTGATGTTTGTATATTTTCATCTTGTATCACAAAGGTTGATTTTCTCTTCCTTTTATACAAGATTTTTGGTGATGGTGGTGTTGCAGCAGTGGTTGTGTTAACATCTGTTGGCACTTTTGTAGGACCAGCAGATGTTTGAAATTTGGGCGGTGTATTGGTGGTTGTGGTGGTGGATTTGGTTGTTGGTTTGGTGGTAGGTTCAGTTGGTTTGGTGGTATCAATGGTTTTGGCAGCAACAGTTTTGACAGCAAGTTTGGATGGTGGTTGCCTGACATGTTTGGCAGGCATCTTCTTCCTTTTAGAGGTACCCACATCCTCAACTTCTTGTTGTTGCTCTATCTTCTATTGTACAAGAGCTTCTGCTTTGCATTCCAAGGTATCAACCCTCTTTTGCTTCTCTTCAGCAGCCTTTTCAGCAATAACATTTGCAGAGGTATCAACTTCTTTTGCTTTGCTGGTTTTGACAGTTTCAGTATCAGCAGAGGTTTGAACATTGGGTTGTTGTTGTTGTTGTGCTGTTTGGGTAGACCCTGGTTTGTTGGCAGTTTTTGATTTTCCCTTTTGTGAGGGTGAACAACCAAAGGGATCTAGCTTTGGCAATCTATCTCTGCCACTCTCCCCCTTTTTGGCATCATCAACAGTGAATTCATCATCATCTTCATCTCTGAGAATTGTGGTAGGGGTAGAGCCAGTGGTCTTCAGCAAGTGATCTTTAATGGCTTTAATGTCAGCTTGGGTATCTGTGTACCTAGCATCCACCATAGTTCTGATTTGAGCCATGTAGGTATCATGTGTCTGATCTGCTAGTTTTCTATGAGCTATGATGATGGGGAAAACAGATTTCCATAGCTCACTAGCAATATCTTCTGTGAATGGTTGACTTTTGGTAAGAGTGGCCAATAATCCCAAAATTGTCTTGATATCTGATTTGATGTCAGCAACAGAGGTTTCTATGGACTGTACTCTAGCCGTCAATTCTTGGTATTTTAATCCATCACCTAAATTAATAGGATCATCTGGGTTCCTACCAGTGGTAGTTGTATCTGTTGCAGTCCTAGGAGGTGAGTCCAAAGGATGAGAGGCAGATGCCCCTTTGTCTTGGTTCTGGGGACTTCCAACTGATTTTGGGGACACGATAGTGGCCTCATCAGTTGTTGCCTTCAAGGAAGTCTTAGTTATGTAACCATTGTCCTGTTGTGAGACAATGGTCTCTACAGCAGTAGTGGCTGCTTCACTTGAAAACTCACCTAGAGTTTCATTGAACTCCAGGGGTGTAACCTTCTCTGTTTGTGGGATACCCAGTCACTTGTTGAGGTATACTCTCATTGATGGGTGAAGGAGGGGAACTTGGATTGTCCTAAGTTTTATCAATAGCCTCAAATAGTGGTTGCATTGTTGGAAGGACATGTGATGGTGAAGGTGGAGGAGTGAAAAGAGAAGTAGCCCTGGGAGAAGGGCTTATGATCATATGATCAAGTGACTCATATGTTTCATGATGTGGTTCCCTTTGGCTTACAACATGATCCTTTTGTGAGGATTCATGAGGAGTTTGCTCAGGTTGAGATATATCCATCTGTTGTGAGGAAGTAACAACAGTGGTTTCTTGTTGCTTTTGTGTTGCAACAGGGTTTTCCTCTGGTATCTCATCTTCCAGAGGCCCCTTTTTGGATTTAGTGGTGGTTTTTGTAGATGGACGTTTTCTTTTTGGATGTGGCTGGTGTGGGTTTCACAGCACTGGATGTAGTGCCATGATCACCAGGAGCAGTGGGCTCAACAACAGAGGTTTGGACAACAGTTGTTGTTTTAGTCCTCTTTGTTTGTGTTTTAGAAACTTTTGACACTTTTTCTTGGGTGGTTGAACCCAACATTCTTGTGAAAGTTTCATCAGTTAGACTCTTCATTTGGAAAAACTCACCCTTTTTAAAATCTTTTTCTGGTAAAACTTTTAGAAGGATTACACTCAAAATTCTTGGGGAAATCAGAAAAGCATTATTAGACCCAGACTTTATGGCCTTCACATTTGATACTAAGTCCAGAAACAGGCCTTAGGATAAATTGAAGTCAGATTCTGACAACATAGCATATCCCAAGTACTGTATCCTCAATGGGATTTTATTGAAGGAAGTGGACTTAGCAGAGACACAGAGAAGGAGGGTACGAAAGAAAATTTTCATGACTGGTGGGAAAAACTTTTTGAAAAGAGTTGACCCAGTCATTTGTGCATCATAACCTCTTTCCTGAAACTCTGTGTGAAGTTCAGCCTTAGGGAAAGAGTTGTTACCTGACAGGTCATTTAGTGAGAGGAGAACTCCACAGTTAAGCGTGCTCAGGTGGGAGCACTACCAGGATGGGTGACTTCCTGGGAAGTCTCCACCAGGGCACCCAAAAACAAATCCGTGAGCTCTGGATGGGCAAAGCGGACAATATTGGTGGTGAGAGGGGCGAGATGTTACAGATGGTATCAGAGCCACTCCTGTGCCGTTCGGGATGGTGGGTGCACACCTCATCAGGGACGATGAGACTCTAACAGGGGGTGAATGTGACACCCCAGGAAAATCCCACATCGACTGTGGCCAGGAGAGATCCTTGGTTCATAAGTAATGTCTTGCCTCTTAAATCACCAACGCGTTTTGGGGCTTAATGTTAGTGGATGAGAGGAGAACTCCACAGTTAAGTGTGCTCAGGTGGGAGCACTACCAGGATGGGTGACCTCCTGGGAAGTCTCCACCAGGGCACCCAAAAACAAATCCGTGAGCTCTGGATGGGCAAAGCGGACAATATTGGTGGTGAGAGGGGCGGGGTGTTTGTAACATCGCAAAATTTTCCCCAAAATTTTAATACATAAAAAGCCCTTATGTATATATATATATATATATATATATATATATATTTTATTACACCTTTATCATTAATATTATACAAATGTGTCTAAGTCTTTATTTATCCTAACTCACAACTTATATACATACATAAATGTATATAAATAATAATAATAATAATAATAATAATAATAATAATAATATGATTCTAAATTCTTTTTTTTTTTTACATACAAGATTTTTTTTTTTAAATAAAGCCTTGAGTCAAATAGTCAAAGTCCTAGTCAAAGCCTTAGTCAAACAGTCAAAGTCTTAGTCAAATAGTCAATTCATCATAAAACCTTACTTTATGGTGTTGACCAATTTTAATGGCTAATTGACTC
The DNA here is from genome assembly GCA_030844895.1 of Ambrosia x helenae. Lineage (NCBI taxonomy): Eukaryota > Viridiplantae > Streptophyta > Magnoliopsida > Asterales > Asteraceae > Ambrosia > Ambrosia x helenae. The sequence goes on from JAUTDX010000096.1 coordinate 885,958, forward strand.
CAAAACTAGTATAAAAACCCACCTATGACCCATTATACTTTGCACCTCTAAATCGATTGTTTCAATCCGATTAAACTTTCCCTCATACCTTTCTTCTATAGTCTATTACTTCTACAATTGAAGCTTTGATTATAAGCTCTTGTAATTGGCGAATTGGAAGCTTGATATTCTTTCTTTTTCGTTTTCTTCAATTTGGACTAGCTACGTTGTTGAGTCTTTGGGATTCGCCTCGCATACATTCACAACACAATATTCTATTTTTTTTACGAGACATAACATTTTGCTAAGGTGAGTTTTACATAGCCACTTTTCTATTTATCACCATTTTTGGGGTGAAACATGTTACAACATTCTATATGCAATTCAATCATAAAGTGTCTATGTGTTTTTCTATGTTGCATTATGTCTTAAACATGACTAGGGTAAGCACAATATTCTAGCATAATCATTAACATTGATCAGCCGACGGTATACAATGATAGATCTATTGGACTGACAATCCCACCCGGATACGTGCCTCCTACAAAGGTAGCGTGGGTGATTGTTATCGCATAACATAATCGAGTGAACCATGAGCGTATGGGATGGACCACAATATAACAGTCACAAGGGTTGATTATGCACTCGATTTACTTCTAGTATGTTTTCACATATGGACTAGACTTGCCATGACACTTGAATTGTACAAGTTTTATTCAATTATCAAAACCTATGTAATTCTCACCAACTTTTGTTGACCCAAAATATTTTCAAACTTAACATGTTTCAGGTTATAGCTTGCTTGAAGATTAGAGTTATTGCTTGAAGATGCGTAGCTAGTATTTTTCATTTTGATGTACAAATTCTTAGAACAATTGTATGTAATTTATTTAAATCATTTATTGAAACTTATTATTTACCATGAGCTACTGAACAATCATCAATACGTGACATCCCGATGTTTCCGCCATCGGTTGGGGTGTTACAGATTGGTATCAGAGCCATGGTTATAGGGAATTAGGTTATTAGAAAAATAATCTAGTCTATAACCATAGGATTTAACCAGTATTTGCTTCTTTTACTTGCTATACTCTATCTCCCTCCTACTTCTTATCCCTACTTTCATCCTTACAAGAAGATTACTCTCCATCACTGGACCCACTCTTAGACTAATAAGGCAAAATCCTCAGGTTTAACCTGAACCACCTTGAGATCTCGTCGAAGTTCTAGATTTTAATAACGAACACGTGCAATCTGGAAGGGTAAACGCCTGTATTCTGAGTCTTCTGTCTAGGCTGGCATTGCGCATATATCCCCATCAGACGAGGGACCCGGATGCCTACCTGGGAATTCTCGGGATGAGTGTTCACTTATAGGCTAAAGCATGTCTTCACTATGTTATTGGAATCTGAAATCTTGATACGTCAACGTTTTCGTTTATTCGTTTTAATTAATGAATAAATGATTACATTCCTTATATCACCTCATTCATTTCATGCCACATTGAACCTTCATTGTGTCCCTTATAGATCATGTCTCCACGTCGCAGCACTCGCAATAACAGTGGTGAAAACCAAGAGGAAAGTAACAACAACAACCACAACACCAACCACAAAAACAACAAAAACAACAAAGGTGTTGATGCCCAACTGGCTGCGATTATTTCCCAACAAATGGCGCAACAAATCACAACTCTGGTTTCTAACTTGTTGGCTCAAGTCATCCCAATGAATGGGAACGGCAATGGAAATGGAAATGGCGATGGAAATCACATAAAGAACGGGACCTTAGTTCGGAAAGGCGAGAAAACAAGTATTGTGGCCGCGGTAACTACCAAGAACCAGAAGCGCAAGACCAGGGATCCTAATGTAAACCTCACTACACAAGCTTCTAACAAGAAACCCTATACAAGAAACTTTCCATTGTGTAACACATGCAAACGACATCACCCCACTGTTTCAGTGTGTCGCCTGTGCACCAATTGTGGTAGGTATGGCCATCTGGTCAACACATGTCGTGAGTCCCCAAACCCTAACACCAACCAACCAACCAACCCTGCTCAGGTTGCTAATCTTAATCGTCCTGGTAAATACAACTATGGTCAATGCTATGAATGTGGAAACCCAAATCATTTCCGTAACCGATGCCCTAAACTAAATCGAGATCAAGACCCTCCAGCTACTTAACAGCAAAACCCCACCATTTGAATGATGTCTACTTTTTAATTCTATGTATTGACACTTTTTGATTCAAGTAATAAATTCAAGTATTATCATAACATCTGAGTGCATGCTTGTTTGAATGTGAACTAATTGTTATATCTATAATCATACTTGCTTACTTGTACAACAATTAGTTGACTACCAAACAACCTACTCAACGATTGGTAGAGGTCATCATGTCTTTCCAACAGTCGGGAGAGGCCCTACAACCTGCTCAACGACTGGTGGAGACTATCGAACCTGCTCAACAATCGGTAGAGTCATAAAAGGACGCAAAACCCTAATGTAAGGTAAATTGATAATTACGGTCCGGAACGTAATCATGAATTTACAGGTACGTTAAGGTAGTGAGAAATTTTATCAAGGTTTTCGGTAGTCGACCAATTGTATACCTGGTGTTTTTCTTTTAACTTCGGGACGAAGTTCCTAAAAGTAGGGGAGACTGTAACATTGCAAAATTTTCCCCAAAATTTTAATACATAAAAAGCCCTTATGTATATATATATATATATATATATTATTACACCTTTATCATTAATATTATACAAATGTGCCTAAGTCTTTATTTATCCTAACTCACAACTTATATACATACATAAATGTATATAAATAATAATAATAATAATAATATGATTCTAAATTCTTTTTTTTTTTTTACATACAAGATTTTTTTTTTAAATAAAGCCTTGAGTCAAATAGTCAAAGTCCTAGTCAAAGCCTTAGTCAAACAGTCAAAGTCTTAGTCAAATAGTCAATTCATCATAAAACCTTACTTTATGGTGTTGACCAATTTTAATGGCTAATTGACTCCAAAACTAGTATAAAAACCCACCTATGACCCATTATACTTTGCACCTCTAAATCGATTGTTTCAATCCGATTAAACTTTCCCTCATACCTTTCTTCTATAGTCTATTACTTCTACAATTGAAGCTTTGATTATAAGCTCTTGTAATTGGCGAATTGGAAGCTTGATATTCTTTCTTTTTCGTTTTCTTCAATTTGGACTAGCTACGTTGTTGAGTCTTTGGGATTCGCCTCGCATACATTCACAACACAATATTCTATTTTTTTTACGAGACATAACATTTTGCTAAGGTGAGTTTTACATAGCCACTTTTCTATTTATCACCATTTTTGGGGTGAAACATGTTACAACATTCTATATGCAATTCAATCATAAAGTGTCTATGTGTTTTTCTATGTTGCATTATGTCTTAAACATGACTAGGGTAAGCACAATATTCTAGCATAATCATTAACATTGATCAGCCGACGGTATACAATGATAGATCTATTGGACTGACAATCCCACCCGGATACGTGCCTCCTACAAAGGTAGCGTGGGTGATTGTTATCGCATAACATAATCGAGTGAACCATGAGCGTATGGGATGGACCACAATATAACAGTCACAAGGGTTGATTATGCACTCGATTTACTTCTAGTATGTTTTCACATATGGACTAGACTTGCCATGACACTTGAATTGTACAAGTTTTATTCAATTATCAAAACCTATGTAATTCTCACCAACTTTTGTTGACCCAAAATATTTTCAAACTTAACATGTTTCAGGTTATAGCTTGCTTGAAGATTAGAGTTATTGCTTGAAGATGCGTAGCTAGTATTTTTCATTTTGATGTACAAATTCTTAGAACAATTGTATGTAATTTATTTAAATCATTTATTGAAACTTATTATTTACCATGAGCTACTGAACAATCATCAATACGTGACATCCCGATGTTTCCGCCATCGGTTGGGGTGAATGTGACACCCCAGGAAAATCTCACATCGGCCGTGGCCAGGAGAGATCCTTGGTTCATAAGTAATGTCTTGCTTCTTAAATTGCCAACGCGTTTTGGGGCTTAATGTTAGTGGATGAGATGAGAACTCCATAGTTAAGCGTGCTCAGGTGGGACCGGTATCAGGATGGGTGACCTCCTGGGAAGTCTTCACTGGGGCAACCAGAAACAAAGCAAATGAAAAGTTAAAACATTAAGTCATTTTTCATTTGGCAAACACTTTTTTTAACTTATTAATTTTTTGGAAAAGTAATAAATTATAAGGAGGTGGAAATAAGGAGATCCGAACATGCTCTAACATCTGTGTTCGATAAGGATCCTTCTATAGTGGTGGAGTGGTGGAGAGGCCTTATGTTCACTTAGGTGATCAAGGGTTCAATTTCCACTTCCAACATTTATGGTTGGATATTTTGCCAAGTCATCGTTAAGCCTACCCTCTTTAGAGGGGCTAGATTTGATTCTGATGACCCCCCGGTTTTCTATTACCGTCCATTTACTCCAGAGAGGCTTGCCTCTTGTGGAGGGTGCAACATCTGTTAAGTGGCAGGTGGCAGGAAATTTTTCGGGTGGAAGCCTTAGTGCCCCTTATGCGCAGTCTCGACTCGCTTGTGGGTCGGCCACTCTCGCGTTAGCGTGAACCTGGTTAAGACAACATAGTCTGACCATTTAGAGTGGCTAGGGGATCCCCTTCTAGAGGGTTGTGATAAACTCTGTCACAACATAAAAAATCACCTTTCATAAAAAAAAAAAATAATAAAAAAAAAAAAAATCTGTGTTCGATAAGGCTTATACTTTTATGGCAATCGAAGACAAGAATTATTAATGATTTCGGAAAAGAATCATTGACTTGTATACTTGAGGTAACATAAAGTAATTAAAGATTGATTCTTGCAAGTTTTTAATGGATTAGTTTTGGCAAGTTGTCAAATTTTAATGGGTGCTCTAAATAAAACAATTTTGTTTAAAAAATAATTTAAATCAAGTTATATTTTATAAATATTAAGATCAAACGAGTAAATAAAACAAATAGCTATATAGAAACCACGACGGATACGAAGAAAGCGTTTACACCAATTAGGTGTAATGACATGTGAGCCCCAACCAAAAACTATGGATGAAACTAGGTTGGATATGGAACCGATACCCGGTATCCTCACAAATATTGATTGTAACCCGTTAATTCACATTGGATATTCGATTACTCATTACCCATAGAGTAATCATACGGGTGCCAATTATTCCCTATCCCATGCCAGTTATAGTCGGTCTCATTTCGTCTTGTAATAAATTACTCATTACCCGTTAGGAATTGGTATCATGTAAATACTAGTTAATTATTTAATATTTATACAAGTTTATGACACGCAAATATTATATTTTAAAATTTCTAAAAAAATTAAAAAAAAAAAAAAACTAGTTGGGGATATAGATATTATGGGTCAAGTTATTCTACACAAGGTAATAAAAATGAGAAGGGTGAGAAGGATACAAAAAACACAATAAATCATGAAATATGACACAATGAGCCACAAAATATAACACAGTGCCAAAAAATATAACACAATGCTGAAGAAAAAAGACACAATCAATTGAAAAAAATGACACAGTGATGAAAATAAGAAAAAGACACAATGGTACATGAAAGACACAATGATATAACGCATATTCTAAAAACCACAAGCTAAAACCTCAAAAAAACGAAGACCTAAAAACTCACGTTGTAGGGTTCGATAAAACGGTTCCAATGCCGCTTGAATGAGTTCAATCGGAGTCCGTTTGATACCCTTCCTACGACTTCCTATTTTTCTTTCACTTTGTATTTGATCCTAACCCTAGATATTATATACTGTGATGCCTATCTTTGAATATATGAGAAAATCTATATCTATCTATATTTATATATATAATAAACCAAACCATTTTAATGATATGGTACTCAAAGAGATATTCTCTTTTTTGAGTGTGCCATGTGTCATCCTATGTGGCATTGAGATATTTTAGGAAAAAAATAATTTAAAAACAAAATTGGATTTTTCACCCTCATGTTTCTTCCCATAATTTTTAAACATTAATATCTTTAATATACGAGATTTTTTAAAGAAAAAAATTACACCAAATTAACGAGCGTTTTATTATCTTTCCAACGAGTACCATAGTGCTATATAAAAAACGGAGAAATTTTTTTGTGGGGTTTTGTTCATACAGGAAAAAAAACACAAAGTGTTCAGGTAAATCATTAATCATGTATAGGCAAGTCACTAATTATATTCAAATCAGTAAATTTGATTTTTTTTCAACCATAGCCGAATAGGTTAATAGAGTTATACGTTGTTTTAAGTTAAGTATCAATATTAGTATGTTAGAGTTGTACATTTGTTTAGTCTTTAGGATATGTGTTAATATTAGAGTTACATTAAAGTTCTACATTCTTTTAGGTTAGGTGTTAGCATTGGAGTTGTACATTGTTAATTTGTTTTAGGTTAAATATTAATATTAGAGTTATACATCAGTCTATTTCATATGTAAAATTGATGTATCATACTACATTTCTCAACCCGGGACGCTCCCGGGGTATAATCTAGTCTATTATATAATTGAAAGCAATAAATTCTACATGACATTTAAAGGCGGCATCCTCCTTTTTTATTGTGTCATGTGGCATGCCTATGTGGCATGCCTATGTGGCATTAAGTGATTTTAGGAAAAAAAATATTTAAAAACAAAATTAGATTTTTCTCCCTTATGTTTTCTCCCATAATTTTTAAACGTTAATATATTTTATATACAAGATTTTTTAAAGAAAAAAATTACACCAAATTAACGAGCGTTTTATTATCTTTCCAACAAGTACCATAATACTATATAAAAAACATAGGAAAAAAACGACTATTTTTTTGTTTGAAGTATTAGGTGTTAGCATTGAATATATAGATTATTTTAGTTTAGATATTGAATATTGATATTAGAGTTATGCATTTTTTTTAGCCTTTATGATAGGTGTTAATATTAGAGTTATGCATTATTTTAGGTTAGGTATTGAATATTGATATTAGAGTTATGCATTTTTTAAGTCTTTATGATAGGTGTTAATACTAGAGTTATACATTGTTTTAGATTAGATACCAATATTAGTATGTTAGAGTTGTACATTTTTTAGCCTTTATGATATATGTTAATATTAGAGTTACATTAGAGTTATACATTGTTTTAGGTTAGGTGTTAGCATTGGAGTTGTACATTATTTTAGGTTAGGTATTAATATTAGAGTTATACATTTTGTGGGGTTTTGTTCATACAGAAAAAAACACAAAGTGTTCAGGTAATTCATTAATCATGTGTAGGCAAGTCACTAATTATGTTCAAAACAATAAATATGAATATTAGAGTTATTATGTTAGGTATTAATATTAGAGTTATACATTATTTAAGGTTAGACGTTAACATTGGAGATTATGTTTGACAATGAGCTTTTTAGGAGCTTCAAGCTTTTAAGAAAAAAACTTCTACTTAATAAAAAACCTTGTTTGGTTGAAGGGGCTGGAAACTTTTAGGTTAGAGAAAAAGCTCTATAGTGAAAAGCTACTAGTAGTAGCTTTTAAAAAAACTCTACTAGCTACAAGCTTTTAATTAGTAAATGACACAAATACCCATTATATTTTAAAAATAAAATAATAACCTTCTTTACAAGCTTTTAATTATTCCCATTTTGGTCATTTTATACATTTTAGTAAAAGTTCCAGCTACTCTGCCAAACACCAAAATATATTTAAAAAGTTTCCAGCTACCAGCCTCCAGCTAGTTTTGACAAACATACCCTATTTGTTAATTGTTTTTGTTTAGGTGTTACCCGAAGCTTTTCTGCATGTAACTGTAAAACTAGGGATGTTCACAAGCCGAGCCGATCCGAACCGAGCAGAGCGGCTCATTTACAATCGAGCTGAAAATGAATGAGCATTTTTCGAGCGCAAATTTTTCGAGCGAGCGTTGAGCGAGAATCGAGCGGAGAGTAATATGGACGATCATAAAATTGGGATGTTTCCTTCGATGTTTTCGTTGTCGGGTGAAAACTAAGGTCGAAATGTCCGATGATAACACTAATATTGAGATCCCAGTGTTCGAGAATGAGGCTTAGATTGAGGCTGGTGATGTGATGACATGCGTTGTAGAACAGTTGTTGCACTGGGAGGTAGGTGTGATATCAAGCGACAATTAGCGATGAACGACTAATAACATAAAGAAATCAAGACTGTCACCTCATGACTTATGGTTTTACTATTAAATTCAATAGAATGTTATATATAAAGCTATAAATTTATCTGTAAATTGTGTGTATATTTATTATTAAATAAATAAAATTTTATTCGAGCCGAACCGAGCGTACCTTTGCTCGTGCTTGGCTCATTTACAAACCGAACCGAGCCGATCGGCTCATATACAACCGAGCGGAAGATCGAGCGAGCATTTTTCAAGCATTTTCCGAACAAGCGACGAGCGATCCACGAGCGGCGAGCGATTTAAACAGCCCTATGTAAAACGCATCATTCTATTTCATATGTAAAATTGATATGTCATAAAAGATCTCTCAGCCCCGAAACATTCACGGGGTATAATTTAGTAATAATAATAATTGTTAAATATGCAAACATCAAAGTCCCACAATATAAATTATTTACATTCGATTTCAAAAAAGATTAAAGTATACAAGGAAAAAAGTGATTATATGACAGCTGGTGATTATAAAACATGGCGTGCATAACACGGCTTAGATGTTGGCCTTAATTAGCGTTGTTTCATACATGTGGCATTTTATATACGGGTTGATCATACCTAATCAACACTATGGTCTTTTTTTTTTTTTAATATTATGAATAGCTGCATTTTACTATGATAAGTCGATATAAACGTATCCAATTTTGTGTTATATTATCAACACCTATAAAAGACTATCTGTTGTGGGCTGTGAGCGAGCGTGATATTCACCCCAGTCTCCAACCACAACAGTCCCACGCAAACAGCCGCATCGCGAGCACAAGTGATGGCGGTCGCGTGCGTTAACGGGAGGAAGTGGGCTTTGGTTGCGCCGGTGCTCACCCCTAGTCACAACAGAATCAAGTGACCCGGTTACTTGAGAGTGAAGTCGGTGGCCCGCGCCTTCTCACTCGCGGCCGAAAACGGATAGTCTAAACGTATGTATAAACTTTTTTTTCTTTGGAATGATTCGTCCCATAAACAACTTTCTATTTTTTAAACAATCAACATTTTTACATTAAACTTAACACCAAATTAATATTATTAGAAACTATTTATAGATATAAATTAGACTTTTACTTAAATATTTATGAAGTTTTAGATTTTGATATTTATAGAAGGGAATTATAAAAATATATAGGTTATTCAAATAGAAATAATTAAACTAAAATGAGTCAATTGAAATTTTATTTTGGTTTTAACCTATGATGCTTATTAACAAGGATTTCTAACTATTGAGTATTGAACCCGTCCCTCAGTTGTCGAAGCAACACAAACTCGTTGTTACGAAGGTTTCACCAAACACCCACATCAGTTCTGATGGATGGGTAACCCAAATTCAGGGTTTGAAGAATATCATAAGCCCTAAATTGATTCGTATATGATTTTACCCTTGTGAATCATTAATAGACATGTAACCCATACGATCCACATCACATGTTTTACATATCAAATGTTTTTACAAATTAAAACAATTTTTAAATCGACCCACACCCTTCGTCTGTCATCTTTACTCCACACGGTCAAGTCCTCTACAAACGTCCTACAGATGAAGCCACACCACTCGACGTCTGTGGGAAATTCGTCCTTTGGTGCCACGTATCATCTGTCTTCCACAAACACCTGAGCATTTGGTCATCTTTTTATTAGGGGTTATTAGGGATAAGCTCATAAGCAATTGAGACTATCATAAAACCATAATGTAATTTACCCTATAATAAAATCACACTTTGGTCTAACATTAAAGGGAAGATGTTGACACAATTGAATATTGAGGACAACCAAATCATTTGTAATGTTTTGGCATAGTCAGCGACCACATAATCCATACAAAATGGATCTATCACGAGATACCACATGCCCCTATTTTTGCACCACTCCCTCCCTTAACATGTGTCCCAATCCCTTTTTTTGGTCTTCAGAAAATAATATTATATTTTCTATTTTAATACATTAAAAAAACTTATTTCGTGATTACTTCTTTAGTTTTGATAGGTATTGAACCTAGGAAGAAGAGTCAATATATTCGACCCCAACTCCATCACCATGGCCTCCCACCACCCATGGCCGGATACATGTGGAAGTTATGGGGCCTAGACCCCCACTAAGCCAAACTCAATTAGTGTAAAATGTTTCCTGTTGGAATAAATATACGTGACGTTTGTATATTTATCGATAGCCTTTATTATCATTTGTATAATGTTGATCAATTATTAATTATCCTAAGCCCAATAACTAGATGAGTCTTTGATGGGCGGACTTGTCATTAGATGGGCCTTGTAGGGTGTCCCCTGGGTATGCATAAGAATGAGAGCTTACTAGGGAATAGGGTTACACAACTTATTATGATAACACCTCCTAAAGTTTTCACTCCTCCCTCTCTCTAAACTGATTCATCACTCAAGAATCCTAAATCCATCATAACTGCATACCCTAAAGGGAACCCAATCATCCTGACAATCATGTCAACCTCTACTCTCTCAGGATCAATGACGGGTCTCACGAATCTCTCAGGTATTATTATTATGTTTTCCATTATTTACAATCAAAACTGATCAACATGTGGTATCAGAGCAATGTTGCTCTATCAGTTTTGATTATTTTCCATTAAGATCTGGAATTAAAATCGGAAAACAATTATGATTGAAACCTCCTAATGTTTTTTAGGGTTCCATATTTTTTTATTTTTTTTTCTTTTCGGCAAAAGAAAAAAAAATGTATAACAGAACGTAATTGAAGTTTTCATATTTTATATGGCCAATGAGGTTTCATATTAATGTGCATAACATACCTGACGTAAAATCATTGTGTAATAATTATGTTGAAACCTTTTTTGATCTATTCACATTTGTTTGTGATAAGATCTATGTTTTTCGAAGTTTTCATTAAAAAAAAAAAAAAAAAAACTCATCGGTTATTTTAATTTGTTATATAGCCGATGATGATTTTTTTTATGTTTTATTAATTTCGAAATCTGTTAATAAATATTAAGGTTCTCAGATTTCGATTCCAGATTATGCATGTTTCTTAAGGTTTTGGAATTTTTCGGTTGATGTTCTTGATGTTCTTCAAGAACATCATAATTTTTTCGAATATTCCCTTATGTTTTGGTTCAAGATTGAATCAAATCTTGTTTCCGGTATTTTAGGAAACTCAATCTCCATAATTTTTTTTTTTAAATCTTATGGATAAAGTCAAATTTCAAAATATAATGAAATTTAGGAGATAATTAGTTCCTATCTAAAAATGGAAACAAGATTTAATTAAATCTCTAATTTTTTGAACCACCTAACTTTATCACTTTTAGTTCTCGGTAATAATAACTAGTTTTTCGGTTTTAAAGATTAATAATTAAGTTCTCGGAGGATCCCTCAGTTCACGCATTCAGGTTCTCGGCTTTTAGTTCTCGGTTATAAAGTTTTTGATCAGGTTCATGAACAGGAGTTCTCGGTCAAGGTCTTCTACTTTGAAAACCCATGATGTTTCCGAGATTCCATAATTTTTCCGAGAACCTATCTTATTTATCGAGAACTATTATGTATTCGAGAACCAGTATTTATTCGAGAACTATTAAAGAATCCGAGAACTATTAAAGTTATCCGAAAACTTAAGTTATTCGAGTACTCATAATATATTCGAGAACTCATCAGCATATCGAGAACTAATTCTGATATTCGGGAACTCATCATTTTAGAGAACCCCTTATGTTGTTCGAGATCTCATAAGTTTTCCGGGAACTCATCATTTTCGAGAACTCATTAAGTCTTCGAGAACTCATAATTTCGAGAACCCCTCATGTTATTCGAGATCTCATAAGTTTTCTGGGAACTCACTATTTTTCTGAGAACTCCTTATGCTATTCGAGAACTCATCTAAAATTTTTTGAGAACTCAATTACTGAGAACCCATTACTTTTTCCGGGATCTCTGATAAAACTTACAGTTTTGATAAAACCTAACGTATCAAGTTTATTCAAAACATTATAAAAACCTTGCTTAACTTGAAATAACATTTTACGTGTCACTTCTGCCCAAAGGTGATGTGTCACATTAGTTCGTTATATAAGATCTCGTTAAGCATTGTAGCTCGGTTCACATAATTTCCATAAGGTTTCACTTCTGCCCAAAGGTGATGTGTAACAGATTATGTTGGTGAACTGAGCGTATTGCATTAAAACTTTGAATGTCTCACTTCTGCCCAAAGGTGATGTGCTACATTCACTGTTTGCAACTTAATACTTAAATAAATAGCGTATAGCCAAAGCTAGAGCATCTTATTTAAGTAGTTTATGTTTTGGTGTTATATTAAGTTATCACAGCTTCATTAGTACAATGGTCTTTGTTCTGCCTGCCTTAGATAATTACTTGCCCCCCTTAGATCACTATAAGTTCTTTTCTAACTTAGTATCTTACTATTCTCATCTTTTTCCACTATTAGCTCCTAACTGCGGCATCACTACCTTAATTGGTGATAACTTTGCTGCCTGGAAAGATTCACTTATGTTGACCTTGGCGTTGCTGGATTTCGATTACGCACTGAGAGAGGATGCTCCTCCCCAACTCACTGACAAAAGCACCGCTGCTGATAAAATGGTGCATGAGAAATGGGAAAGATGCAACCGTATGTCTCTCATGTTCATTAAGAACTCCATTAGCATGCCTATTAGAGGATCTATTCCAGATTTTACGATCGCTAAAGTCTATCTGGCTTCTGTGGAGGATCAGTTCAAAGGAACCTCAAAGGCGCATGCTTCCACTCTGATTTTGAAACTTGTGACAACTAAATATGATGGGAGAAGCGGTATTCGTGAGCACATCATGTCCATGAACGATATGGCCCATAAGCTCAAGGGTTTAGAAATGGAGATTAGTGACGGTTTCCTGGTGCATTTCATCATGACTTCGCTTCCCTCTGCTTATGATGCTTTCAAGATCAACTACAACACACAGAAAGAAAAGTGGACAATGCAGGAGTTGATCGCTATGTGCGTGCAAGAGGAGGAACGGATGAAGCTGGAGAAACCTGAAGTTGCTTACCTGACGACTGCTAATCCAAAGAAGAGGAAGAGGCAATCTAACAAGAATCATAATGCTAAATCTCAGAGGAATGATGCAAGTACCTCATCTAGCCATAATAACTCCAAAGGTAAGTTTCTCTGCAAGTTCTGTAAGAAAGAAGGACATAAGCAGAAGGACTGCCATGAATTTAAGGAGTGGCTAACTAAGAAAGGTAATCATCTGTTTATGATACTTGAGTCCTTTAACTTAAATGTTCCATCTAATACTTGGTGGTTTGACTCTGGTTCTATGGTCCATGTGACCAATTCTCTTCAGGGATTCCATTCAATCCAGAAGCTGGCAAGAAACCAAAGAATACTTAATGTTGGGAATGGAAAGTCTCTTATTGTCGAAGCCGTGGGAACATTAGAATTAAAATTCAAAACTGGTTTATGTATTGTTCTTTATGATACCTTATATATTCCTGAGATTACTCGGAATCTTGTATCTGGACCTAAGTTAGACATGGATGGTTTTGACGTTTCTCACGGTCATGGCAAACTTACGATTACTTATGATTCCCAAGTGTATGGTTATGGTTTTCTGGATGGTGGTCTCTATAAGTTAGAACTAGATGATGATTTTTCCAAGTCTTTGTTATCATATAATGTTAATGAATTACTAACAAAGAAGAAACGCAAGAGAGACTTAGAAACTTCATCCATGTGGCATCAACGTTTAGGCCACATTTCACGAGAAAGGTTAACCAGACTCGTGAAGGATGGGGTATTACCCTCTCTTGATTTCAATGATTTTGGAACATGTGTCAAATGCCTTAAGGGCAAAATGACATCAGCAAATAAGAAAGGTGCCACTAGGAGCTCTAATTTATTAGAACTCATTCATACTGACATTAGTGGCCCTTATAACATTGCTGGAATAACTGGACATACTTCATTTATCACTTTCATTGATGATTACTCTCGTTACATGTACTTGTATCTCATTAAGGAAAAGTCTGAATCACTAACAACTTTTAAAGATTATAAAGTTGAAGTTGAAAAACAATTAGATCGTCAGATAAAAGTTGTTAGATCAGATAGAGGAGGTGAATATTATGGTAGACATACTGATGTGGGTCAAGCCCATGACCCATTTTATGAGTTTTGTAAGAGCCAGGGGATTGTGAACCAATACACCATGCCTGGTACTCCTCAGCAGAACGGTGTAACTGAGCGAAGAAACAGAACCCTAATGGACATGGTGCGCAGTATGTTAGCCAACTCAGGTTTACCTTTGTTCCTCTGAACTGAGGCCTTAAAAGCAGCCGTTCATATACTCAATAGAGTTCCTACGAAGTCTGTCCCCAAAACTCCTTACGAACTTTGGACAGGTAGGAAACCGAGTCTTAGATATATGAAAGTATGGGGCTGTCTTGCCGAAGCTAAGTTATATAACCCTTTCTTACGAAAACTTGACATGAAAACTGTCAGTTGTTTCTTCATCGGATATCCCGATCACTCTAAGGGTTATAAATTCTATTGTCCTTCCCATGTCACTCGTATTGTGGAAACCAAGCGTGCTGCATTCCTAGAGGATTTCAAGGTCAGTGGGAGTAATGAAAATCCTTATGAAGAATTGCAAGAAATACAAGATGCGGGGGAGACAGATTTGTCGCTTACTACAACTCCGATGATTCCTCTTGTACCCAATGCCAATTCTATTCCTAACATCACTGCACCAACGCCTTCACAGCCAGATCTTCACGAACCAGCTAATGAAGGCCCATCAAACACTCAACACCATGAAAATGCTGAACCTGAAAACCAGCTTCGAAGGTCATCAAGGTCCAGAAGACCTACTAATTTTGATGAGTATGTAACCTTCCTAACTGAAGCTGAAATGGATACCGGAAAGCTTACTGATCCTAACTCTTATAACGAAGCCATTAGCAGTGATCAATCTTCTGAATGGACAAAAGCCATGATTGACGAGCTTGAATCCATGAAGAAAAATGACGTTTGGGATTTGGTTGAATTACCCAGCGGTGCAAAAGCCGTAGGATGTAAATGGGTCTTCAAAACAAAACTAGATCCGAATGGGAACGTTGAACGCTATAAAGCGAGATTGGTTGCAAAAGGCTACACTCAGAAAGAGGGAATTGATTATCAGGAGACGTTTTCACCTGTCTCTAGAAAAGATTCCTTAAGGATCGTTATGGCCCTCGTAGCTCATTTTGATTTAGAGTTACATCAGATGGACGTTAAGACTGCTTTCCTTAATGGTGACTTGGAAGAAGAAGTGTTCATGAAGCAACCTGAAGGTTTCAAACCTGAAGGTCAAGAACATTTAGTCTGCAAGTTGAAGAAATCCATATACGGTTTGAAACAAGCCTCACGTCAATGGTACTTAAAGTTTGATGAAGTCGTTAAGAGTAATGGTTTCATGAAGAATCAAGTCGATCAATGCACCTACCTTAAGATGAGTGGGAGTAATTTTACTATTCTTGTCCTTTATGTTGATGATATCTTATTGGCAAGCAATGGCTTAGATATGTTGCATGAGTCGAAGCGATTACTTTCGTCTAATTTCGACATGAAGGATCTCGGAGAAGCCTCTTATGTTATTGGCATCGAAATACACCGAGACAGACGCAATGGGATTTTAGGTTTGTCCCAAAGGGCCTACATTAATCGTGTTCTCACACG
Organism: Ambrosia x helenae; assembly: GCA_030844895.1. Classification (NCBI taxonomy): domain Eukaryota; kingdom Viridiplantae; phylum Streptophyta; class Magnoliopsida; order Asterales; family Asteraceae; genus Ambrosia; species Ambrosia x helenae. The sequence continues at coordinate 901,921 of JAUTDX010000096.1, forward strand.
TTATAACATGCAACATTGTAAACCTACTCCTGCTCCAGTAGCTAAGGGAGATGTATTCGGTTTATTCCAATGTCCGAAAACAGAATTGGAAAAGGAACAGATGAGAATGATACCTTATGCCTCAGTAGTCGGTAGTCTTGCTTATGCTCAAGTCTGTACGCGTCCAGATATCGCTTATGTCACTGGAATGCTAGGCCGTTACTTGAATAATCATGGCCATGATCATTGGAAAGCAGCTAAGAAAGTGTTAAGATATCTGCAAGGGACTAAAGACTATAAACTGACTTATAGAAGAAGTGATCATTTAGAAGTGGTAGGATACTCTGACTCTGACTTTGCTAAATGCAAGGATGATAACAAATCCACCTCGGGGTATATCTTTATGTTAGCAGGCGGACCCATTTCATGGAAGAGTCATAAACAGAGACTTACAGCAACATCCACAATGATGGCAGAATACATCGCTGTATATAACGCATCCTGCCATGGAATGTTGATTAGGAATCTCATTACTGGACTCAAAATTGTCAATTCCATCACTAGACCATTGAAGCTTTACTGTGATAACTCAGCCGCCGTTAGTTTCTCGAACAGTAACAGTTCGACTGGCGCTGGTCATTTCTTAGATACAAAGTATTTATTCGTACGTGAACGAGTTGAGGAAAACAATCTTTGTATCGAACATATAAGTACTAAGGATATGCTTGCGGATCCGATGACTAAAGGTCTCCCACCTAAAGTATTCGAAGATCACGTTTCGAAGATGGGACTTACTAATGACCTTGTTTAGAAGCATATGTACTTATTGACCACTTATGTTTACATATGACTTATGTTTTATGAATAATGACTTATGTTTAATGAAATTTCCTCATTATGATTTGTTTGTCTATTAGTATGTTAAGTCGACATAATGACATAAAGACAATAATGTAACAAATCAACAACTAAGGGCATAACGTAAATTGATCCTAATGTTAAGTTTTAAATTTGGATTGTAGTATGACTAATGGAGGTCCTAAGTCGAATATAGACTTAACGACTGTATTTCTCTGCTACAGTTTGGGTTTAGAACTAAAATGAGTATTAACCTCTCGAGACTAACGTAATGCTCATAACAAATGATTACTCGGCTAAGTGGGAGAATGTTGGAATAAATATACGTGACGTTTGTATATTTATCGATAGCCTTTATTATTATTTGTATAATGTTGATCAATTATTAATTATCCTAAGCCCAATAACTAGATGAGTCTTTGATGGGCGGACTTGTCATTAGATGGGCCTTGTAGGGTGTCCCCTGAGTATGCATAAGAATGAGAGCTTACTAGGGAATAGGGTTACACAACTTATTATGATAACACCTCCTAAAGTTTTCACTCATCCCTCTCTCTAAACTGATTCATCACTCAAGAATCCTAAATCCATCATAACTGCATACCCTAAAGGGAACCCAATCATCCTGACAATCATGTCAACCTCTACTCTCTCAGGATCAATGACGGGTCTCACGAATCTCTCAGGTATTATTATTATGTTTTCCATTATTTACAATCAAAACTGATCAACATTTCCCACTTCAATCACAATATTTATGTGATTAGAACAAACATGTTGAATCAATTTTAGTTTACTTGGTTTGAACGAACTTGTTAAATTAACTTTAGTCTCGAGATTCAAACGAACTAGTAAGTTTTTAGTAAACCCGTTTTAGCTCCACTCAATTTAACCAACCCGTTTTTTTCCCACACTTATAAAAATTCTTAATCAAGCTCGATATATAAACCATGAAGCTCACCTCAAGCTCACCTCAAGCTCATTTATTAAATAAACTTTAATGTGAAATGAAACTCATCTTAAATCTTAAATTAGCTCAATTCAAATTTTAAAAAACTGATCTTACATCAGTTCGGTTCAACCTCCAATCATTTCACTCTCCTAGTTAGTTTAGAGTACTGTCATTTGGTCCCCTATACTTCTGTGAGAGAAAAGCCTATAATTTTTTATGAGGTTGGAAGTGGTTGTGAGTGAATAAAAATGAGGAATCTACTGTTTATCGGTATATTGTGGGTTATTTGGGAATCTTTTGGGGAAAACATAAAACTGTATTTATTTTTTAATATTTGTTGAAAGTGGTTGTGAGTGCAGAAAAGATAAATTGTAATGATTTCTAATGTAATATATGGTTGTGAAGGAATGAGGATGAGAAAGCTACTATGAATAAAAAAATTAAAAAAAAAAAAGTCAATTTCATATATTTTTCTATAGACATGCAAATTTACATTTTTTTTTGAACGGTGACTTTCGTTTTGAGTGACCCAATGTCACATCGCCTATCGGCGACCCTAGCCAGTCTGCTCAGACTACGTTGTCTTAACTGGATCCGCGCTGATTATCAGACTGGTTACGGCGTTCCCCCGAAAACCATACTGCCTTCACACGACTTGCATCGCTGAAGTAACAGCTGGGTAAAACCGAGGAGCGGCTCGGATTCGAACCCCTTGGTGAGTTCTCCTCTTCATTGCCTTTGTGTCCTTCAAATACTGCCCGCGGGGATTGAACCCGGATCTCCCAAAGAAAATCCAGTACGCCAACCACTGGACCACAAAGTGGAGGACACATGCAAATTTACATATCTCCCTGCTATTCTTATGTAATTTGCCTCTTTTGTTGAAATGAATTTTATAATATTGAAATTAAAAAAAAAAAAGGTTTAGAATGGAAAAAAAAAAAAAACCTTTTGAGTCATCAATCATAATCATCAAATATTATTATTCTAACATGAGGGCCATTTCCGTAATTTCGGCCACATATAAATTTATAAAAATCCATCGATGAAACTCCAGACATCCATGGAAGAAGTAAAGGTATCTTTGATGAGCAAACGCAGAGCCATCAACCGAACAGCTTCCAACACACACGACGAGCTCCATAGTTTCCGTAGATGGTTGCAATGGATGTGCGTTGACCAGTCAAACATCTACACAGCAACTCTTTCATGGGTGATCTTCATAACATTCACGTTCATAGTACCCGGTCTGTCTCATTTTTATCTTGCTTGTAGCGGCTGTGATAACCGGCATGCTCGGCCTTACGACACGCTTGTGCAACTGTCGCTTAGTAGCATTGCGACGCTGTCGTTTGTTTCTTTGTCGCAGTTTGTTAGAGTTTATGGGTTGAGACGGTTTTTGTTCTTTGATAAGCTTTGTGATGAGAGTGAGATTGTTAGGACTGGGTATACTGCTCAGCTTAATGTAAGTCATTGAAGTTTCATCTTATGTTTGTTATAATTGATTGATGTTTGGATCTATTATGTTTTGTTTTGAATTTTTATTGATTGGTTGAAGTGTGTTTGAGTTTGTTATAATTGATTGATGTTTGGATCTATTATTTTAAGTTTTGAAATTAGAATAAGGTTGTGGTTTTTTTTTTTTTTTTATGAAGTTTGGATCTGTTATTTGAAGTTTTGAAAAATTTAAATTTTTAAAATTTGAATTAGAATAAGGTTTAATTTTACTTTATTTTTAAAATTAATGAAACAAAAATTGAAATGATTGATGTTAAGAAATTGATTGCTAATTTGTTGTTTTTCCTAATTTGTCTAGGATCATTTTTGTTAGATGGTAAATCTAATTGATTTTAATTTTTTTCCTAATTTGTCTAAATGTACTTGATTTTATGGTAAAAAAAAAAAAAAGTGGGGTCGCATCCAGGTGAAGAGCGAATACGGATGGAGGCGAGGTTCTACTGATTATTCCACTATCGTGCCTTCGGGCGGGTGGAGGTCGGGTTTCCACGCATCTGGGAGAGCCAAGGGATTGGCGGCGGTCGACCTTGGACACAACGCTCAGTGTCACGGTGGTTGGTACGTCGTTCCTTGCCGTTCAATTTTGTTTTTCTAACCATGAGGACGGTTACGGACAACTCATGGGACTTGGTCGGTAGCCTGCTAAACGATAGGATCTGGTAAATATGTTGAGCGGATGGCCTTGAAGAGGTTATGGTAGGAAACCAGTGGAAGCAAGATACGAATCAGAGACCTCTGATAAAGAGGAATCAGATGCTTACCACTTTACCACCTCTTGAAGTATGATCTAATGGAAATTTGTTGAGTCTAGAATGAAATAAACAAAAAGGAAAACAGTTTCTGTTTGAAATCGATTGTCGTTTTATCTGCTTGCACATTTACACTAATCTACTTGTTATCATGTTGTTTCTACTTTCTGGTATAGTAGTCCAGATATCGGATCTCTGGCTATCATTTGATTTGAATAAACTTTTGCAGTAGATTGAGTTACTGAATGAGTGAAACGAAATGGAAATGATTAGAGTTGTCTAACATATTTGCTGTTTTAGTGTTTTCTCTAGATCCTAATCGCGCTGCCTTTGTGATCATACTGTTGCATGTTAATCATTCATTAGTATCTGGGAACTCCAGGTACAAAATGGAATGACTGTAACAGAATTTTATCATCTGTCTTTCAGAGTTTTTATCGATAGATGCGGCATTTGTAATATGCGACCCAACCCAGGCGATTGTTTTCTTACGTAGATCACTTACCTCTATTTTATCACTGATGACGATTTTTAGTAACTTTATAAAAACTGGACCGTTAATGATCTTGTTAACGGTTGCCTGTCATGTGCTAGATGTCATTACTAATTCTACTAATTGTTATGAAAATGTAAATGCAGAGATCACTACAAATCCTATCCATTTTTGTCGTCCCATGTTTTGCGGCTGAGAGCGCGTACAAAATCTGGTGGTACACTTCAGGCGCGACAGCAATTCCCTTCCTGGGCAACGTTATAGTGAGCGACACAGTAGCATGCGTCCTGGAACTCTGCTCATGGCTGTACAGAACCGTTGTGTTCTTCCTTGTTTGCGTCCTCTTTCGTCTCATTTGTTACCTCCAAATCCTCCGTCTACAAGATTTTGCGCAGGTTTTCCAAGTTGATTCTGATGTCGAGTCTGTATTAAGGGAGCATCTCAGGATCAGAAGGCATTTGAAAATTATTAGTCATCGTTACCGTGTTTTCATATTGTTGGCCCTTATTCTAGTCACGGTGAGTCAGCTTGCGTCACTTCTTAATACCACCCGCAGCTCTGCAGAACTCAGCATTTTCAAATCCGGCGAACTTGCAGTAAGTTCCTCCTCTGTAGCTTTGGCTGGCTTTTTACATACTAATATTTTACTTATCCATCGCTTGTTTTGTAGTTGGTTTCTGTAAGTCTGCTTGCGGGCTTAATGATACTGCTAAGGAGTGCGACTAGGATCACCCACAAGGCGCAAGGTGTGACGTGCCTGGCTGCAAAGTGGCATGTATGTGCAACAATTGATGCTTTTGAGCCGCTTGAAGCTGACACCGAGACCCCAACAGTTGGTGCTGTTGGAAGTCAAGTGTTCCCGGTTGAAGCATCATCATCTTCCGACTATGATGATGTTGGCAGTGAAGAAGACGAGTTGGATAATACCAAACTCATACCGGCATATGCTTATAGCACCATCTCCTTCCAGAAAAGGCAAGCCTTGGGTAAGTTTGTCTAAATTGTATTTTTGATGAATTCAACCTTATTATTATTATTGCAGTAATAAAGTTTATGTAATCACTTTTAATTTAATATGCTAAGTATTCAATAAAAAAATGTTTTGACCCGTTACCCTACCTGAACAGCAACCAATTATTGACTCCATATATGAATGATAAACGATTATGTTTTGAAATAATTGCAGTGACGTATTTTGAGAACAATAGAGCTGGAATAACAGTATTCGGATTTATGCTGGATAGAACTTCAATACACACCATAGTGACCATAGAGCTATCACTGGTCTTGTGGTTGCTTGGAAAGACCATTGTTATGTCTTGATAAATTAGCTTAAAAGCCAAGAAAATCAGCATAATTATGGATGAAAGAATGCAACCACTTGGTTACTTTCATGGTCGGTCAGTTAACACCATTTGCTGCCTACAGTCAAGTAAACACTGCACAAGATTTGTTCACAGATAAAACTCAAATGCAACATGTTATTTCGCGCGATTTGTGCACTGAGGGTTGAGTAGAAGCCTGAACGGGTTCGTTTATTTTTTCGAGACATTGTTCGTTTATTGTTTTTGATTGGTCACCCATTAAAGTTGAATGTAACATATTACATGCCATGTGCAGTTAGTTACTTGTTGCTAATTATGTCATGTGTCTGATTGATTAATTGATATTGTTGTGATTGTGTGAGGTATAAAGTAGTTTCAATGATATAACTTTTTTTTTTTTTCGGTGAAAACAGTTTGTATTAACTAAACTTGTATAATACAAGAGAAAAACATATAGTAACAACATTAACATTGAGGGTTTAAATATAAGTTTAACTAGATAGAGTGTTTTGGGTTAACCTCTACATCGAGAATAAAAATGGACTCTAATGAAAAATAAAGGAACATTATGAAAATGAGCTAGTTGACGAGAAGCTTAAAAGAATAGGCATTGACTTTGTGGAATTTTAAAATAAGCAAACAAAAAGACAAGAATGAATAAGCATACAACGCCTTTTTAGCTCACACTTTGACTTTCAGACATTTTTTCAGCTCAAGAAAAAATACACTTTGGTCAACTTTCACCCAAATAACCAATAAAAAAACAAGTGTAAATGGTACTTTCGCCGACGAATATGGCTAAAAAGGCTAAAGAGTGCCGGCTTTTACGCTTGTCATTTTCTGCTTGGTGGAACCCCCCCCCCCCCTCTTTTTAGTGTAAGTGGTATTGGTTATTAGGGCGATATGTGGACCCAAGTGTACTTTTTGTGGCCTAAAAGGGTGTCCGAAGTCTAAGTATGAGCTAAAAAGACGCTAACTTTGGTTATTTGTCATGAACTTTTGATGAATTTTAACAATCCATACTAAGACTATGTATTATGAAGCTTAGTGAGAAAAAAAAAGCTGCACGTAAGCGACACATGGATGCCGAAGGTTTCAAGAAAATTATTGATGAAGGATTTATATTTGCTGAAGAACCACTAAATCTCATTCCATTGATTTTCAAACTTAAATATTTCTAGTATTGCTAAAAAATGAGGGGGAGGGGGGGGGGGGGATTGAGCAAACGGTACAGGATACTAGCGAATCCGTGGGAGTGATTAAAGTTGGATGCTGGATGTTTCAAGAAAACAATTGGTGACGATTTATATGTTGCTGAATGAACACTAACGCATTTCTAGTAGTGTTAAAAAACCGAGTGACTTAAGTAAAAGGTACCGGATACCCACGAACACTCACGTACCCAATAAGTATTGGGTAAAAAGTACCAAACGGACACGAAACACAATTTTATAATCGGGAACTAACATAACCAATACTCTTGTCGTGCCCCACCATACCATTGTGTAATTATATATATCTAATAAATCTACGACACTTCTACAGTGTCGTAGTATTTAAATACTTGGCTTACCAAATTTGACCAAACTTGAGATAATTTAATAAGTTTCCCTTTACTTTCACTTATCCATAAAAACAACAATTTACTAACTTTAATTTGACCATCAAACTTTTAGATTTTAGGATTTCAAACTTTAACTACCTAACATTTTTTAAACTTGCATTACACTTTGGCCACTAACTTTCTTACTAACTTATGTACTTTATTTTCTTCCAATTTGACCACCAAACTTTGACCACAAAACTTTTAGCTTTTAGGATTTCAAACTTTAACCACCAAACTTTTAGCTTTTAGCCGCGAATATTTTTTTGAAGCCCACGTGAGAACAACAGTCACTTAATATTATCTTTTATGTCCACGAAACCCTCCACGCAACAGGAGCTCCCACAGCGACGCACAATCTTTAACGTCCACCAAACCCTCAACGTAACAGGAGCTCCCGTCGCGAAGCGCGGGTATGAGAATCCTAGTTATTATTACATTTATAAGAAACAAAATAGTTAAACTTTTTTTGTACCATGTTCTTGAATTATAAGGAAACCATAATATAAGTTAATTAAGTATGAAATAATGCTAAGAATTTTTATTTGAATAAATATACTTAATTCATTTAAATTTTTAAAAAGATGTTCATAAACTACAATACTACAATAGCATTCAATTAAAAAGTGATACAGACGATATTGGTAATGTTACAGTGACCAAGATCGTCCTTGAAAATTGTTAAAATTTCGAAGGGTTCTGGGCTAAGACCACCCGTAGTGGGGCTCTATTGGGGCTTTATTTTCAAAAATAGTGCCCCCCACACCGCTACAGGGGGGCGCTATATGCTGATTTGGGGTTGGGACTTTATATTTATAACGCCTGATGCATATGTTTCCATCCAATCAGACCTTGCCATGTGGCAAGGTCAAAGGTCAACCTTTTTTTTTTTTTAATAATAATAATAATAAACATAATAATAATAATAATAAACATGATAATAATATTAATAATTGAAAATTTTAAATTTTAAACGGTTACTGTTCCAAACCGTTTGAAATTCAAAATTTCCCCCCAAACCGTTTAAATTTCAAAATTTGAATTTCAAACGTTTTCCCCCCAAACCGTTTAAATTTCAAAAGTAAAAGAATTGACCCATGTAATATAATTTTGTTTTAATATATCTATCTATATATATAAAAGAAAACGTATATGCTGACGTGGCGTGCAATGGGGGCCACAACCTCCCATTGAGAGTGCCACGTGGCATCATACATGAAAAATTTTAGTGTTTTTGAACTATTTCCTTTTTAATTAAAAAAGATAAACATAAAACCCTAAATTAAATTGAGTTATTTTAGGAAAAAAAGAATTTAAAAATAAATTTAAAATTTTCTCTCTCATGTTTCCTCTCATAATTTTTAAACGTTTATATCTTTTATATACGGGATTTTTTAAGGAAAAAAATTAGACCAAATTAACGAGCGTTTTATTATCTTTCCAGCGAGTACCATAGTCCTATATAAAAAACGGAGAAAAATCGACTATTTTTTATGGGGTTTCATTCATACAGGAAAAAACACACAAAGTGTTCATGTTATTCATTAATCATGTTTTTTCTTTTAAACCATGTTCTTATCTACGATGTTGAAAATCAGCTCAATCGCCATGTTATCATTGGAATTTTACTAGGTATACTTCATCAAGAGAAGTTAGGAGAAAGAATCGCGCAACACTGCAACACATGGTGTCACCTTATAGCAAGGTTATTTTTTATTTATTTAATTACAAGAGTAATAATTATTACTATTAGTATTAGTATTATTAGAATGGTTATATTCTTCAACCCCGGGAGGCTCTCGGAAAGAATTGATAGTTCCTGACGCGGCGTTCAATGGTGGCCTCAACCATCTCTTGATTATGCCACGTGGCATAATGAGATGCAATGATTACAACTTCCAACTTAAGTGTTTGTTTAGTTGATTAGGTTAGGAATTATAAGAGCCATTAGAATGTGAGAAATTAGAGAGATGTGATGAGTTTTTTAATAGTTGTAGCTTACATAAGTGATTCTTTAGATGATTACTGATTAGGTTTTAGATTAGGGAATATGAGTTATTAATGATTAGAATACTATGAACATGCAATGATTGAGAAATTTTGTGGTCACTGACGTAGCTTTTAAGGGGCGGGGAGGGACGACCGACCCCCCGAATTTTCGCTCAGAAGTTTCGATTATATAGTATTCGTATAGAAATTTTTGGGTATATACGGTTTCGACCCCCGAAACTGGTTTCCGACCCCCCGAAACAAGTGATTTCCGACCCCCCGGTGACTTACGACCCCCTGAAGTCTCGGGTCAAGCTTCGCCACTGTTTGTGGATAGTTAACTTGAGCCATTTGCAATAGGTTATCACGTAAAATTAGATTTTTCAACCCGGGACCCTCCCGGGGTAATCAGCTAGTATATATGTATATATATATATATATATATATAGGGAATGGTTAGTTTGAGAACTCACATGAGTTGTGAGAACCACAGGAACTCTTCTGGACCATTGATCTTGATGATCTAATGGTTGATATTAAAAGATGAGGGTTTTTGTCTTGACTTGATTAATAAGTATTTTTTTAATCTAATAAAGTACATTAAGGGTATTAAGGTAAAAACACCATGTTAGAGAAAATAATTAATATAATACAATATTAATTTTTTATTTAATAATTCAAAAAAATCATATTTTTTTAAACTATATTTTATTTTTTTAATTTCTTTGTTTTTTAAAATAAATAATCAGATAAGTCTAATGAGGATGATTTACACTGGTGTAATTATTTACACCAGTGTAAATTTACCATCATTTACACTGGTGTAATTATTTTACACCAGTGTAAATCTACCATGCACAAAACTATTACATTCGTATTACTGGTGTAGTTATTTACACCAGTGTAAATGTACCATACACAAGACTACTACATTCGTATTACATCAGTGTGATTATTTTACACCAGTGTAAACCAGAAACAAACATCTACACAAACGTATTACACCAGTGTAAAATGCCCCCACAACATCACCAAAATGTATTACACCAATGTAAAACAACCAAAACATCTATACATTCGTATTTACACCAGTGTAAAAATCTGCCATACACAAAACTTCTCCTAAAAATTTGTATATTACATCAGTGTAAAAAACCAAACCATCTATACATTCGTATTTACACCAGTGTAAACCACCTGAATTCATACCGTATTATCAACATAATGAAACTGAAAGCTTTTAGAACCATGAAATCCAAAGAATTGTCCTGCAGTAACCAATCCACAAACAAGTTCAGTAATTTCTTCATTGTACCTCATGAAGCACGAGACGAACATCAAACCGTTGTTTAAATCATCTTCATTCTTCGGATGAGCTTGCAAAGACAAAACCCAATTGATAACAGCTTCCCTATCAATCTACATAATAATAATAATAATAATAATAATAATAACACACAACAGAAAATAATAATAATAATAATAATAATATTACCTGTTCATCTTCTTCCTTCAACCTAGTTCATCCCCACCGTCCACCGCCGAACAAACACCTGCAACCACCCCCTGCACCAGAGGCGGGCCACCATCACCGGACCACCGCCTTCAAAAAACCCATCACCGGATCCAGATCCACCACCACCACCATAACCCCCCAGATCCAGATCCACCACCATACCCGTCGCTTTCACCCAGACCCCCACCCCCCAAAACCACCACCACACACCCGTAAAAACACCACCATAACCCACCCATGACCTCCACAGCCATGAACCAGCAAAACCCACCACCGTCTCCACTGCACCAGTCGCGTCGTCTTCATGTTCCAGCCACCACCGGCACCAGTCGTCTTCCTTATTATTATTATTATTATTGTTGTTGTTGTTGTTTAGAGAGAAGAAGAGAACGAGGGAGAAGAAGAGAGAGAGAAGAAGAGAGAGAGAGAGAGAGAAAAAAGTTTAAAATGAGATAGAGAGATAGCAGATCTTGATTTATATTATTATTATTATTATTTAAAAGTTAGTGGGGTTGGTTGGGTGTGGGGTGGGGTGGGGTGTTATTGTTACTAAAATACCCTTAACTATTTGTGTGCAAAAGACTTTATTGCCCTTGATTAAAAAATACAAAAACTATAAACATGTTGATGTGTCACTTTGTGATTAGTCTTGAGGAGTTCTCAAGTTCTCGCAACTCGGGTGAGTTCTCAAATGAACCCAATCCTATATATGTATATATAGGGTCAAGATCGTGTACAAAGTGTTTTTTTTTTTTGTGAGAAGTATTAAAAATTGATACTTAGGCATCATTTTTTGAACTTAGTCGTGATGTTTTGGATTGTTTTGCCTATAAAAACACCAAACATAACAATTAAAAACCGAAAACAATGTATTTTAGGCTTAAAACTTAAAATACCATGTTAAGAAAATTAGCAGTGTGTTTTAAGCGTTAAGTAGTGCGTTTTAGCTGTTTTTTAAATTTAATGACTATAATACATTGTATTGTGTTTTAGATTGTTGTGTTTGGTGTTTTTCAAGTTAAAACAACCTAAAACATCTTTCCTAAATCCAAGACATGATGTCTACAAGTCAATTCTTAGTCCTTCTCACACTTCTCACGAAAAATGTACTTTGTACAAGATCCTAAACCTATATATATATATATATATATATATATATCTATACTATATTAATAAGCATATAGGAGGGGCAAGAATGGTCATTTGCCACCTTTTAAGAGATGTACAAGACTTGATGCATATATTACAAGGATTGAATGCACAATTCTAACAGGTACAATATCTGATGCATAATGTACACCTATCTTTACTATATATAAAGGAAATCTACATTTTGTACAACTCCTAAACTTCAACAAACACAATCCAACTAAACAAAACATAGCCAATAGCAACACACTACAAGGATTGTCATCTACACCATCCATTCAAATTTCAATACACAAAAACAATCTTGACCGTCAGATGTAAAACCACATACTCCTTTTGCCTCTCAATTTCAAAATCCCGCTTACAAGTCACGCAGCCACTCAATTTCAAAAATCAAAATGTCCTCACAATATCTTTTTCTAGCTATACCTAAAATCTCATTTCCCCTTATATCCAGATCTAGATCTCATCTTCACACACTACTTATCGTCATTAGCTTTCTCTTTCAGTTTGATGAAATCCTTCTTCTCTTGTCATCAGTATTCATAGGTATGGCCATTACATTATTTTCCATCAATCTGTCTTTCTTGCGCATGTTCATTATCTGGTGTACTTTTCCATTCTGATTTTGTCTGCGTTTGTGAGAAGTCAGATTTTATTATATTTTGCTTTTTTTATATGCACACATAATGTTTCCATTAAATTGATACTTTATTTGAGTTCTCAAAATTAGATTTTGAGGGTTACAGAACATCGATTGCGTGAAGAATTGGTTTTATCAGGAGGTTAGATTCTACATTATGTTGCAAATCCCTCTATTAACTTTGTTGTATATTATTATATTTATATGCCACAGTTTTATCCCTTGCTTATATTTATATATTAACTGTGCTTATCAGTCTTTGTTGTTATTTTACTGTTGCGTGCATTTTTCTTTTCCATTTATATTAATTTCGTTGGTATGTTCTGTTTGCAGACGTTTCCAACATCATCAAGCTAATAACCCAAAATGGCGAACCCACTTTCAGCTTTCGTCAACATATTTCAGGTTCAGGTGTGTTTAACTTATTCCTACTTATAACCGAGTCATTGATGATCAGAAATGCCGAAGTGTGTGGATTAATAATGTAATCTATAAAGTAAATCAGTTTTAGTTTGTATTTATTAATAAATTCTTGATTTTTTTTTTTTTTGCAAGATCGACAAGCTGGTGGTTGTAACCACTGGTAAGCGGCTGCGAAGCCTAAAGAGAAGGGTCATGGCAAGCTGTTTTCAAAGTCATTGGCTGCGGAGCTTTCGGTTTTGAGAGTTGAGAGGGAGATGTTGAAGAAAGAGAATATGAGGTTGAAGATTCAGGTTCAGGATACCGTGAAGCCAAGTCTGTAATCTATTTGAAACTTGGTACAACCAATCAATCAGATTCAGGTTTAGGATACCGTGGAAGTTCATGTTGCTGGTTAGGTTGATAAAAATTGAGGAAGCGGCAGATGTTGACAGGTATGTAGTTGTTACTCATTTACAGTTGTTTTTTTAGTCAGGTGGCATAAGCCCTCTTCTTAAATATATAGAGATTCAATTTGATAATGGATAAACGGATTTATTAATTGTATTATGTTGTTTATTCCAATTTCAGGTGCTTATTAGTATGCTAAAATGTTATATGATCACCAACATTACTTGTTCTTTAGTGTTTGATGACATGTTGGGATAGCATCTATATAGTAATTTCAAGTCGTTGAATATGATGATGCTGAGTACTTGCAGTTTTGGTCATTTTGCTTTCTTATTGATGATCGTAATGCTAGCCTTTATTTCCCGTCTTTCATTAGTTTGACGATTTTGTAACTATACAGGCTATTGCCATTATTCTGATGCGATCTTTGTCAATGCAGCTAACTAGCAAAGGGCAACCAACAAATCAAGTTTGTATATAAACTAGCATGCCAGTAAGCCACCATTTATTTGAAGCCAACAAGTGATGAACACAATGTTCGTAGATGTTTTCTGGAAATATGATGGTATTTGTGGAACTTAATGTTCGTAGAATGATAACATTTACAAATTGTGTAGGAAGCCATAGAAGTATGTAGCTCTTGTAAAAATAATGTAATCCACAAGATGTTTTCTAGAAGGTAGAAGTTATAATAATATTATGACTGAAATGTTTTGGGTAGCTTCATTGTTGTTTCTTAAAATAGATGATGCTAACTGTTTATGCATTATTATTACTGTAAGTTGTAAATGTTTGTTGATAAGTAAATGAATATTTGCAGTTTAGTTAACCTATTTCTACATTCCACCCTTTTGAGAATTTGAGTTGTCTAAGATTGAAACAAAATCATTTTTATTTATTTTTAGGTGATAAAAAACTATAGCAAAACAGTTAAATATCCATGGTACACGAAGGTAAAAAATTTTTAAAACCAATAAATAAGTTATCCAAATTCATCAATCGAGTGAAGATATTCTTCGTATTCACTTTTTAGACAAATTCACCAAAGGAACTTTTGTGTTTTTGGTTTAAATTTAGTCAAATTACTTTTGTTGTGTTATATTTGTTGGTAATCTGAATAAATGGTGAATAAAGTAATAGTAAATGAGGTTATCGGACAATTTTCTGATTTGTATCGAATCGGGGGTCAAGGAGGAGGGGGTTCTGTTAGACCACTGCGTTAGCCGTCAAAAATAGAAGGGAAACAAGGAGAATGAGAAGGACAAGAATGATACAAAAAACACATTAGACCACGAAGTATAACACAATGTGAGGAAAAATGACACGAAGAATTGCAAAAATGAGACAACGACGAAAATAAAGAAAATACACAATGCAACATAAAAGACACAATGATACAACACAAATTCTAAAACTACAAGCTAAAGCTTCAAAAAAATCAAAAACCTAAAAAGTAAGATCATAAGGTTCGATTAGACAGTTCTAATGCCGTTTGAATAAGTTCAGTCGAACTTCATTTGTTACCCTTACTATGATTTTCTATTTTTATTTCACTGTGTATTTGATCTTAACCCATTATTATGCTAATAATTAATTAAGATTATTAATCCAATGAATATGATTGATTTGTTGTATTTTATACAAATATTGTACAAGTAATCAATCTATTTGAAACTTGGTACAACATGTAGAGCATAAAGTATAACTATATAAATTGTAAGCATTTTTTTTTTTTTTGAATAATGACTTTCTTCAAAGCGGAAGTGACAGAAGTTAATCACACCCGCCTAATCGGCAGGCCCTAACCCTTTCCACACGCCCAGACTATGTTGTCTGAACCAGGTCCACGCTGGCACGGTGGGGGCTTCGGTGTCCGCCCGGAAACCATACTGCCTCCACACGAGTTTTACCTCACTGGAGTAACAGCCGGATGAATACCGGGTCAGCTCAGGATCGAACTTGCATCACTTGGACCACAAGCCTCACCATCATTACCTTGTGTCCCACAAATGCAGTCCGTGGAAATTGAACTCAGGTCTCCCAAAGGGAAGACCGATCCCTTCACCAACTGAACTACACTTGAAGGACATATAAGTTGTAAGCATGATTCGAAATATACCATTGGGTTATTGTAAACTTGGTTCTAGAATAATAAACATGCACAAAACAGGAGAATAATAATGGTCTAAAATTGATTTACAACTTTATAGCCTAAAAAACAGGGTTAAAAGGTCAAACTTGACCAAATAGTCAACATAAGTCCTTAAATATTTGAATATTTCTTGCGTAGGTTGGGTTTTAAATGGTCATTTTGACTACCTTGAACCTTTGGATAATTTTGTTTACGCTTTGAAAGTCGCTAAGCCTGCCTAGAACAACATATTTGCAAGGACCCTTCTCGCAAAATTGAGAACAAGAATCATTTTATGGTTGGTAGCTAATCCTCATTTGTCACTACATAAAATTTGGATTTTTCTAATTATATTTATTTTTATTTTTAATTGATATGAAAAGCTATGGGAAATATAGACGCCGCGGATGCTAACAAAAGTATTTTACCATATAACACATGTGGATTGATTAATTATGGAAAACGAGTAACAAATTGTATATTGCCGTTGCCGCTGTCTCGCATGGGTTTCTAGCTTTTGTATTTCCAGCTCATGAATTTCATATTTTATACATCCGATTCATGTATTTATACTTTCAGGTACTTATAAATCCATTTCATGCATTTTTAAGCAAAAGTTCCCAAATTTGATTGCGGTTATTAATCAAAATTAAACGAACAGAACAAAAAACCGTCAATCTAACTAATAAACCGGGTTGATTAACCAAAAATCAATTGGTTAATTCGATAGATAACCAATGACTTCGGTTTGGGTTTGGATTTTGGTTGAAGATAATAATCGAACTGATTAAATCATGCACATCCTGAGAGTGTCTGTGTTTCCCGCCGCATCGCGCGGGTACCCAACTAGTATATATATATATATATATAGGGTAGGGTTCAAATAGGAATCATACCTTAAGTAGGAGCCATAGGAACCAATCTTAGCCATTGATCTCTAATGACATGATTGTAAATAAGTAAAACATTAATTAAATATTTAATTAAATCAAAGGGCAATGTGGTAATTGTATATTGAGTATTAATAACACATGTTTAATTAGTTTCCTTTATAATCCCATTATTTTAGGAAAGTATTTATTTTTTCCCATGGTAATCATTCTTCATCAATATGTGCAGTACATGATGTTATATAGTTTTGGATAATATACGTTGGTGTATATTATACGGAAAAGGTAATCGATCGATAACGAGGTCAAATGTATCAATATACACTGATGTATAATTATACACTGGTAAAAATGGTAGTATTAAATACATATATTATACACTGATGTATAATTATACACTGGTGTATAAATAGTAGTGCTAATCAAATGTATCAATATACATTAATGTATAATTATACACTGGTAAAGAATGATAGTATTAAATACATATATTATACACTGATGTATAATTATACACTGGTGTATAACAACTAACAAACAACTTGAATCAAACCTTCTGTGAAAACAAATCTTGAATCAAATATGAAATCACTTAATCGTTTCCAAAGTTTTATCCTTTCATAAATTAAAATGAACTAAAATATTGATACATGTAATATTCAAAAGGACCAGAACCACCGATAGTATGAACTAAATTAAAATGAACTAAAATATTTATCCTTTTATAAATTAAAATGAACTAAAATATTGATACATGATAGTATGAAGACGCTTAATTAATGTTTTCCTTAGGGACGAGAGATTTGAGGAAAATAATTGAATGTAATTCGGAGGAAGTTTTTATTAACTTCCATATATAAAACTTTTATTTAAATTAAAATATAATACATAATTGTTTAATTACATAACTACCCCCTAGATCAAGATCAAAGATGAAGGGCTCAGATTGGTTCCTAAGTTCCTAACTAGGCTCTTGGTTCCTATTTGATCTTTTTCCTATATATATATATACACTAGTTTTTATCCCGGGAGCGTCCCGGGTTGAAATATCTAATATGACATAATAAAACATATTATTATTATTATTTTAAACAAATCTCTGCCATAAGTTATCATATTCAAATATAAAAAAACGAATCTCTGCGCCGGTGTATAAATCTAGTGCCATTACAAATGAATTCGGAAGTTTGTAATCGATCATTCTAAAAAGAACTAACATGAAATAAGAAAAAAAGTTAATTATTGAAATATCGAACGTATTAGTCTAAGGGTTATGTGATGCGTTAAAAATTCATGGGTATATGATCGGGTATATAGTTCGGGAATTTGGGTATGTTGTTTCGGGTAATCGGGTCGGGTATCACATAATCCCAGACCCGACCCAAACCCACAATTTGTTTAAACTAATCCCAAACCCGACACAATACCTGTCGGGTTACAAAAAATAATCATTTTTTCTCCGATTTTTATATAGCAATATGGTACTCGTTGGAAAGATAATATAACGGTCGTTAATTTGGTGTAATTTTTTTCTTTAAAAAATCTCGTATATAAAAGATATTAACGTTTAAAAGTTATGGGGGGAAACATGAGAGAAAAAATTGTAAAGTTTTAATATTTAGATTTAGTAGATTAGGTATTTAATAGATTAGGTTAAAGATTATAATAGATTGGTTTAAATCATATTTATTCCTTTTTTTTAATTGGTTTACACTTGCCACATCACATCCTATGTGACATATCTCAAAAGAGAGATTGCATAAGAGTATGACATGTAGGATTAATCCCTTTGCAATATATATATACTAGTTTATACCCCGGGAGCCTAAGACTATGGGTAGTCATCAAGTGGCCTATGCCTCAGACAAAGCATATACGCTTGAGTACTGAGTACGCCTAAGACTATGGGGTGTGGTCATGGCAAGGATTGGGAGGACTTGCCGTCACGTCAACAAAAAGTGGGTCACCCTTGTATTTAGACCACTTGATGACTACCCAAGGGTATGGGGTAGTCTTCCTTGGGTAGTCCTTCACTCATATTAGCCAACATTAATTTTTATTTTCTAATTTTTAAATAACTAAATAATTAAAATAAATAACATAAAAAGTCACATAATATTAAAAAGAAGGTTACAATAGAAGTAGACATAAAAAAGAAACACCAAAATCTAAAAATTAAAAAAAAAACTTGCCGAAACCTAAAGTTAAAAAAAACGAAAGCTACAAATTTTTAAAAAACCCGAAACCTTAAAAAACACCTAAACATTAATAAAAAACACTAAACACCGACATTAAAAAAACGCATCAATTGCCATGTGAGAAGATGAGGGATGCTAAATTCTTCGCCGTGAGCAACCCGATAGTCTTGTTATGTGCGTTGGATTCCCGCTCGTTGGGTAATACCCGGGTTCACCTCCATTGTTGCTTGAAATAGGTTGTTCCATCTCGCACACCTTATGTATAGCTCCCATCACTTATTAGGGAGTTGATCCGCGTTACGGTGAATTGTTTGGCTTAATCGATTGTATTCCGCCAAAACATTGTTCCAAAAAGAAGACGTATTTACTTGTTGGGCCGCTGTCCCTTTGATATTGATCCAGGCCATCCCCAAATTGATCTCGTCATCCGAAGTCCAAGCCATTTTTTGAAGAAGAGGGTTTTGTTTTTTTAGTGGATTTTATAAAAAAAAGGGCGGAGATTAGAGAAGAAATGAGGATGGTTTGTAAAAATTGTGAAAAAAAATAGATGAGTTTTATAGTTGATAAATGTTTTTTTAACCCACGGTTAGTTTTTAAGTAAGGGGGATCCACCAAATTCAAAACACCCAATGAAGAGCACCAGCTTCGTTTATACCGGTCAAGGGACGGCGAGGGCGGTGTTGGCCGCCCTTGGACGGGCCATAGCCACCCCCACACCGTTTAGTCTAACGAAGTTATGAATTCCCTCAATACTCGAGTAGTTCACTGATAAAGAAAGTTGTACACAAACCTTTGTCCAACACTACATTTGGGAGAAAATTGCTCGAATGGTCCCTGTGGTTTGCACTTTTTTCACCTATAGTCCTTAAGTTTTTAAAATTACAGACATAGTCCCGAAACAGTGCGAAACAGTGAATTTTTTTAACTCGGATAGTCCCTGGAGATAACTGGGGTTAAATAATCCAGTTAAGTGGGTGTGAAATTACAAAACTACCCTTACTTTAATAAAAAATAATATAACACTAGTGGGTCCCACACTTCATCTTCCCCACTTTATCTTCTTCACCTCATCACCTCCACAAACCACCACCACCCATCTCCACCCTCCACCACCACCGACCCCCATCTCCACCCATCCCACCCGATTCCAACACCCAAACCCTACGATTAACAATTTGTGGGTTGTGGTAGTTGTCATGATGATGATGGCCGATGATGTTCTGTTGGGGGTTTGGTCTGGGTTCGGTGGGAAGATGATGTGTACGGCTTTGGTGGTTTACGGTTGTTGGGTGAAGGTGGAGCTTAGTGGTGTTTTGGTCCGATTGGCGGTGGTTGGCTTTGGTTGTTGGGGAAGATGAAGTTGGTGGTGGTGGTGGTGGGATTAAGGGTTTTTTTATATATTTAATTATAAAATGTGGGGCCCACTAGTGTTATTATTTATTTGTTTTATAGTAAGGGTAGTTTTGTAATTTCACACCCACTTAACTGGATTATTTAACCTCAGTTATCTTCCAGGGACTATCCGAGTTAAAAAATTCACTGTTTCACACTGTTTCGGGACTATGTCTGTAATTTTAAAAAACTTGGAGACTATAGGTGAAAAAAGTGCAAACCACAGAGACCATTCGAGCAATTTTCTCCTACATTTGGTATACAAAAATAGTTTCTCTTTCTTGCTTCCCAAGCACAAAACCCCTCTTCAAAACCCTAAACCCCCTTCACACACAAAATTAACCAAACCATTCCTCTCTCCACAATAATAATATTATTATCATCATCAAACATCAAAGACATGGTAGTCGGTAGGATAACCTCACGTCTTGCAAGAACCGTTGTTTCTCGGTACCGAAGCTCCTTAACCATTCATGGTAGTCATCTCTCTGTTTCAATCCTTGGAAACCACCTTCACTCTGTTCCTGATTACAGGAACAAGGTATTTTATTTGTTTGATTTCTTTTTAATTTTATTTGTTTAATTTAATTGGGTACATGTTTTTTGGTTAATTTTAGTCATTTTGTGAATTACCCTTCTCTAAAGATGTGTTTTTTTTTGGGATAGGAAGATGCATGTTTTATGATTAGCCACTTTATAGGCGACGCCTCAGAGTCGTTTTCTACCCGAATCGCCTTGAGGCCGTTTTTATAAACCATGGAGGGATGTTTGGTACATAACCAATTTTAGGTAGAGAACTGTGAGAACAACATAAACATTTGTATCTATTGCTTTAGATGTGATACATAAGAATCACTTTTGGAAGAATCGGGACTAGTCGGTGATTAATCGCTAGTTGGCTGACAAATGAGTTATTTTTTCCTAATCGGTCCATTAGTTGCTAGTCAGCTATAATAGGCCAAAAATTGGGAAAATTAAAAAAAAAAAAAAAAAACCCCGGAAATTCTGGCGCAAACCTTTCTACTTAAAAAGATTACATATTAAAATGTGTGTATAAAACTGAAAATTAATCCTTAATAATCCCAATTAATCGCTAGTAGGTACCCCACCGGCCGACTAGCACCTACCGAGTTCTACAACATCACTCTCACTACATGTGATTATCTTTTGTGCATTGTGTACGTAAAAAAAAAAAAAAACAAAACAAAAACTGCGCCTGCTTACTTTATGTATCGTCTGTCTAACAAAATCCACGTATACATAAAAGGGAAACCTTCCTAGTGAGATGAAATATGAATTTTGAGTTCTTGTCAGTAGCTGTTGAAATGATTTAGGTTTGTGGGATCTATTACTGTTCATTTGGACCATTGAAATTCGGGAGCAGGGTTATGTTTCCATGCAAATATTTAGTGTTCCTCATCCGTAAAACATTTTAAAGATAACAGTATCAGCACATTCCCAAGTCTTTTATATATTCCAATATTAACAAGTCAACTTCGTTTTAGAAAAGTTGAGTAGCGTTTATGCATTAAGCGTATGCATTCTGGTTTGTTTTTTGTGTTCCGTCATCCGTGAATATTCTTACGATGCTTTATCATCTGTTGCAGGTGATAACAGGTCAAATATCTTTATTACATAATTCTGCTCTTAATTCATTCGCTTTTCAAAGATTCGGGATCTCATCATCTGCATCTCCACAATCCAATGAAAAGACAACATCTGAAAACGGAGGAACAGATACAGACGAAAATGCAAATGAAAATGCTGAAGGACAAGGTTTTCTTTTAAAAACCAATTTAAAAAATATATTATATTTTTTAGGTTTATTACGAACTAAATCATTATTATTTTCCCTGTCACATCAGGCGAGGAAGATTTGACAATGGAGGATTTGATTAAACTAGTGACCGAGAAAGAGGACTTTTGAAGACAAAACAAGAAGAGATTGAGAAAATGAAAGATAAAGTTCTTCGAACGTATGCAGACATGGAAAACGTCATGGACAGGACAAAAAGAGAGTCAGAGAACTCTAAAAAATTTGCAATTCAGGTTGGATATTATTAGATATATATATTTATGTTAAAAATATATTTCATGCTCTTATATTTTGTGGTTTATGCATTTTATGGTGCAGAATTTTGCAAAGAACTTATTGGATGTTGCAGATAATCTAGACAGGGCTTCTTCGGTTGTAAAAGAAAGTTTTGCTAAGATTGATGCATCTATGGACACTACTGGAGCCGTTCCGCTTTTGAAAACGCTTCTAGAAGGCGTTGAGATGACTGAAAAACAGCTAGCAGAGGTAACATATTATTAAAAATTATAATTGGGTACTCTTCAAACAAGTCTACCCAACACCATTTGTGTTTTTTCCCTTAAGTTTTTACAAATAATTCATGGGTTAATATTGTAAAAAGTTTAACATACCTTCTTATGCCTGCACAAAAAAAATTCCGTAGCCTACTATGACTTTATTGAAGTCCCTTGGAACTAGTCTACCCTAACCTTGTCTAAAATACATCTAATTGTGATTTTTTTTAATAATTCAATTTTACTTCTTAAAATGGTCACAATTTTGATAAAGTGACATTTTAGTGTGTAAAAATGTGGGACATGTATACTTTTTCTATTATATAAGATGCTATATATATATATATATTGTGTATGCAAAATGTTTGAATGTCACTTGAACAAAATTTGACCATTTAGAGCCTAGAGGTAACGAGTCATTTTTTTTTCTTTTCACTAGGGTACGTGCAGTTTAGGGACTTTAGTAAATACCAATGTTATGTTGAGGGACCTTTTCATTTGTCGTTGACAAGCTTAGAGTCTGATATACCACAATTAGGTTGAGGGCATAGTTGTCAAAAGCGCGCCGAGGCGCACCAAGTGCACTGCACCCTGTGAGGCGCGCATTTAGGCGCTGAGGCGCACTATCAGGGCTGTTTTCAGGCTGATTTCCGGCCAAATTCAGGCTAAAAGTTGCCTAAACCTCTAAAACATCCTAAATGAGCTATAAACAAGTCCTAAACAACCCTAAAACATCCTAAAGTAGCCCTAAACAAGCCTAAAACATCTCTAAAATCCCTAAAAAATGTATTTTATACTATGCGCTTAATTATAAAAAAGCCCTCGTTTTTTATGTGCCTTGCGCCTAGGCTCCGGGCTCGGCCTATGCGCCTAGGCGTTTTGACAACTATGGTTGAGGGACATCTTTGTGCAAAATAAGAAAGTCTGTTGGTTTTTTACTTGTATTAATATACTAAGTATGAATTCAAGACTTTGCGACTACTCTTAATATAGTCATCCGGTTTTTCTTAATTTAGTAGGTTTGTTGATTTTCAGGTTTTCAAGAAATTTGGCGTCGAGAAATACGATCCAACAAATGAGGAGTTTGATCCCAACAGGCATAATGCAGTGTTTCAAGTACCAGATGACACCAAGACTCCCCATACTGTTGCAGTTGTTCTTAAGGTTAAAAACAGTTTTATTTTTTACTGTTTTACTTGCGACTTGATTCATACCTGTACGGCTTTACCTGATCATGTTTTTCTTTTGGTTTTGCAGGCTGGATACACGCTCCATGATCGAGTAATACGACCTGCTGAAGTTGGCGTGATCATAAAGGCGGGTTAAAATAACAAATGTTGGGTCAATAATGTTGCCTCGATAGTGATACTGTTCGAAGATTTTTTTAAACATTTTGTCGTGTTAGGATCGGGAAAATTCCTCCCCGAGGGAAAAGTATTTTAAGTTTTTTTTTAATTTACTTCAATTTTGTATCAACTGTAATAAAGAATGGTTACATTGCCTCTCCTTAGACTTCAACTTGTGATAAAATGAATGATGCTGCACAGATTTTATTTTTATAAACATGCTTTAGTCATTTGGGTCGAGTCAACAAAACTGGTGTATTTGCTTAGACTATAAAAATAAAAATAGCAACAAATGCGGTTAGTTAAAGGGCTTACATCCTAGTGGTACCAAGGTGTTTTAAGGTGTAGTCTCTCCCAAGAGGTGTTGGTTTGATTAGGGCTATAAATGAACTTAATGGACACGAATAAGGCTTTGTTTGTGTTCGTTAGTTAAAGAAATTATGTGTTTACAAACAGTTCATGAACACTTACCGAACAGGGTTTTTTGCTCGTGTTCTTTGTTAAGAAAACACTCGTGTTCGTTTGTGTTTGTTAATTTTGTTCGTGAACACATACCAGAGGACCAACTATTTCATGATCAATCATCTTGCAGAATGAGTTTGATAGTTGTTTCGGCGGACAATGATTGTAGTATTTTATCATAAATGTAGAATGACCGATATAGTCGAAAATAACAAAGAATATGCCGAAGCATAAATCACGTACAACGAGAGACCATCCATTAGTTAAACAGAATAGATCATCAACGACTTTAACACGAACGGACCAAACATGACCTTCAACAGTCCTAATGATAACATTTGTGTTATATAGGTTGTTTGCCCAAAAGAAGTTGTTCATAGATCTAGGTATAGGCTGCAAATAATTGGTAAAATACATAACATAACATAACTTTAGTTTTTAACTATAACATAAAGTAATAAAACAATTGTTAATTAATAACATACACATCTTACCAATTCACATGAAGAAGGGTCATGTACAACTTTAAAGAATTGGTTTCCCTTTCGATAAGACATCCTGAAAAGTTAACAACGTCTGTTATGTTTATCGGAAAATTAACATGTATATACAGAAACATTAACCATTCAACAGATTTCAAAATAACATAATTATTCATCTTAAACCAAAAAAATAAAGGACATTCATAACAAATAACAAAATTAAAACAAAAAAACAGAATCAAAACCTAGAATTAAAACAAATAACAGAGTAGACTACATTAAACAACAATAAAAAAACAAAAATTAAATGAAATTAAAACTTTTATTGGTATTTCAACAAAAGTTCAAAACACAAAATTAAACAAAAAAAATCCGGGACAAAAAACATGATAAACGACATAAAAAACCAAGAAATAAAAGACATTCAAACCAAAAAAACAGAATAGTATTTAAACATAACAATATCGAAATAAAAAAAACGAATTTTACCTTTTGCAATTAGGTTTTGGAATGTCGGAATCTGTAGGAGAACTTAGTAAAAAACCAAACTTGGAAGATTTAAGGGAGGATGAACTCAAGACGGATTACGGACCCTGAAACTATTCCATAATACAGTTTATCGGTGTTGGATCTGAAAAAAAAAACAATATATATCAAAACCTCCATGAAACAGAACAACAATATTATGAGCGAAAATGATCGAATACCTTAAAACAGCATGGAAGAGGAAGGATCTGAAAGACTTGACATGGAAGATTAGATTGGTGTGGATATTATTGATGAAGGGGAAGGATTTGAAAGATTTCTCATGGAAGGATTTAGGGTTACTTAGGAGAAGCGGCAAGTTATTATGAGGTGGAGCAGGAAATAAACTTTACTATAACCCGGGTCAAAATTTGATACGGGTTAAAAGATGGGTATGGATATTACATTTTATGATTGCCATGTGTATTGTGAGGTGGAGCTCTAGTAAGGGGACAAGTATCCCTTAGTTACTCATTTATTAGTAGAAGGTAGATATTTCTTTTAATTTTTAATTTTTGAAGAGGGGCGATTTCAGCAATTAAAACTTTAAAATGTGAATGGACAAGATTACCCTTGACTTGACTGACACTAACTGGATAGAGTTAGTATCAGAGACGAGAATGACAAATAATTGAAACCATTATACGATTATGACAAAAAACCCAAAAGTTTGTATGTAAATAACATTTTTCATCAAACAACTAGGGGTGTTCATCGAATTGAATAACAAATTTTCGAATTTTTCGAATAATTTTTTTTTTACTGAATTCGTATTCGATTAGAATTCAATTTACTGAACTCGAATTGAATCGAATTTGAATTCGGATTCTCGATCATCGAATCGAATTTTTGATAATCGAATCGAATTAAGTCATATTTCGAATTTTGAAACATCAATGATCATTTTAACACTTTACTTAAAAAAAAAATATATCTACAAAGGGAAAAAAACCGGGAAAAAGGACCGGAAAGCGTATTTTAATATCCTATGATCCTATCCACTGACCTATCATCAACCTGTGCACCAATGGCTCTCTGCACTTCATCTTCTTCTTTAACATCATTCCATTTAAAACCCTTCATCATATCTCCTTCAATTCCTTTAATTTCCCTACCCAACTCTTTCAGACCCACCAACCCATTATTATTATTATTCCCTTCTCTCACAATCTCTCATTCCCATCATCAACTCTCTCGTTCTCCAAGAAATGTATCAATCTTTGCAAGAGCTTCTGCGGCCGCCGAACCGGTTACCGACCCGGTTAAAGAACCGCTACCTGGGAACCTAGTTGTTGAAGAAATTCAAGAACCCAATTGCAGGGTGAGATGTTTGATTTGAATTGATTGGATTATTGTATTTCAGTGAATTAGTGTTTGAGTTAGTGAATTGAGTTGGGTTTTTTGTGTTTATAATGTGTATGCATTGCAATTGTTTGTTAAGAGTCCCTCCCTAGTGACATTATTATAACTATTAATATTATTATTAGTATTAGTATTACTGTTATTGTTACTATTACCGTTAACGGTTCGGTTCAACCGGTACCGTAGTAGGCAAAAATGAATACTGTCACCTATATGTTTAGTTTGTATAGGTATGGTACAGTATTGTTAGAAGTCCTGAACTAGTATCGTACCGCATAGTACTGATACTGAAATAGAGCTAAATTTAAAACTGAATACCGTACTCCATACATTCAGTTGGTACTGGTATGGTATGATTCGGTATGTGTACGGTATCAGTTTATTCAGTATGAAATTTCTCATCCCTATCAACCGGTTTGTTAAAAAAAATTGGGCTGAAGCGTTGGCTGCGGTTTTGACTAAAGACAAACTGAACCGTCTGGTTTTCACGGTTTGACAGTTTTTAGACGAAAATGGTTAATTTTTTCGAAAGCATGGTTTTGTATTTAATTTTAATTTTAAAAAATAATAAAGGGTTGGTAGTGTCACGTGTCATAATTCTGTGAATCCAAGGTTCCGTTTCCCGTTTTGCTTGTTTCACCACTTGGTTTTATAATTCCTAAATCTTCATTGCTATGTGTTTAACATGTGTAATACACAGGTTTCTAACCTAGTATTATATTTATACATAAAATTTTTAAAAATAATAAACGATTGTTTATGAATATAATATACATACATAACTATATATTCCTAAAATAAAAAAAAAAATATAATACTCGATAGTAAACACAAAGGGGTGATTCGGTGTTTACAAGGCCGGTTCCAGAGTTCCAAACCATAAACCGAACTGCAAACCGACAGTCAAAACCGGACCGTATATATTTCAAACTGGCCAAACTAATAATTTAACGGTTTATGAGAGCAGCCATACTACAATGAATCATTATTGTGTAGAATAAGAGACTGAATACATAGTTTGCATTTAAAACCTGCAAAGTTTGACATAGCTATTCATTTGGCTAGTAAATTCAATTGTTTGTGTAACTGCCATTTTTTTCTGCACTTTTTAACCTTTGAAGTTTGCAGATTCGGTTGAGCGTAGAAGTTCCATCTGTCGTATGCGACGACTGTTACAAAAGGGTATTAAATGAGTTTATGAAGAAAGCAAAGGTACAATTAAAGTTCATAATCTGCATGCCAACTAGTTTTGGTTTCTATGTTTATTTGCATACTTCATTTGCTTTGTGTTCTTATATCGGGCAAAAACAGTTTCCATAATGTTTTGTTGCTTATCCTTCAGGTTCCAGGATTTCGTCCCAGAAAGAAAGTTCCTGAAAGTATTCTCATAAGCTATATTGGGAAGGACAATGTTAAAAAGGCGGCTGTTGAAGCTATTCTAAAGAGAACTCTTCCGCATGCCATGTCATCAGTATGTAGCTTTTCTTGTTTAGAATTTCAAAAGCATAGTTTCTGCATTGGTATCTAGAAATACCAATGCAGTTTGATGAGCTAGAAACCAAAAAGTTATGAAATCTAACCTTCAAGAGGGCGGTGCAGTGGTAAGCGCGTAAGCGTAGCGTAAACTGCATATACCTGGTCCCATTAGTTAATAGAGTATTGGTGGGTCCCGTGTGTTTACGAGTAACGGTGTGTATAATATATGGAAAAAAGTTATTGAATGTGTTCATATGCACTCATAGAATCTAAGAAACTGTAGACTTCTTCCGGTACATGTTTATGCATATATAATTCAAGTTCTAATATAATTACGCCATAATCGCAAACATCTTATTTCACAGGTAGAAGCGCGGGCTTTAAAGGATTCGATCCGCATTACGTCAACATTTGCAGACATGGAAAAAACTTATTCTTCTTCCAACACCCTAAAGTATGTCAAAGGTCTTATGTTTATGGTTAAATAAAGACAAGGCATCTCGTTAATAATTATGTGTATGTCTTTTTATTTTTTACAACTTCTTCTGTTGGTGGTATAGGTATGATATTATTGTGGATGTAGCACCTGAAGTGAAATGGGTCCCAGAGGATGGCTACAAGAATTTGAAGGTTGTCGTTGAGCTTGACAATGAAATAGAGGCGAAAACAGCAGCTGAACGAGAATTAAAGCGTCGTTACAAGGCTCAAAGTATAATGCGAATTGTCACCAATAGAGGACTACAGGTACTAGATGCTTTAGAAGCCCTTCTTTCTAATTTTCAACTCCTAAATTGTTTTATTTAAAGATTAAAATAGATATTATGATGTTTTTCTAAGTCATGCTAACACATTATTAATTATATATAATAATTTTATTTTATTTTTATAAAATGGACAAAAAGTGTTTACGAGTCAACCTAGTTAATAAATGAAATATAGAAATGATATGAAATGGAGTGGATGACCTCTTCTATAGATAGGTGATGTAACGGTCCTGGATATATCCGCAACAACAGTGGAACAAGAAGGATCAGAAGTAAAAGACGTTCCAGCTGCAGAGAGTAAAGGTCATCCACCGTCTTAAGTCAAACTATAATTCTTTTACCTTTTCGGTCAAACATCATGTTCTTTCGATTTGCAGGCTTCCAATTTGATACAGAAGATGGAGATAGAGTTATTCCTGGTTTCCTTGACGCAATAATTGGAATTCAAGCAGGAGAAACAAAATCTTTCCCGCTTGTATTTCCAGATTCATGGAAGCAAGAAGATCTGCGCGGTCTTCCTTGTCAGTTTACCGTAAGTTTCCTCCTGTAAAGCTGTGTGAAAATGTACAGAGAGATTTATTTTTTGGTTGCTTCATTGCATTGCTAGGTTGAATGTAAAGAACTCTTTTATAGAGAATTACCAGACATGAATGATGCGATTGCTGATAAGCTTTTCCCTGGATGCACCACAATCGACCAGGTTAGACTCGACAATCGACATATATATATATATATATATATATATATATATATATATATATATATATATATATATATATATATATATACCTTCTTTTACTAAAGAACGGGCCGAGCTGAAATGGGTCAGTTTTCATCCCATTGGCATCTACTAAAAAATGGCTAAAAGAGGAACACGTTGAAAGTCGTCCAAAATCTAACTCTGTTCTTTTTTACTGTTAAACGGAATGGCATTTTAGTATTATTTTACCTGAAGGACTTTTTATGAGTAAGTTACAAAAATAGTTCATAATGACTGTTATGCCCTTCCATTTAATAGCAGAATGTAATGGTTGATATTTTATTTAGATTAAAACTCTCTTTTGATGCCTGGATTATCATATCAGGTTAAGGAGTCTCTGTTGGAGAGATGTTTAGAACTGGAACAAACAGCTAAAGATCAAGCAACCGATAACGCAATTCTTGACCAGCTTCGACAGGTGTTTAATTGTCTGCAAGAATTAAATGATACTTATTTTTTCTTCATTATTAACAAGCTTTTTAAACTCTATTCCAGATGGTCCAAGTTGAAATTCCTCAAACGCTGTTTGAAGAGCAAGGCAGGCAGCTTTATGGAGGCAAACTACTACAAATACAGGTCTTCTAATAACACAACACTATTGAGACGGGCGTTTATAGTCTTTATTTTTCTCTCCAAAATGATTCTTTTATTATTATATTGATAAGTAGTAGTTAAATGAAATGCCCTTTGACCTGAAAAACGTCAAATGTACATGCAGGCAAACATGAAGCTGAATGAAGAGCAGATAGCAACACTTTCAAGCCCCAAAGCCGTAAGAGAATACTTGGAAAACCAGAGGGAGAACATAGAAAATATAATCAAACAGAATCTTGCGGTTGGAGACATCTTCAAGCGCGAAAATCTGCAGGTGCAGGCTTTGAATCTATCTCACACCTCATCTTAAATTCTTATGTTAATTTTTACAACTTGTATAAATATATTAAAAATGAAAAAGTTTTATAAACATCATATAGATATTGTATAGTTTCTAATATGTAATATAGTTTTAGGATTTTTTTTATAATATTGATTACAACTATAGTAAGTATTTGAAATTGAATCCTGTGACATTTATAATCTAATAAAATTTATTTAATAAATAATATAATATGTGTTGACCCCTATGTTGGCAAAAGCCCCTCGGGCGCAGCGAGGCGCACGTATAGCGCCTGGTGTTGGCTTAGGCGCAAATCTGGGTTTTTTATGCGAAAAAACGGTGCCTAGGCACGTGCCTGGAACAAGGCGCAGGCGATAAAAAACGAGAGCTTAAACTCGTCAGGCTGATTTTCCGGCCAAATTTAGGCTAAAAGTTGCCTAAACATCTAAAACATCCTAAATGAGCTATGAACAAGTCTTAAACAACCCTAAAACATCCTAAAGTAGCCCTAAACAAGCTTAAAACATCTTTGAAATCCCTAAAAAATGTATTTTATACTATGCGCCTAATTATAAAAAGTCGTCGTTTTTATGCGCCTAGGCTCTGGGCTCGGCCTATGCGCCTAGGCTCTGGGCTCGGCCTATGCGCCTTGAGTTCACCTAGGCGCTTTGACAACTATGGTTGACCCAATGAAAATTTACCAAAAACTTTCATTTTTCACAGGTTTCAACTGATGAGATTGTAAAAGAGGTTGAGAGCTCTGTTGCTGAGTTCAAAAAACACAAGCAGGATTATGACGAGGAAAGCATTCAAGAGCAGGTATTTTACGTGTTCAATGAAAATTTTGTTTTTTTCTCCGCATAAATATTCAAATATTTCTTTTTCCGTTTTTCGGTTGATTAAATAACCATCTTCATGTTTTGTGGATTGTAATTTCTTACAAAAAAAATGAAATGCATGCACTTTTTGAACAGATTGTCAACAACAAGAATATAATTCGCATGTGAAAGATAATCATCACTACATAAATCATCAATTCTAAACATATGATATGGTGCAAAGCTTCTTTAAAACTATGGTACATTTGAAGATAGTTATTAAAACTAATGTACTTTTGTTTGTTGCCCGTTTGCCTGCTATTTTGATGTAATTTTCGTTTTTATGGAATGAAATTATATATTTAGATAAAAAAAATCGAGATATAATTAAGTTTTTTTCTAATATTTAGTAAGAATCTAAACATACAATTTTGTAATAAAATTTTATCGAATTGTAGAATCTTGATTAATTTATATATCCATTGTCTTTTCATCAATTGTTATTAGGTGCAAGAGGTATTAGAGGGAGCAAAAGTGCTTGAATGGTTGAGAGAACAAGCGGATATCAAGTATGTAACCGAATGAAAATCATGAAACAGCAGCAGCCAAACAAACGTTTTTGTTCCCAGGTGCATCTGTTTTTCGGTCCTGTTAGTTTGCGATAAAGGCTTGGAGGCAAGTGTAGCATAGCTAGAAAGTCAGTAATGAACAAGAACCTTTGTAGCAGAGAAGAGAGATAAATAAATGTTTTATTTGTTCGTTGTAGTTTTTGAAAATTGCCTGAAGGTACATGCTGCTGTATTGTTATAAAATGAAATGTTTTTTTATATATAAAAAACATCTAAACAGTGAGTTTTGTATGTGTTATGATTTATAAAACTGCTAAGTGTAATGTGCTATTATTATAACTGCAACATTTTTAGGAACTGGTATGAATACTAGATATGCCAGCCATTGAAGGCATTAACTTTACTTACACTGCCTTTTTGCAAACAACCCCTAAAAAAATGAATGAAATGATTTTTCATTATCGCTTCGCTCCCAATATTAAGAAGCTCATTACTTCAATTAGTCCCCATGTTCCTCGAATGGATCTCTTAGTTGTTGAGAAGGTTGCCCAAAAGCGGTAAATAATATATATTTTCAAATCATCAATAAGGACTATAGAAAATAAATCTATTTTTAATATAAATTAAATATTAATCTAAATTAAAACACAATTGTTGCGCCCTAGTGGAAGAAGGGAGGGGATTCTCCCGGCGATGATGTTTTCCTAGAATACATCCATCCTTCAAAATGGGATTTGGTTCTAATTTCCTTTTCCGGTTTTGATACCATTTTATTACTAACATGACTTAAAAGAAGCGAAGTAGACTTTGCCTTTAACGAACGATTAAGTTATTGTGTACTAGTTTTGGTGCTCTGGAGTGTTGTTAGAATCAACTTGTATCACTCAATGCATAGAAGACAATGAACCATGTACCAGTAATGATAGTACCCTAATGTATCACAATTTAAACAATACGTGCATATGTTTATGCGAGTATTGCATTTTTCTGTTTAAAATTGGTTTTGTATGTAATGATGGCTTGGCTCACTGACTCCAAAAATTTATAACAATGCATCAAACATTGCAAGGTTGTAATGCGTAAGGCTGCTCGGAGTGAGGCGGGAAGGGGGGTAACACCGTCGCAAGGTGGCGTGGGAGGGGCGGGAGTCAAGGGGGCGGGGGGCAAATCGCTGGCGTGGGGCAATTTTGGGGGACACTTGGCATCTTCTGATTGGTCAGGTTTTTTTTTTTTTTTTTTTTTTTTTTTTTTTTTTAACTTTAACACAATATAATATTATTATTATTATTATTATTATTTTAAACAAATCTATGCCATAAGTTATCATATTCTAATATAAAAAAAGGTAATTGGGTCGGGTATCACCTAATCTCAGGCCCGACCTAAACCCACAATTTTTTTTTAAACTAATTCCAAACCTGACACAATACCTGTCGGGTTACAAAAAATAGTCGTTTTTTTCTCCGTTTTATATAGCACTATGGTACTCGTTGAAAAGATAATAAAACGCTCGTTAATTTGGTGTAATTTTTTTCTTTAAAAAATCTCATATTTAA
This sequence comes from Ambrosia x helenae, assembly GCA_030844895.1. Lineage (NCBI taxonomy): Eukaryota > Viridiplantae > Streptophyta > Magnoliopsida > Asterales > Asteraceae > Ambrosia > Ambrosia x helenae. The sequence goes on from JAUTDX010000096.1 coordinate 935,423, forward strand.
AAGATATTAACGTTTAAAAGTTATGAGAGGAACATGAGAGAGAAAATAATAAAGTTTTAATATTTACATTTAGTAGATTAAGTATTTAATAGATGTTAAATCATATTTAATCCTTTTTTTTAATTGGTCTAGAGTTGCCACATTACATCCTATGTGTCATCTCTCAAAAAAGAGATTGCATAATATTATGACATGTTATCAAAAATGCTTTGGTTTATTATATGTATAGATAGATAGATAGATAGATAGATAGATACATAGATACATATAGATGGTGCGTCAACATTTTACGACAATAACTTCCCAATAATAAAAAACTATACGATGCAATAATAAAAAGACATTGTCACATGTTAGAGAATAAATATAAGATTCAGTAAATAAAAACATTGTCATTATAATTTAAAATAAAAAAACATAATATTAATATGATTGTCCTTTTATTTAAAATAAAAACGTTATAACCATACACGAACATAAAAAACCAACTAGTGTGGTTCACATTTTATTTAATACTAGTAGGAAATCCGCGCGATGCGGCGGGAGTGACACTTTTTATTTCGGTACTTATTTAAAATTTATATAGTATTTGTTGTAGCATCATTGCGGTGGATATATGTCATAAGCGTTACACATGTCTAGTAACTAAAAAGATTTAACATTTAAATTGTAAAGTACTTTTAAGAAACATTTGATAAAATAAAGTAACACACGAAAGGAAAAATAAGTATTAATAAACATAAAAGTTGAGAAAAATAAAAGCTAGTGAACTACTTGAATCATGAGATCAATTTAGTCAAACACGTTCCAAGTCTGCATGATCTCATCTATATTGTCTGCCCTCCATTCGTCATCAAGAACGATCACTGAAATTTCTTGTATATCTCCATGTTTGATTATTACATCTTTTGGTGAGGATGAGTTTCCTCCATTTTCTCCTATCTAAAGTGGCATCAAATATGTATTCTTTATCATTTTCATCAGAACTGTCTAGATCAATAACTTGACTCCATTTCCATTAAGAGAGCCTCTTTGATCTCTTCCTATTAATTTCATGCTATCTGATCCTTAAAATAAATTAAAAATAGAGTAAATTACTATTTGAGTCCCTGTGTTTTTGTGGTTTTAACTAGTTGAATCCAAACCGAAAATGTTTAACTATCTGAGCACCTGATTTTTTAAATTTTAACTATTTGAGTCCAATTTACTAACGCCATCCAGAAAGTCTGTTAAGTGGAGGGCATTTCAGTCATTTGCCTATTTATTATTATATACTATAATTATATGTATATATTATGTACATATATAATATCACCTCACACACAAACACATAGTACAACTCTGCTTCTTCCCTCTCCTCCTTCCCAACCCCAAAACCACCACCACCCACCGGATCTGAACCACCCCACTGCACCACCATCTATAATACAAATCTCACCTCACACACAAACACATAGTACAACTCCAGCAGCCACCAACACCAACCTCACGCTTGCCATCACACTCCTACTCTACCTCATCAGAACCATGTTCAGATCCAAAAACGCAACGTCGGTCTTCTTCTTTTTACGATCTTCAACTTCTCGTGATGGATAGACAACTCCCGTATACCTTTATCTTTCTCAGAGGAGGTATTATCACGGGTTCGGTTTCTATATATTTTCCCTTCGTTTCTCTCTCCTTCCACTCTCCTCCGCCGCTGCAGTCGTGCTCCGCTTACGTGGTTTACATGGGGTGCGAAAGATGGAGACCGACCGACCATGGGTCAAGGCCGGTGACCCATCATCTTTGTTCTTTGAATTGCAGATCTGATCTGGGTGTTGTTCTAGTGTAGTTCAAATCTGGGTGTTTTTTGTGGTGGAGGTTCTGATGGGTGAGGGTCGTTTCTTGTAGTGGAGGTTCCGGTGAGGTGGGTTGGTGGTACGGTGGTGGTCGGTTGGGTGAGGGAGGGACGATGGGTTAAGGCTCGTTTCTTCTGTCTGTGTGTATAATAATAATAATAATATAATACTAGGGTATTTTAGTCATTTCATGAAAAACTAACTGAGAAAATCTAACCAAGTTAGTAAATTGGACTCGGATGGTTACAAATTGAAAAATAAGGTGCTCAGATAGTTAAACATTTTCGTTTTGGATTCAACTAGTTAAAACCACCAAAAACACAGGGACTCAAATAGTAATTTACTCTTAAAAATATTTAATACACAAGTTAATAGAAGATGAACTAAATGTTGATATTACCTATTCACTAATTTCATGTTGAAGATCAGATTTGTAGGGACTAAACATTGCACCATAGCAAATAATCTCAACACTATTATCACCATTATCCTGCAATAAAACATATACAATATACCACATAAAATAACAGCCATGTTAATATTAAAAAAATTAAACATTAATAAATACAACCTTAGACGCTACTTTAGACGTTGTATGGCAATTGGTTTATTCATCTCCGTATGTTTTTCATCTAAATGAATCTACAAAACCAAGAAGTTAACACTTAAATGATTAAGATATGTATAAAAATGTATAATTAGTAAAATGGGCCGAATGAAAACCATAAACTAACAAACAATCAACATTAGAAGCTTCATCTTTTGAATTCAGTATCCATGCCTACGTATTTTAGTGTTGGGTTATATAAGACCACAGTTACCAGATCATAGACTTTTGATAGCCAGTTGTATAGTTTGATAGTTGAAGGACTTATATGTAATTAACACAATTTTAGTAAAGAAACCCTAGGCTGCACACTTATGATACGGGCCCTGCGCACTTGTGTTAAGTGCACAGCCCAGGAGCCTTCCTATATAAGCTTAGTGTGTGCACAGCTCTATGGTTAGGGTTTTGGGATTATCTTTGTAGCACACGTGAATAGGTGCGTACTAGTCTGTGTATTCCAAGGTTATTCATCATCAAATCAGAAATGGAATCATCATGTTATTCATTGTGTGTGTCGGTTTTCTTCATGTTCATCTAGTATCTTTGTTTTTCTGGATTAATCACTTAAAACACCTAACAAATAGGTGTTTCTAAGTGATAACAATCTATTGCATTTCACAAGATCTAGCATTCGGGACTTACAATTTGGTATCAGAGCCTCTGTGCTCTAGATTGTATCTACTTAAAAGATACCAAAACCCTCATCTTGTTAGTTTTATTAGTTTTTTAAAATTTTATAAACTTATTGTGTTCTTCTCATATTTTGGCTTCAAATTTCGTGAAAATTGTGTTTCTGAAGGTTAATAGTATGTCATTTTAGGTAGAAATTCAATCCAAGCACTTCTGAATGAAATGAAAAATGTTTTGGAAAGAATTCAGCTGAGTTTTTGTGCTTTTCACAGCCTGTTTTGCGCACTTATTTCATACATTCTGCGCACTTATCTCATAAGTTGAGCACTTGTTTCTTGGTTTGAGTACTTGGCTCATATATTGCAATACTTGTGATTGTGAGTACTTAAATCTCTAGTTTTAGTACGCAATCAAGCTTATGCGTACTTGTTTGTCTTCCATTGTCTTGAGCACTTATCTAGGGTTTCTGCGCACATAAACAGAAATCTTGGATTTGTGCGCACTTATTGATAGGTGTAGTTCTTGAGTACTTGCTAGGGTTTCTGCGAACTTAAATCTTAAACGAGAGTTTAAGTGTCTGCGCACTTAATTTAGTACGCAGACTGATCAGTAAATACTGAGCACTTAGCATCATGCCCAAGTGTTGACTGATCTGCGCACTTATCAAGAAACACAGCTACACGTGTACTTCTGGCCTGCGCACTTAACAAAAGACTACAACTTGACAAGGCAGTTTTACATTATTACAGGTTGCTGCATACTTGATCTGGACTTCTGCGCACATAACTGCGTACTTAAGGACTTGGACATTTTCTGGACTGTTAACTAAAATCTGATTAACTAAACCCTTAAAATTCACTTAAATTATGGCCGGTAACGATAACCACTCAACAGTAAATCCTATCATCTCAACAAGAACTTGAAACCGAACCACAACTAGAGTTCCTAAGTTAAAAGGTGTTGAAGACTATGGAACTTGGAAGAACAGAATGAGGTCATTCTTCTATGTCACGGACTTCACCTAATGGAATTCTATCCAGTTGGGCCCACACATTCCAATGAGAACCACTGCCACAAGGAGAAGAGTTTAACCCTGATCCAACCACTTACACTGATGTCGATAAACAGCTACTCCAGAGAGATCATAAGGCTTATGGTGCCCTTACCATGGCCTTATCAAATGATGTTTATAACATGTTTGAGGAGTACGGCACTGCGCACGATCTGTGGTTTACGTTAAATGAGTACTATGAAGGGAATGAAGAGATGCGCCAGTATAAGCAAGACATGGTGCAGAAAGAATATGACATGTTCGGTAGCATTTGTAGGAGAAAGCTTGAGCTCACATATCGAAAGGTTCATGAGTATGTTGACCAAGATGAAGAAGGCGGGAATTCCTGTGAACAACATAAATTCAATCAAGAAGCTGCTAGACTCCCTGCCAAAAGAATGGAGCATCCAGTGTATGTTGATCAGGAAAGAATATCTAGACCCCGCGGTCTACCTTGGCTGATCTTATCAACACCCTGAAGTCGTTTGAGATGGACATCACGAAGAGAGAGATGAACCAGACAAATCCGAAGGTAGTACCCAGCACTGCAATGAAAAATTTGGCATTAATGACCCCAGTGGGTAACATGGGTTCAAGCTCGTCTCATGTGTATGCTGATGGAATGGGTGGTGGTAGCTCCAGTTCAGGAAAGATCGTTCCATACTCCGACCCAGTGGCAAGAACTCTCACCCACAACAAACAAAGCTTGCTAATGAACATGTTGAATTCTTCAACACATTCATGACCAGCTTTGAAGCATTGAAGACAGGTGACCTGAAGAATGATATGATGAGTCCGGAAGATATGTATCAAGTGGATCCAGATGATATGGAAGAGATGGACCTAAAATGGCAAATGGCCATGATTACTCTAAGGGTGAAGAGGTTTCAGGACAGAACAGGTCGAAGGGTTGGACTGGGAAAGGCTGGCTTTGATAAGTCAAAAATCAGGTGATACAATTGCAAAACTCTCGGGACACTTCAAGTATGAATGTCCAACGTTGAATCAAGCTGAAATTAAACGGCAAAGAGAATGGTGGCAATCACGGATGGAGGCGAAGCCAATCACAGAAGGCACTGGTGGTTCAAGATTTTGACTGGGGAGAGGAAGTTGCTGTGGCTGAGGCTGAAGTGAACAAGGCACTGATGGCAAAGATCTGCACAAAATCAACACTTGGTGTGAGTTCTTTGGAAGGGTCATCAGCGGAGATGCCAAAAAGAGAAGGATGGAGAATGCTGGTTTAAAAGGTGTGCTGAATGAGGACAAGGGAAAAGGATTGCTATCGAGGAAGCCTTAGTTGCTGAGAAGACTTCCACAAGCAAAGCTGATCAACAACCGTAGAGCGTGCAGAAAAAAGTTGAGGAGAGAGATCTGGTAAGTATTCCGCTTGAAATAAAATCAAAGCTGTGCTCACCAAGGTATGTTACAGCTGTTGCTTACTGTTTGTCCCACAATAGGAAAATTTTAAGAGAAATGGATGACATCCGAAAAATCAATACTGAAATGAAAGAAAATGAGTTAGCAAATCAGCGAAAGTTAAATGCAACAATAGCTGAAATGCAAACTCTAAAAAGAATTTGTTCTCAGAAAAGATTTTTTAATAAATGACTTAACAGAAAAACTAGAAATATCTAGAAATGAAACAAATCATCTCCAAATTGTTGTGGACAAATGGAATGTAAGCAAGCATGCTCATACAGATATCCTTGATTGTTCAAGGAAATCATTCGTCAAAGATGGAATTGGGTATAAGGATAAAAAAGGACTTGTAAAAATCTCTATTTTTATCTTTGAGCAAAAGTGAATATATACTGATGTGCTCAAAGTGGTTTTAGTAAAAACTAACTAAATTAACCTAAACTAGACACTCTAAGTTTTAAATTTATAACCTAAGACTCTCTAAACCTAAACCACACAACCGACAAGTGTACCTTTCAGTATAGTACAGCTAAAGGTAAGTCCGAGTATCGAACCCACGAGACACTTACTAAAAACGTAAACTAAGACTCGATAATGATGTCGGTGATCCACCTGACCCGTGATGAACCTGACCCAAGACCCGACCCAACATGAGAGCCATCTATAAGTAAAAAAAAGCCACCTGGAAGTTAATAAAAAAAGATTGCTATCTTTTTTTGTTCTCAAGTTTATCTTCATTTTGACTTTATTTGAATTGCTCTTTATCCGTTTGGTAGTTTAGCTAAGTCTGTGGATCTCGAACCTTTTATATTGTGGGTTTAATGTTGAAAATGGTGGTTGATTTGATTTTATCTAAAAGTTTATTTGCTTTGATCTTGCTCTGTAATTCTGGATCCAAC